>WTXC01000287.1:0-21545 GCA_022496195.1 Lactifluus subvellereus
TGATTTCGGCTTCAGGAATGAGGCCTGGAAATGTGTGCCATGAGTTCACAACTGTAGCTGCTCGTGTTGAATGATCGGAAAGCTGATGCCGAAGCTGGTGACAGTCAGACCTCCCCGTGAAAACCCGCGTTCGACATCACAAGACGAGGCTAAGTGAAATCGAAAGGAATTACTATACCAAGTATTAAAAAGGTGATCTGAAATCACATACCAGGCGCTGACATGAAGTCTCGGCCCATCCTCGCCAGCGGGACTATCACCAAGTGTATGCCACCACATAAGAGGATCCTGCACCACGATTGTAGGCGATGCGAGGTAGTCCTCAAGTTCATCTTGGGTGCATGTCGGGCCAAAGTCATCCAGCTCAGCGAAGAGACTATTCTCGTCATTCACATTGTTTGACGCAGCTCCTTGTGTGGCGTCAACAGGCTTGTAGTGGGCATTCCATTCCTCCCGAAGGATGGACTTAGCGGCCTCAATCCATTCTTCGGGCCAATTCTTCTTGGTAAAATATACCAGCTTGTATCGGGGATTAAGTACTAGTAACCAATTGAGAGGATATCAGAATGAAAACCCCCAATCAAGACACTGGCATGGACTTACTCATCGCAATTTCGATACATAATCGAGGAATCTGTCTTGCTGTAGTACTTATTCAGCACCGTCAGCCCTCGCACAGCGCTGCCCTTCACCACAGACATAAGATGATCATTTTCTATGGCATCTTCCAGCTTCTCAGTGAGGATATCGATGACAGGGATGACTTCATGCAGTAGCGGGATCCGTTTCTGTGACATGCGAAGTGTTGCTTGGAGGAAATGCTAAAGATAGACGATAAGATAATTAGAGAAGAAAAGGTTAGTGATGCACTGAGAGAATCGGTTGTAACTCCATCAGGAGGCCCCATTCCTCCTTCGTTAGTTTGAGGCGACGGAGAGAGGTTTTCGTGACAGCGTTATGGCGATCCATGTCAGTTAGCCTGTCAAGTGTGGGGCGGAGATAAGCTGCAGAGTTTATCATCTCCGCAACAGTGTTCCAGCGAGTGGGGACAGAGCGCTTGATCAACTTTGGCTCGATCTTCACTTTTGCGCAGCACGCAGCAAGGTCGTCTCAGAGAATGGGGCTATGAAAGATTCGTTTCGCAAGCTTCGTGATCTGGGTGAAATGAAAACATGTATTAGATGACCTTATCCGGCTCGAGTCGCTCAACAACTCACCTTATTCAAGGCAGCCCTCCCCAGGGCGATCTCTTCCTCTGGAACAAACAGTTCGTCTGAGTCCAAGATGACTTCATCAATCTCGATCGCATCACTCTCCATCCTATCCTTGTCTGACTCTACCACCGCTTCCATGTCTTCTTCATCAAGATCATCATCACTGAGTGCGCCAGCGCCGTCTGTCTCTAAAGCAGAACCTCGAGAAGCGTTTGATGTGAATTGGGAAAGGACAGCCTGAATCGTGACATGTAAATACCAATTGAACTAAAAAAATATTTCCTACCTTTACAACGAGGTTGAGAATATGACAGATACAGCGGATACGGGTATGGACCCCACTTGCAGATCCGGGCAATAGAAGCTCAAGCTCAGAGAGCATGGTGTCATTGTTGGAAGCATTGTCGCACGCCTGACCTAGAATCTGTCAAAAAAAGGGTGAGTATAAGGTAGACGAAGTACTGTACGTCTTGACGCACCTTATTGTCGATGCCGAATTCTTGAAGGCATTTGTGCATTTCTTCAGCGAGGTACTCGCCGGAATGGCCTTTGCTCAGCCTAGAAAAGAAATGGGAACGATGTAATAAAAAGAAAGACTGTACTCATTTAATGAAATCGAGAATAAATGAGACGGATTTTCCATCTTTGACATAGTGAACGATAATGCCGAGGAATGAGAAAACGTTCGGCGATGTCCACCCATCGAAGCTAACATGAAGTTTTCCTGGATGGGCCTACCACACTTTAAGCTTAAGAGATGAGAGGAATCGGAAATCATACCTGCAGTACCTTGCCAACATTCCTCCGTGCGATTGAGTGGACTTCTCGTATGTCCCACGCCACGGTAGAGGCTGATGGCGTCTCAACCCTCGAATAGAGCATCTTAAACATTTGCTGAAGGGGCTCATCATCGATGATTTTGAATGGGCGATGACATGTGGTGACCCAGACAGTGGCAAGGTAACGAAAAGCAGGCTTGCTATAGTTCGAGCCCTGAGCAAATGCCATGATAGCCTGGTCTTCGGGGACGCATTTCCCATCACATTCATTGGCGTGTCGAACGAGATTACTGGTGGAGTCATTACTGCGAGCCCGAACCAGAAATTGCGATGGGTGTCTGTCATAAAGTGAGCAGGAAGCTTCAAGACAAAAGAGATGACGCACGTCTTACAAACGAATTTATACTTGACGATGCCATCTTCCTTGATGATGATAGGATCCTTGAAGTGCGTATACACGCCTGATCTCCAGGACTTCAGCTGTGCTGCTATAAAGAACCAATCAGCTAGAGCAAATGGTGATTAGCTTATTGGACTCACCTAAGACTTGCTCATTAGTTCGGGTTTTAGTCTGGAAACGCTCATCGAACGTTTGCTTGTCGCTTCTTTTGCGTTTCTTAAGTGAGTCTGACATCGGTAAAGACAAAGACCAAGCAAGAATCCGTGCATGATCCATAGGTAGTTAGTTCAACTACTTCCCAATGCAAATGCGATTGTGGGCCCGGGTTACTCGCGAGTAAACCGCTAGCTCCAAAATCCAAACTCAGAGCTGGCATGAGCTGTGGGAATCAAGTACTCGGATCCGTGGTTCAAGTTTCCCACGAGTATTTTGGCGGCTCAACCTGGACTCACCCATGGGTGAGCCGGAGTCGTGCTGCACCCTAGCGCCCACGACCACCTATCATGCCCATAGGCACCGAACAGAATGTGGTCCCATTCCACACCATCAGCTGGGACTTAATCACGGATCTCCCTGTTTCGGAAGGGCACAATGCTATTCTCACAATTGTTGATCATGGGTGTTCAAAAGTGGCAATTTTCCTGCCCTGTTTGAAGACTATTGATGCACTAGGAGTGGTGCAACTCTATGCCGAACGTGTCTTCCCATTCTATGGTGTACCAAAGCGCGTTATCTCAGACCAGGACCCGAGGTTCACGGCAGCAGTAATGAAGGAACTATGCGTGCTGTTGGGAATAACGCAGAACATTAGTACGGCATTCCATCCTCAGACAGATGGACAATCAGAACGTGCAAACCAACGCGTGGAACAATACCTCAGGATTTATGGCAATACTGAGCAAAACGACTGGGCACAATTGCTACCCCTGGCCCAGTTCGTGCACAACACTTGGACAAACGAAACAACTGGGCGGACACCCTATGAGTTGCTCATAGGCCATACGCCAACAATACAGATAACCAATCACCAGACCAAGGTACCAGCACTCGAAGAACGAAAGGGGTGGCTAGAGCGAACACGTGCATACGCCACCGCCGCGATCAAGAATGCACAGCGTTTGATCGTACAGCGCTCAGAAAGAAGGAAGGGACAAAGACATTTCAAAGAACATAACATAAACGACCTAGTATGGCTTGAAGGAAGCAACCTGCACCTATCACACCCGATCACAAAACTGGTGCCCAAAAGATATGGACCGTTTAGGATCACTGACGTCATATCGCCTATAGTATACCGATTGGAATTGCCTGGACACTGGAAGATTCATAACGTCTTCCATGTTTCACTGCTCACACCATACAAAGAAACAGCTGAGCATGGACAGAACTTCCCACAGCCAGCGCCGGAACTGATTGAAGGAGAAGAAGAATACGAAATAGAACGCATTGTGAACTCAAAGCGCGTAGGACGATGGAAGAAATTGAAGTACCTTTGTCCTGGAAGGGATATTCCAAGGCGCATGACAGCTGGGAGCCAGCAGAGGATGTGCACGCACCAGAGTTAATCAAGGAATACTACAAACGGAAGCCTGCTGCGGTACGAACACTGGAGGATAAAAAGGCTCAGAACAATTTCTGGAGATGCATCTTCTCCCTTAGCGAATGTACAAGCTTAAGGAAGAATACCCCAGACCTCCCACCATCAGAGCCTTCCGCTTCCTCACTTCCCCACTCGCAGTTACATTCACCCTGGTGCAGTCAAGCACGAACCCGCCAGGACCAGCACGGACGCCTGCACAGTTGTTTCTGTGCCACAGACCTCTGCCCCTTCCACCGCTAAAACCCTTGTCATTAGGAACTTGAGAATGAGCGATGCCCCACCGTCTGCCAGCATACCAGGCCTCGCCATCTCAGAACTTGCCTATCCAGATGACCTCATTTTCGTCAATGCCTGCCAGGGAACCCCGTTTACAACATCGCCATGGAGGGCAGATGGTCGCGGCCCCAGCAATGAGAGAAGAAACTCCAGTAGCAGCACCAACTCGGCGCCGCCGCTCGAATCGTCGAGCGACAGCTCCACCAGCAATCCCACCGCGCCTCAGGCGCATGACGCCTACGCAACCACTAGTGAGCGAGAGGCATGGGGACTTGCCAGGGCCTTCTCCAGACCCTTTATCTCCCGCCGGTCGCCGGCCCCTACACGACTTCGCAGCCCAGAGAGGACGCTGATAGACTTGACCAGCCTACCCCTTCTCCAGCCCCCTCAGTGCAGCTGCCGCCCTATGTAACCCAGGGCGTACGGTCTATGATGCGCCCTCAGGCTCTGGGCAACCCCCACAATACTCCTTCGGCCCGGATGTCTCCTGGAGCCCCCTCGCTACTACAGGTAGTGATGCTGGTGAACAGCAGGGGGTTTGTGATGAACATAGGGACAGCGCACGTCCCAGCGACATCAATCCTCCAGCACAGCGAAGGCATAGTCGTCTTAAGGCAAGCCAGAAGGTAGAAGGGTCGCAGGAGCAAGGAAGGACGAAAAAGCCACGCCGCAAGATGGTCAGTTTCTACTGCGGCAAATGCAGGGTCGATGGCACTGACCACAAGTATGAGAACTGCCCTTCTTGGCGGTTCTGCGGCTTCTGCGACCAGCATGGGCACTGGGGCTTTGACTGCCTCACACCTCACTTCAAGTGCCAGCCTTACCGCTGTGGTGTCCATGTCGGACACCAACACATGGGTGCAGTCTGCCCCGTGTCTGGCATCATGAAAACCTCGACTTTGGGTATGAAGAAGAGGGTAGCGTCGTGGACTTGGAGCGCGCGGCGATGATTTACGGAGAGGACTTGGACTGGGACTCCTTTCTTGAACCATTGTGAGGACTTTTACAATCTTATGACTGCTTACTGTACAGCTATGGACTGGACTGGCGAGTGATGGCACACCCGCCTAGAAGAGGGGGTGGTGTTACGGTTTCTGGCCCTTGCTTTCAGGTCTCTATCTTTCACTTCACGAGCTGACACGTGACCTGTACTGTCACATGACCCTATGTCATGTGACACGCTGACTTCCTTACCTATCACATGACCTATGTCATGTGATGCCTGACTCCTTGTGACTGCGACGCGATGCGACTTGGTACGCGACTCAGAGCGACTCCCTATGAGTCGCTCGCTAGTGACTGATACTGACTGATATGCGACTCATAGTAGTGACTCTTTTGAGTACTACTGACTCTTACTTACGACTCATAGTGACTAGGAGTAGTACTATAAGAACAGTAGGAAGTTGAGCTGGAATCCCCAGTCTCAACTTCGTCTCCAATACAAGTTGATTACCCAATCAGACCTTGGTGGCAACAACCTTCCCTTTTCGTCTCTACCACCGCTCCGGCTTAGTAAGCCACATCGAAGCTTGTCATCGTGTGCTATAACACGTGGAACGTTGCCAAACAGGTGCTTTAAGGTGCACCTACCGGAACAAGTACTCGGGCATCTCGGCCCACCTCGATACCCTCGTGACCACAGCGTGCCACGAGCGTCACGTTACCACAGCGAGTCCGTGACCCCGATCCCCGTGACCATAGCGAGCCACGGCAAGAACACGTGATACATCCACACGATCACGTGACCCCGAACGACGCGCTCACTTAGAGCCACGGTCCCTTGTAACCATGACAAGCAGTGTGGCAGTGGGAGCAGCACCACCAGCAACAATGGTGGTGGTAGCAAGTGTGGTCATGCCAGCTGTGGTGCTGCAGCAGTGTGGGTGCAGTGGCAGCAGGTGCAGCAGCTGCCCAGTGGCATGAGACTGTGCAGTGCTGTGCAGTGCTGTGCTGTGCTGTGCTGTGCAGTGCTGTGCTGTGCTGTGCAGTGCAGTGCAGTGCAGTGCAGTGCAGTGCAGTGCTGTGCTGTGCAGTGCTGTGCAGTAGGCCCCTTTCTATGGCCAACTATGGGTTTACTGATGAACTATGCAATGCTATGGCCAACTATGGCCAACTATGGGTTTGCTGATAAACTATGCAATGCTATGGTGTGCTATGGTGTGCTATGGGGTAGGCCTATTGCTATGGGAGTATTGCAGGTTCGCTGATGTAGACCATGTAGCTGGTGATAACTGAACTAGAGCTGCCAAGTAATGTTTGCTAATCATTTGTATGTATTTGTACTTGTTGGCAACCCTCCCTCACCCACTTTTTTACTCTATGGTTCAACATAGCCTATGTTACCACCACATCACCACCTGCTATTGCTGCATTTCCACCACATTTCCACCATGTTCAGGTCACCACCAGTCACCACTATGTGCCCCCATGTCACTAGCACATCCACACAGCCACTGCATCACTGCTAGTCACTGCCATATGCCACCACATTGCCACCACATCCATGCAGCCAATGCATCACCACATGCCACTGTGGTGCCACCAGTTACCCTTGCATCATTAGGACTTCTTACATTGGGCCATGTGGGCCCTTGAGCACATAGGGTGAATTAAGTGTGGCCTTCCCAAATGTGTAGTCTCATTTCAACACATTGACAGCATGGCCATGCATACCCCTAAGCAATACCCTCAGGGTATTTGATACCCCTCTAACCCCCCTCCAACCCCTACCCCTACCCTGCAAAAACCCTTACCCTTTGTAAGGGTGAGGGGTTTAGGGGGGTAGGGGTAAGGGTAGCAAGTTCTTACCCCAGGGTTACCCCTGTCAATCTCTACCTCCAGGGCGGTGTTCGATGGGGTAGGTGGAGGCCCAGGTGGCTAGGGTGTCTTTATGGGTACTCTGGAGGGCAAGGGTGCGGTCCTCAAGGTCGACACTTGCTGTGGTGTTGGTGAACAGGGCGGGTGGCAGGGCAAGGACTTCGGCGTTGTCTTGGCCAGCATGGTCGAAATCTGGATGGTGGGAGAGGGCATCGGCTTTATTCGTAGCTCCCGGGTGGTGTATGAGGGTGAAGTGGTAATCTCCCAGCGTGAGGATGTATCTAGCAATGCGTTGATTGATTTTCTGGGGTGACCGGTAGTACTGGAGGTTCTTATGGTCAGTGATGACCATTACCTGGTGTTGGGCGCCCATAAGCAGATGGCGCCAGTGTTCCAAACCTCTGACAATGGCGAGGAATTCTCTGTCCCAGATGGGGTAGTTGCGTTCGGTAGCTGTGAACGTCTTTGAGTCATATCCCACTGGTTGTCGGCGTCCTTGAGCATCGTGTTGGTACAGGATGGCACCTGTGGCATTCTGGGAGGCATCCACTTCCAGCTTGTAAGGTCGTGCTGGACTCAGCTGCCAGAGGACCGGATCGCTTGTGATGATCTTGATGAGTTGGTCAACTGCTGCAGTGCACTCATCAGTCTAGATGAAGGGAACTCCCTTTCCTAGGAGTCTAGTTAGGGGGCAGGCAATTTCAGCGAATCCTGGTATGAAGGGTCATTGGTACCCTAGGACACCTAACATGGATTGCAGCTGTTTGACACTAGTGAGCACTCGCGGCCATTCCTTGATGCCTCTCAGTTTGCTGGACTCAATGCGCAGGGAGTCTCCATCAATAACTAATCCCAGGTATTCAACTCATCGTTGTTCGAATTGGCACTTCTGGGGTTTCAGGAAGAATGATGCTGCTTCTAAGACTTCTAGCAGCTCGTGGACCACACATCGGTGCAGTGCATGATCTAGGGGCGTAGCAACAAGAATGTTGTCCATGTAAACAAAGATCATCCTTGGGTACTTAAGCTTTAGCGGGCGTAGGAGGCAGTCCATTACACGTTGGAAGGTGCTGGGCGCGTTGCACTGTCCAAATAGCATAACCCGTGGCTGGAATAACCCTTGTGGCATTTTGAAGGCTGCCTTCCATTGGTTGCCATCCTTGATCCTGACGTTGTGATATCCCCATCAGATATCAAACTTGGTGAACAGGGCACGTCCCTTGAGGTCCCTGGTTAGGATGCTAATGTCGGGAAGGGGGTAGATGTCTCGTATCGTCCAGCTGTTCAGCATACGATAATCCTGGACTGGGCGGAGGGATCCATCCTTCTTTTTAATGAAGAAGAAGGGGGCGGCATAAGGGGAGCTGGACAACTCGATGTATCCTTTGTCCAGCTGCTCCTGGAGCCAGGTATTGGCGGCGATCATCTCCTTGGGGTTGAGTGGGTAGACTTTGCAGTCCATCATGGCAGGGGCATTGGGTTTCAGCCTGATAGCATGGTCATCTTCTCTGCTCGGTGGGAAGCGCTGTGCTTCCTTTTCTGAGAAGACTCTCCAGTGTCGCGAATATTCTGGAGGCACATCTGCTGCTGTGGGGGTGGTTTTCTCTTGGTGCTCTTTGATGGCCCATTCCTGTGCAATGTTCATCCTGTTGATCTGGAGGACCAAGGTGTCCCCTTCTTCCAACGTGGTCACTTGAAGGGCATGTCCTAGGAGTTGGGCGTACCTTAGCAGGCTTCGGGGCTGTTCTGGCATGTTACGATCTCACCTACGGACTGTACAGACCATCTTTTCTTCATTTACGCTACCCTGCTTACACTCCACGCTGTGACTCGACTACGATGACTGATGACGCTCCATGAGGACATGGAGCGTGTACTATACTTAGCCTGCTGACTCGTTCGTGACTCACCCTGCTCCACAAGTCACTGTGGAGCCGGTACTATACTTAGCGGACTGCTCCACTACCCTTGTTATGACTCGGTAGCATAGCAGCACGTGACTCTCCTGTATGGGCCTATATAAGGGCCGCACTTTGCGTACAGTCAAGCCTTAAGCTTGACTTCGTTTCTTAATCGATTCGTCTTGCCTCCTCCTCTGAGCTCGCCGCTCTAAGTCTTCGCCTTTACTTGAACTTGCTGCTTCAAGTCGCCTTTCACGTTCATCGCTCAGCAAGGCACTACTTCGCTCTCACGCCTCTCTAAGTTGGCTGTAACGACTTAGCGTTGAGCCTTCGCACTAGTCACGTGCTCACTCTACTCCGAAGAACTCAGCTTCGCTCTCGTGTCGACATGACCACTGGAAGTGTCACGCTCAGGACCACATGCTCATCACCTCGCACGTGCTTGCTCTTGCCCATGCCCAAGTCGCACAAGTCGTGCACATGGCCCGTCGAGCTGTAACATAAGTCAAGCTTCCCACTAACCACCAGGAACGCCCCGCCCTGGATAATACAGACTATTGGGAATGCCTCAGCGATCTTAACAGAAGATGCGCACACATCACCCAGTGGAGAATCCTCCTTGACGACGCAGTTTATCATCACAATGCCACCTGCTTCTTGTCCTGTGCCGAAGGACCATCAGAACAACATCGCGCCCTCTCAATTGAAGTAGAAAACTTTCGGTTTATCAAACAGAAGTGGCTGGAAGACTTCACAGTGTTTGAAGCAGCCCTCACCATCCTACAGCTATCGCTAGAGCCCTGGAGTCTACTCGATGACCGCATTTAGGACCCCTCCACGAGATCAGCCTACCAGAAATCCTTGAAGCTGTCCTCTGGACATGAGAAGCCACAGACCAACTCAAAAGCGATGTCACACGCCACTGCTACGAGTGCCCAAGAACCTGTGCCAATGGGCCCAACAGACACCACCATAACCTTGATCAGATTGCACAAGAACTAGCTGAAATCGTCGCAGAAGTCGACTTCATCTGCACCATCTTCGTTCATCAAGTGGAACTTATCCTACAAGAAGAGGGACAGTAATCATGGCGACCCTCCGAATACAGATCTCGGAGACCAGAGACACCCCAGTCGCACTGCAGAAAAATGCAGACCTACTGGACTACATCTGCGGAGGAGCCTACTGGAAAGACACTGACTGAAACCCCAGAAAGTGGTGCTACCACCACACAATCCGAGCCCCTGACGGAAGTGAAAAACACTTCCCTATCAAATTCATCAACAACCACTGGTACATCCTCGAGTGGGCAGAAAATCGCTACTGGACAAAGCCAGACAACTGCATCCCCCACGACGATACCACAGGACTAGGACACCCTGGTAAGGCTCCAGAAAGCATCAACATAGACCCGCCTTCGCCACCGATTGCCCCCTCCACATCAAAGGGAAAACAAAAGGAGACAGAGCTGCTCGAAGAATTCCTGAGCACTGGACTCCAGAATGTTGCCACGCTCCAAGGCAGCCACCCCCTCACCCAGGAAGCAGCAGCCACACCACAGCTACTCCGCCTAGCACAACAAGCCGCCCAGCCTATGCCGCCACCACCTATCCTCCAGCAACCCGTACCACCCCCACCTCTGCCACAGCAGGCCAGTATGGCAACAATTTCTGTGCCACAAGGAAATGGCAATGACTCCATGAAGGGGAATGCGCCAGCAATCTTCGATGGAGATTGAAGTAAGAGCGCCAAGTTCCTGAAGGAATTCAAGTTGTATCGAATTCTCAATGGGAAGTCAGACAATGTCACCATCCCCTACAACCGAGTAGTGCTAGCCATTGGGTACATCAGGGGCCCCAAGGTGGATGACTGGACCGATGCGCAAACTGCACTCCTAGAAGAGAGAACCACCCGAGCAGTCAATCGCATCCAGAAAACAGATGAAGCGCTATGGGCTAGCTTTGTCCAGGACTTCACCAACGCCTTCACAGACACGGCCAAAGAGCAAAACACCTTTAATAAATTGGTCAATCTCAGGATGCAAGAAAATGACGTCAATGGGTTCATTACCACCTTCAACCACCTCATCCTAGCTGCGGGACAATCCCCTACTGACCTAGGGACGCTGGACCTTTTTAAGAAGGGTCTCCGTCGAGGAATAGCTCTGAAAATACTCAACAAAGAAACCATACCCATGACCCTGGAAGACTGGCAGGAGGCAGCGCGAAAAGAAGTCATTAGGAGCACCCAAATACTCGCCGACTTGGGACCTGCCCCCAACCAACAGCGCTTCACCCCCAAACCACGCTTTATTCCCAGAATGCCTGCCCCCACTCAGCGCCCTAGAAATAATGCCCCAGTCCCCATGGATGTGGATGCTGCACACATGGGAGGACCACTAACAGATGCAGAAAAGAAGAAGCTCATGGATGAGTGAAAATGCTTCTACTGCAAAGAAAAGGGACATCGTGCCGCCCAATGCTTCAAGAAAAAGGGGAGACAGAACCAGCAAGCCCCCTCCCAACGTGCCACGCTTGTAAGGACAACGAGTCAAGAAAGTCTGACCATCGTCCCCAATGACAGTGCCAGCCAAGCCCCAATGGACATCATGTCCCAGCTACATGCTATTGTTACGATCTCGCCTACAGACTGTACGGACCGTCTCTTTTCCTCTTACGCTACCTTGTTTACGCTTTCGTCTGTGACTCATTGACCATGACTGATGACGCTCCATGAGGACATGGAGCGTATACTATACTTAGCACGCTGACTCGTCTCTGACTCATCTTGCTCTACAGTCACTTGTGGAGCCAGTACTATACTTAGCGGACTACTCCACTACCTTCGTTATGACTCGGTAGTAGTAGCATGTGACTCCCTTGTACCAGGCCTATATAAGGGCCCTAGTTTGTGTAGAGTCAAGCTCTAAGCTTGACTTCATTTCTCAATTCAATCGTCTTGCCTCTTCCTTTGAGTTCGCTGCTCTAAGCCATCACCCCTACTTGAACTTGCCACTTCAAGTCGCCTTAAGCCTTAGTTGCTCAGCAAGGCACTGCTTCGCTCTCACGCCCTTCTAAGTCGGCTGCAACGACTTAGCTCTGAGCCTTCGCACTAGTCATGTGCTTGCTCTACTCCGAAGAACTAGCTTTACTCTCGCGTCGACGTGATCACCAGAAAGTGTCATGCTCAGGACCACATGCTTGTTGCCTCACACGTGTTCACTCTTGCCCATGCCTTAGTCGCACAAGTCGTGCTCACGGCCCATCGAGCCGTAACATAAGTCAAGCTTCCCACTAACCACCAGGAATGCCCCACCCTGGATAATACAGACTATTGGGAACGCCTCAGCGATCTTAACAGAAGACGTGCACACATCACCCAGTGGAGAATCCTCCTTGATGATGCAGTTTATCGTCACAACGCCACCTGCTTCCTGTCCTGTGCCAAAGGACCATCAGAACAACATTGCGCCCTCACAATCGAAGTAGAAAACTTTCGATTTATTGAACACAAGTGGCTAGAAGACTTCACAGCGTTTGAAGCAGCCCTCACCATCTTACAGCTATCACTAGAACCCTGGAGTCTACTCGACGACTGCGTTTAGGACCTCTCCATGAGATCAGCTTGCCGGACATCCTCAAAGCCGTCCTCTGGACACGAGAAGCCACAGAACAACTCGAAAGTGACGTTAACCGCCACCAACACGAGTGCCCAAGGACCTGTACCAACGGACCAAACAGGCATCACCGTAACCTTGACCAGGTCGCACAAGAACTCGCCGAAATCGTTGCTGAAGTCGATTTTGTCTGCACCATCTTCATCCACCAAGTAGAACTCATTTTACAAGAAGAAGGACAGTAAAAGTGGCGACCCTTCGAATACAGATCTCAGAAACTAGAGATACCCCAGTCACACCACGAAAGAACGCAGACCTACCAGACTACATCTGCGGAGGTGCCTATTGGAAAGACACTGACCGCAACCCCAGAAAGTGGTGCTACCACCACATGATCCGAGCCCCTGATGGAAGCGAGAAACACTTCCCTATCGAATTCATCAACAACCATTGGTATATCCTAGAGTGGGCAGAAAATCGTTACTGGACAAAGCCAGACAACTGCATTCCCCACAACGACACCACAGGACTAGGACACCCTGGTAAGGCTCCAGAAAGCATTGACGTAGACCCACCTTCGCCACCACTCGCCCCCTCTACATCTAGTGTTTTAAGGTCCGGTCTGGTCCAGTCTTTGACCTCCAGAGCCATGCAACCGGACCGGGACCGGTTGCAGCCAAAGCTAAATTCACAAAAACTGGACTGGGACCGCAAGCAACCGGTCTATATCGGTCCGGTTTCAGAAAATAGACCAGTTGGAACCAGTCTTTCTAGAGACCAGTTGTCAACCAGTCTCAACCGGTTTTTTTGCAGTTGCAACCGGTTTATTTTTATAAATGCACTGTATATTCAAGACTATATGTGTACAATCTAATAGTACTAATACTACTGTAAGGAAGGAGATGCCACCGCTGCCGCTGCCACCATGTTGCTGGCAGTGTCGCATCAATCGTGCCGGTGTTGCCCCGTCGGTGGTGGTCTTGCTGCTGCCGCCGCATAGCTGGCGGTGCCGCGTTGGTGGTGCTGGTCTTGCCATGGCTGGTGCTGGTGTTGAAGCTGCCGCCGCCGCCGTGTCACTGGTGCCGGTGCTGCCGGTGTTGCCGTCACTGCCTCGTCGCTGGTGCTGGTGTTGCTGCCGTCACCATGCTGCGCTGCCCCTGGTGGTGTCATCGCTGCCCACTGTGCCGCCAGTGCTGGGGACTGGGGCTGCCGCCACCGTGCTGGTACCACCGGCGTTGATGCCACTGCTATCACCCGCTGGTGCCACCGGTGTTGCTGCGCCTGCTGCCGTCGCTGGTGTCGCCCACTCATGCCGCCGCTGGTGTCGCCCGCTCATGCTGCCACTGGTGTCGCCCGCTCATGCCGCTGCTGGTGTCGCCCGCTCATGCCGCCGCTGGTGTCGCCCACTGGTTCCGCCATTGGTGCTGCCCCTGGTGCTGCTTGCTGGTGCCGCCGGTGGTGTTGCCCGGTTGTGGTGCCGCCAGTGGTGTCGTCCGCTGGTGGTGCCGCCAGTGGTGTCGTCCGCTGGTGGTGCCACCGGTGGTGTCGCCCGCTGGTTCCGCCGGTGGTGCTGCCCCTGGTGTCGCCGTGGTGCCACTGTTGGTGCCGCCTGCTGGTGCTGCCGGTGGTGTTGTCCGCTGGTGGTGTCGCCCGCTGGTTCTGCCGTTGGTGCTGCCCCTGGTACCGCCACTGGTGCTGCCATTGGTGCCACCTGCTGGTGCCACCGCTGGTGTCGCCCACTGGTGCCGCTGCTGGCGTCACCCACTGGTGCTGCCGCTGGCATCGCCCGCTGGTGCTGCCACAGCTGCCGCTGGTGGTGGTGCTGTCCTAAAGGGGGAGAAGACGATGTGGTTAGTATTTTATGTTAAGGATGACACACCTGCTGTTTCCCTCAATAGAGGGCCCATCAGTTGATGAGCCGCTGCAGCTTCAAGTTGGCGGAGGGGAAGAGTACTTACCTAAACTGGACGCCGTTTATCGGAGTTTGAAACTCTGCATGAAAGTCGCACAAGTCATGACTTCGAAACACAAAGACATGGAGATCAAAAAAGAATAAAAAATATATTTAGCAGTGCATTATTGTAATATGTACTGTACAGTACAGAGGTCTGAGGAGCAAAGGCTGGTTGCGATTTGCAACTGGTTGCAACCAGTTTTTCTGCAGTTGCAATATATGGTGTGGGAATTAAGGACTGGGACCGGGACCGGACAAAAATTGATGCAACCGGGACCGGTGGTCTGGTCCTAGTGTGGTCCAGTCCGGTTGGGTCCCGGTCTTTTTTCGGTCCATAGGACCAGACCTTAAAACACTATCTACGTCAAAGGGGAAACAAAAGGAGACAGAACCACTCGAAGAATTCCTAAGCACCGGACTTCAGGACATTGCTACGCTCCAAGGCAGTCACCCCCTCACCCAAGAAACAACAGCCACACCACAGCTGCTCCGGTTAGCACAACAAGCCGCCCAGCCAACACCGCCACCACTGCCACCACCCATCCTCCAACAACCTATACCACCCCCACCTCCGCCACAGCACACCAGCATGACAACAATCTCGGTGCCACAAGGGAATGGCAATGACTCCATGAAAGGAAACGCACCAGCAATCTTCGATGGAGACCAAAGCAAAAGTGCCAAATTCCTGAAGGAATTTAAACTATACCGAATCCTCAATGGAAAGTCAGACAATGTTACCATCCCCTACAACCAAGTAGCACTCGCCATTGGGTACATTAGAGGCCCCAAGGTGGACGACTGGACCGACGCACAAACTGCACTCCTAGAAGAAAGAACCACTCAAGCAGTCAACTGCATCCAAAAGACGGACGAAGCGTTATGGGCTAGCTTTGTCCAGGACTTCACCAACGCCTTCACAGACACGGCCAAAGAACAAAACACCTTTAACAAATTGGTCAACCTCAGGATGCAGGAGAACGACGTTGACAGCTTCATCACCACCTTCAACCACCTTGTCCTAGCAGCAGGATGATCCCCCACAGATCTGGGGACACTAGACCTCTTCAAGAAAGGTCTGCGTCGAGGGATAGCCCTGAAAATACTCAACAAAGAAACCATACCCACGATGCTAGACGACTGGCAAGAGGCAGCGCGAAAAGAAGTCATCAGAAGTGCGCAGATACTTGCTGATCTAGGACCCGCCCCCAACCAGCAACGCTTCACCCCTAAACCACGGTTTATCCCGAGAGCACCAGCCCCTGCCCAGCGTCCAAGGAATAACGCCCCAGTCCCCATGGACGTAGACGCTGCACACATGGGAGGACCACTAACAGACGCAGAAAAGAAGAAGCTCATGGACGAGCGAAAGTGCTTCTACTGCAAAGAGAAGGGACATCGTGCTGCCCAATGCTTCAAAAAGAAGGGGAGACAAAGCCAGCAAGTCCCCTCCCAACGCGCCACACTCGTAAGAACGACAAGCCAAGAAAGCCTGACCATCGTCCCCGACAACAGTGCCAGCCAAGCACCAATGGATGTCATGTCCCAGTTACGCGCCATGAGCACAACAGAGCGATCAGCAGCCTTTGACTGCATTATCCAGGAAGACCTGGATTTTAAAGCGGCTTGATCTAACAGCCTGGGATCAAGCCTCGCGTATTTGTACCATGTATGTCTCAAATCGGAATAGTATCAATGTCAATTTTACGTTTTCCACCATACATGGAAAGGCTGCAGAAAGTGCGCTCATAGACAGTGGTGCTACTGACAACTTCATTGACCAGAAAACTGCCCAAAGGTTGCATCTAGTGCCTAGACGACTCCCCCAGCCATGCCTCCTCTACAATGTCGACGGATCCGAAAATCGCAGTGGCCAAATCACCACCTACTGTGATCTGATGATCAGACAAGGAAGGAAAGAAAGCATACAGCACTTCTTCCTCGCTAACCTAGGACGAGACCAAACGATCCTGGGATTCCCCTGGTTCCACGCCTTCAACCCTGATATTGACTGGAGCACCAAGACCGTCAAAGGAGGACCAATCTCCCTTGCACTAACCAGCAGAAGGGCACCAGAACAGCCTCGAAGCCTGTTGCGATATGCCCAACTGCTTGGACACGCCCTCCAAGCTACCTCCCTGGAAGAAGGAGACAACCTGATCCTTCAAATCAACAGAACAAATATCGCCCAAGAATGGGCGATTAAGGAACACCAGGAGTGAACCGCCCCCACGGCAGCTGATGTACCCTCAGAATACTCCCAACACTGGAGGGTTTTCGCAGAAAAAGAGGCACAACGATTCCCGCCAAGTAGAGAAGATGACCACACCATCAGGTTGAAACCCGATGCCCCCGCCATGCTGGACTGCAAGGTCTACCCACTGAACCCCAAAGAAATGATTGCTGCTGACGCCTGGCTCAAGGAACAGCTCGACAAAGGGTACATTGAGCTGTCAAGCTCCCCCTACGCCACCCCCTTCTTCTTCATCAAAAAGAAGGATGGATCCCTCTGCCCAGTCCAGGACTACCACACATTAAACAGTTGGACAATACAAGATGTTTACCCCCTCCCTGATATTAGCATCCTCACCAGAGACCTCGAGGGACGAGCCCTATTCACCAAGTTCGACATTCAATGGGGATACCATAACGTTAGGATCAAAGATGGTGATCAATGGAAGGCGGCCTTCAAAATGCCACAAGGATTGTTCCAGCCACGCATCATGCTGTTTGGGCAGTGTAACACGCCCAGCACCTTCTGTTACGACCACGACCACCATGCGCACTGACTTGCGCACGACCCAGTCTGTGCGGGAGCTCCTGGAGCTCACAGCTGGCCTACTGACAAGACAAGGATGGAATTGGGACTCCTAGGGAGTGCCCCTGAACCGCTACGCACTCATTTGACACTATGGACACTGAACTGATACTATACGGACTGATTAGGAAGGAGGCTGCTAGCCTCATGTACGCTCGCATGGTTGCGGCACTCGCATGGCACACGCATGTGCATGCATCACGCATATCACATCGGCACATCACAGAACGCTAAGGGCGTGTTCCCCTGGGTCCAGGGTGTAGTGCAGACGTGTTGCAGCGTGTTGGCAGGCCGCGCGTTTACCGGACATTGAGTACTTTTGCTATTGGGTCGATCACTATGACCCTTGATCTCATACCTCATGCGTGCCCTTGATTTCTTACTGATACACTTGTGCGTCCTTATGACGCAGAGTCTGGAACCTACTAGATGCATGGGCCCTATGCCCTGACGATTACGCGGCCCTCTAGACAGGGGCCTTCACGAAACTATAAGTAGCACACTCCTTTGTGCAGTAGACTACAGACTCGACCTCTTGAACAATCCAGCCTATTGAACCTAGGAATCCCTTGCAGTGGGAAGCACCCCTAGGATACTCCGAACCAGACCAGACCTTCCAAGGCCACCAGTACACTCTCCCTTCCTCTCTACCCCTCATTCTCCCCCTTTGCCATAAGGGAACTCTTTTGGCTTGGAACACCTTTGCATTGAAGTCACTCAGAGGTCACTGCGCTATCAGTGCACCTTTGTCACTTGTGCACGACAGTTGGCCTACGTCTTGAGCCATAGCAATCAAGAGGAGAACCAGTGTTCAAACGTCCACAGTGCACGTCGCACTACCCTGAAGCAGGACTTGGGCTGAACCAAGTCAACGATAAGCAAGTCACTTAGAACGCCCAAGGCTGAGCGTAACACCTTCCAGCAAGTGATGGATTGACTCCTGCGCCCACTAAAGCTCAAATACCCAAGAATGATCTTCGTATACATGGATGATATCCTCGTTGCCACACCTCTAGACCATGCGCTGCACCGACGTGTGGTCCATGAGCTGCTAGACATCTAGAAGCAGCATCGTTCTTCTTGAAGCCCCAGAAATGCCAATTCGAACAATGACGAGTCGAATACCTGGGACTAGTCATCGATGGAGACTTGCTATGCATCGAGTCTAGCAAGCTGAAAGGCATCAAGGAATGGCCTCGAGTACTTACCAGTGTCAAGCAGCTGTGATCCACGCTTGCATTCTAGGATACCAATGCCCCTTCATACCAGGGTTCACTGAAATCGCTCGCCCCCTAACCAACCTCCTAAAGAAAGGAGTCCCTTTCATCTGGACAGATGAGTGCACCGCAGCGGTCGACCAGCTCATCGAGATTGTCACAAGCGACCCAGTCCTCTGGCAACCGAGCCCAGTGCACCCCTATGAACTGAAGTAGATGCCTCCCAGAATGCCACAGGGCCATCCTGTACCAACACGATGCTCAAGGATGCCGACGACCAGTAGGATACGACTCCAAAACGTTCACAGCCACGAATGCAACTACCCCGTCTGGGACAGGGAGTTTCTTGCCATCGTCAGAGGATTAGAACACTGGCATCACCTGCTTATGGGAGCCCAGCACCAGGTCACTGTTATCACTGACCACAAAATCTCCAATACTACCGGTCGCCCCAGAAGATCAACCGCTGCATTGCCCAATACATCCTCATGCTTGGGGATTACCATATCACCCTGGTACACCGCCCAGGAGCCACAAATAAAGCTGACGCCCTCTCCGCCGTCCAGATTTCGACCATGCTGGCCAAGACAACACCGAAGTCCTTGCCCTACCACCCGCCTTGTTCACCAATGCCACACAAGTGTCGACCTTGAGGACCGCACCCTCGCCCTCCAGATACCCATAAAGACACCCTTGCCACCTGGGCCTCCACCTACCCCATTGAACGCTGCCCGGAGGAGGCTGGTGGCATGCCAATGCCTAGTTGTTGTGGCAGACAACAACCTTAGGAGGGAGTATCTCTCTATACCATGACTGCCAACAGCCAGACACCCTGGAATTTTAAAAACTTGCCTACTCATCGCCAAAGACTACTGGTGGCCCAACATGAAGCAAACCGTCCTCGCCTATGTCAAAGGCTGCGCCACCTGCCAAGCCACCAAAGTAAACACCACCAAGCCGCGCCACCTTTCATGCCTATCATGACCAACCCCAACGCCTGCCATTGAAACCATCGCCCTCGACTTAATCGTTAAGCTGCCCCCATCAGAAGGATACGACTCCATCCTCACAGTAACAGACCATGACTGCTCAAAGGCAGCTATATTCATCCCTTGCAACGAAGCAATGACTGCACCAGAACTCGTCACGTTATATGCCAAGCATGTGTTCCCCCACTATGGCATCCCCTGAAAAATCATTAGCGACAGAGGAACACACTTTGCCTTGCACTTCCCACGAGAGCTGTGCAAGACACTGGGGATTGAACAAAACATTAGCACCACATACCATCCCCAGACAGACGGGCAATCCGAATGAACTAACCAATGGCTCGAGCAATACCTCCGCATCTATGTCAATCACCAGCAAAACAACTGGTCTGCCCTCCTGCCCATAGCCCAATACGTTCACAATGCCTGGCCCAGTAGCACTACCAAACAAGCACCCTTCCAACTCCTCATGGGACACATCCCACACGCTCATCAGCCATGGAGGTCCAAGAAAATGCCGTCGCTCCAAGAACACCTAGACCTTGTCCATCAAGGACGGGTATCAGCGCAGACTGCCATTACCAATGCCCAGACCCTTGTAAGCGCCAGAAGGGGAGCACAATTTAAGCCATTCACGAAAGGACAGAAGGTCTGGCTCAATGGAAGGAACATCCACATCACCCAACCAAGCGCAAAACTCACTCAAAGGCGCTATGGCCCCTTCCAGATCACTGACGTCATTTCCCCAGTAGTATACCGAGTCGCAATTCCCCTCAGTGGAAATTACGCCGCGTCCATGACGTATTCCATGCAAGCCTCCTCACCCCATACATAGAAACTAAAGAGCATGGCCCCAACTTCACAGAACCGCCTCCCATGTCATCAATGGAGAAGCAGAGTATGAAGTCGAGGCCATTCTAGAATACGCACCTTTGGAAGAACAAAGCAACTGCAGTACCGAGTCAGATGGAAAGGGTACTCCACAGCAGAAGACACGTGGGAACCTCGGAAGAACCTGAAAAATTCACTGAACCTAGTCTGCCAATTCCACCGAGATAACCCCACAGCGATAAGAAAAGCCTATATAAGACATGCCTTGACCACCCCTAAGTTCTCACCTCCCTCTCTCACCTCCACCACGCCCAGTACACCCCCACCTGCTTACTCATCCTTTATGTCCTCTGATGGCTCGCAGAAAGTCCCACTCATCAGCAAAGGGAAAGGAAGGGAAGCCCCCATCGCCTCGGACTCACCCATGCCCTCCACTCTGGAGAATGACAACACGCAGCGCCCCGTACAAGTCCATGTCGCCACCAGGGTATTCACCGTGTGAGGTGACAACAGCAGCAGTGACAACAACGACAGCGATGCCAGCAGTAACACCGAGTGGACCGCCAACGATCGAAGAACAGGTGGACCAGTTCCTGGACAAGCTTCTCCACTCCCTGACCTCCACAGCTGCACAAAGTTCGACCACCCCCTCTCCACCGACAATTTCTGTGGAGTCTGCAATGCCCCCGTTAAGATGGACAACAGCCACGCCACCTGGAGTGCCTCCCCCGTCTCAAGCCTCACCACTGCGCCCACCAACACCGATGCTGCCACATCGCCGACTGGGGTCAATGCCCCCACTATTCCCGCACCCACTGGACGAGGTACGAACGATGACCTTGCCAGCGCCTTCCAGCTTCTGCAGCTGCCAAATGTCGCTGCTGCTGGAACGCCCTCCGCACTTCCGACGCGGCTCCCAGCCCCTCCTATCCTCCGTAGCTATGCAGACGTCACCGCTGCCCACACCAGTCAAGGAAGAGAGCCCCGTGCCCCAACTCCACGCACCCACAGTGCCCGAGGGAATCCAGGCCATGGTCAGCAGGACAACACGCTCAGCTACGATGGTTATTTCCTGCAATGGAATCAACTTATCGACCATCCAAGTGAACGGAATGTTGTCCTTGTCCCCG
>WTXC01000288.1:0-21323 GCA_022496195.1 Lactifluus subvellereus
GAAGGGAAATGGGTGTCGTTGTTGATTCTCTTGGGGACGCGTCTGCTGGCTCAGGATGCTTTGCTCTATTTGCCAGTTGAGGTAATTGGTGTGAGCTGCGTGCTTCCATTCCTCGAAGGTCTTAGGCATGGGTCGTTCCTTGAGGCATGCGCTGAGAAGCCCTCTATTGAGTCCTTTCCAGAAGTACCAGGCAGTGGCCGGGTTATCAAGGTCGAAGCCTCCTTTATCAGCCAATTCCTCAAACTTGACGATGTACGCATCGATGCTCTGTCCTGGTATCATGTGGAGGCCTAAGAGGTCTCGTTGTGCCCTCTGGATCGCAGCAATATCGTGGAAGTCGAGGATGAATCGTTCCCTAAAGGATTCCCAGGGATCATTGTCCAGAATTTCTCCTCTGGAGATCTGCTGGAGCCACTTGAGGCATTGGCGTACCCATCCATCCACCTGGGGACTTTAATCAAGGTAAGGGCGTGCGAGACACAGTTGTCTGCTTGAGCAATGGCAGGTGCGTTCCTGTTCAGATAGTGGTAGTTCTCAAGCTCCAGCATCCACTTTTCTGCGTCATCTCGTATTCCAGTGAAGGTGGCAGGGGGTTGCCCTACTAGTTTAGTGTCCACCCCTTGGGGGTTTGGAGCATTAAGGTTGAAACCTGGGAGGTCCCACCCGCCTCCTGGTGGGCCTCCTCCTGGCGGACCTCCTCCTGGTGGACCTCCTCCTGGTGGACCTCCTCCTGGTGGACCTCCTCCTGGTGGACCTCCTCCTCCATCTCTGGGGGGGCCCGCTCTGGGTTCTGCTGGGGCGAAAGGGTTAATCCTAGCGATGGCTGCATATGATGCTCCAGTCCCAATGGCGAAACGTGCTGGTGCGATAGTATGAGTTGTCATGGTCCATGTTGGGACCTGTTCTTCTTCGATAGGACTGGGGTCTCTGACTTCTTGTGATGCTGCTCCGGCGAGAGCTTCCCTGATATCTTTGGTGAATGGTGTGACGTACTCAGGTCCTTTTGGCTCTACTGGTTCATCTAGTACCGGGAATCTGTTTGCTGCATCTGCGTAGGCGAAGTACTTGTTTGTCTTGTTGTCAAATGCTACTTCGTACCACCGTCCTGCTACGTGGTGTACTGGGTATGCTCTGGCTTTGCTCCTTCCTGGGAGGATGCTGATAAAATAGTGTCTGTTCCAAGGGATCGTTCCCTCGAATCCTGAGTAAGTGTCCCCTTCTCGTAGCCAGATAACATGATTGTCGTCCTTCTTATCATCCTCTAGGCAGAGGGTGAGTGTGAAGGGTTTGAACTTGGGATCTACTGGCGACTCCACAATTGTGGTTTGACTGGGAAAGTCTGTTCTAATGTCACGCCCAGACTCTGGGCATACCTCCACCAGTGTTGGAGGTGGCGGCAGTGACGACGGTGGGGGAGTAGGGGATCCACCTGTCAATCCCAATATGTCAGGTGAATGATGGCCGTCGTATCGACCTGCCGACGGGTTAAATTCACCTCAGAAGTTGGCTCTTCCCCCACGACAAATAGCACAACAAATAAAATATCTACTTCGCCAGAATTTAGCACAGTTCACTTAGTAATTGATTCCCTGTGACCCTTCCCGAGTTCCCATATCGCACCTGGTGATCTCCGGACCATTGTCCGTCATCGTTCTCATGTGCGGGCTGTGTGCCATCGCTGCGGGCCATTCGGGGCGGGTGCTGTGCCCCTGTTGGCTTCACTGGAAAATCAGGCACATTCGGAACTGCTCATCCCGACGCTCCTGGACTCCCGCTCCTCTGATGACGCATCGGACTGCGTCGGGCACTCTCCTGCCCCTTACCAAAACAGGACGCGCCTCCCACTCTCCACTTCCCCTTATTTCTTGACCTTTTCACACTGTGCATGATATAATACATACATTAAATACATAAATAATGCAGGGGGGGAATAACATCCTTATTCCTCGCAGTTTTTGAACCGCATCATGTGACTTTGTTGATTAACGATGCGTGCGCATGTGTGCTACTGAATCATGTGACCTTGTTGATTCAACAACGCGCATGCGTGTGCGTGACGTTCGGAATTGCGGGAGAACTCCCGCTCCTCTGATGACGTGTCAGACCGCGTCGGGGATTCTCCTGCCCTTACCAAAACAGGATACAACTCCCGCCCTCCGCTTCCCCTTATTTCTTGACCAGAGCACCTTCCAAGAATTTCTGAGCACTTTTCACACTGTATAATATAATACATACATTAAATATCCATAAATAATGCAGGGGAAGATATATAACGTTAGAATAACAGGTGATAAGTTACAATAACATCCCATAAAGAATTAAAGATATGGGTTGCGGGACATGGTGCGGCGGCGTGACGGTCCTAGTGTGGCGGCAGGTGGCGGTCCTGGCATGGCAGCGCAGCGATGGTGCCGGTGTGACAGTGCTTGCGCCATGGCTGGGACGGTGCTGGCGAGGCAGTGTGGCAGTGACGGCGCTGGGTGCAGCACGCCATGACTGGGATGGTGCTGGGGTGGCGGCGGCGATGGTGCTGGCGTGATGGTGCTTGCACCATGGCTGGGATGGTGCTGGCGAGGCAGTGCTGACATGACTGACAGTGCTTGCACCACAGCTGCGACAGTGCTGGGGCAGCGGTGGTGGCAGCGATGGTGCTGGTGTGACAGTGCTTGCGCCGCGGCCGGGATGGTGCTGGTGAGGCGGTGTGGCAGTGATGGCGCTGAGGGCAGCGCACTGTGGCTGGGATGGGGCCGGGGCAGCGGTGGTGGTGGCAGCGGCAATGGTGCTGGCGTGACGGTGCTTGCGCCGCAGCTGGGACAGTGCTGGGGCGGCAGCGGCAGCGATGGTGCTGGCATGACAGTGCTTGCACCACGGCCGGGATGGTGCTGGCGAGGCGGCGGCGGCAATGGTGCTGGCATGACGGTGCTTGTGCCATGGCTGGGATGGTGTGGCACAGTGTAGTGATGGCGCTGGCGCGGCTGTGGCCGCGATGGCAGTCCTGGCGTGACAGTCCTGGCACAGCAGCGCTGACGGTCCTGGCGTCACGGTCCTGGAGCAGCGATGGGGACAGTCCTGGCGCTGTGGCAGTGACTGTCCTGATGCCACAGCGGTCCTGGTGCAGGGTGGTGGTCCTGGCGTGGGGCGGTGATGGTCCTGGCATGGGGAGGTGACAATGCTGCCGCGGGGCAGTGACGATGATGGTCCTGTCATAGGGAGGTGCCAGTGCCGGTGCGAGGCAATGACGATGCTGCCTTGGGGAGGTGATGGTGCAGGTGCGAGGTGGTGTGGGGAGGTGACAGTGCTGCCACAGGGAGGTGACGGTACTGCCATGGGGAAGTGATGGTGTGGGGGTGAGACGATGACAGTGCGATGGTGGTGCTGGCATGGTCGCAGTGGGGGTGCTAGCGCGATGGGGAAGATGGTCCTGGCGTGACGAGGATGACGGTCCTGGCACGACGGTGATGATGGTGCTTGCGTGACGGCGATGACGATGCCGGCGCACGCACACCACTGTAGGCCTGGGCTGGTACATTAATCAACCCATGTCCGCTGCGTACGCACCTGAAAAGACTGAGAGCAACACAAAGTCGTTGTAAGACAGTAATTCTGTGGCTGTGAATGTTGAGAGTATATCGACGAGGGCGCTCACAGGTTGAACGGGTGGATGGAGATAGGTGAAGGCCACGGATACTTTGAGGTGATTGAGGTCCCAGCTACCGCCCTTCTCAAAAAACTCGTCCGCTTTCGTAAGGTTTGTGGGAAATGATCTGGTTGTCGCCAAAGAAGAAGCCAATGCAGACGAGTCTGACTGTGTGAGGACGATGTCTATCAGCTGAGGGCTGAGGCTGTAAATGAAAGGTACTACTGTATGTATCACGGATTAGGAGCTTCAAACCTTTTTTTTAATCACGAATAGAAAAACATCAACAATATCATTTGACAATCGGACTTTTGGATTCAATGTGATAGTATATGAACTATCCACCTAAAGTGTCACCTTGGTAAAAGGTGAACGAGTGGTTGCCTCAGAAGGATCCCAGTCCAAAATTGCGAGTTTCAAAATCTGATGGGGGTGCTCAAACTGTCACGCAGATTCACTGATTTGTCTCTATCTCCCCTCCTGCTGCTCTGAATGTCATACAATTTTATAAGAGACTTTATTGATATACATAGATCACACTCTGAAAGTTTTACAGTACTGCGTTGAGAGATGCTTGCAGCTGAGACCATTTTAACCAACATTTGCCAGCAAGATCGCAAAGCAACCACAAGGAAACTCCTTTATTTTTCTTGCGATCTATGATTAGGTGGCATATGGGTAATATATCCGAGCAAAGATCAGCTAGTTTGTTGTGGCGATCTTCTAAAAAACTGCATTTTGAAACACTCTAGTATTTAACAACCCATAATACACTGCAATCTCATCACCTCAAGTAACTCGATGAGTGCGTCCTTGGTATACATTTCCAGACAGCCAACTGACATTTCGCAGATTTACTCTTGTTGTTGCCCTCGTGCGTGAGGCGATATAGCCTATGCCTCCACAACCTTCTTTGAGGGGGACTCCGTTATCTACTAGACTGGTGCTAACTTTCTTTGCATGGAAAATGTAGTATAGCTGGACTTCTATTCACTCACACCGGTAGCATACATTGTATAAGACTGCATCTCAACCGAAAATAGCCGCCGTGAGCACACTCAGGGTTCGACGAAGCTCCAGATAACACCCACCAGAGTGTGCGGCCGCGACTGCGACAGTGGTGCTGGCGTGACGGTCCTGGACTCCTGGCGCAGCGGCAGTGCTGGCGCTGGGCGGTAACAGTCCCGGCACAGCAGCGATGACCTTGGCGTGACGGTCCCGGCGCGGCGGCTGGGACGGTCCTTGTGTGGGGTGGTAATGGTCCTGGTGCCGTGGCAGTGACACATTGGCGAGGCATTGGCGCGCTGCCGTTGAGGATGGCCATGCCACAGTCTTGGAAAAGTAATGTCAGTGGGGAAGCTCCACAAAAGGAGGAGAGAGGTGATAGGATAGTACAACACCCATCTGAGTATTCCATACCGGCCAGAGGATAACCTGAGAAGCAGGCATCGGTGCAACTTTGGACACTGTTATTGAAAGCACCGCTGATGATGGTTGTTAGGACGTGGCGGTGGTGATGGTGGTGCTAGCGTGGCTATCTTGGCGCCATGGTGAGGACTGTTCCAGTGCCGCAGCGGCAGCGATGGCGATACTGGCGTGATGGTCCTGACGCGGCGGTGATGGTGGTGCTGTGGTGGGTACTGTGTGGTGCTGTGGTGAGTCTGGTGACTGTCAGGGCGCAGCGGCTGGGACTGTTCCGGCACGGCGGCGGTGATGGTGGCATGACGGTTCTGGCGTGGCGGCGATGGTGGTGCTGGCGTTACTGCCCTGGAGCAGCGGCGGGCAGTGTCCTGGCGCGGCAGTGGTGCTGGCATGATGATCTGAGAGCAGCGGCAGGGACAGTCCTGGCGCCGCAGTGCTGGCACGGTGGTGCCAGTGTTGGCGCCGCGGCAATGGTGGTGATGGCGTGACGGTCCTGGCGCATTGCAGCGACGGTGCTGGTGCGAGGTGGTGATAACCTCTGTTGCACTGATGACCTGGAGGGATAAGTCAGTTCTGTATCCTCAACTGGAGTCACTTACCTTCATTTTGGGTTCAATGTGAGCATCCTAGAAATGATAGCAAGCAACAAAGTTGTTGTAAGACAAGGGGCGGGAATGCCCGACGCAGTCCGACACATCATCCGGAGGAGCAGGAGTCCAGGGGAGCAATTCCGAACGTCACGCACATGCACGCGCGTCGTTGAATCAACAAGGTCACATGATTCAGTAGCATGCATGTGCACGCGTCATTGATCAACAAAGTCACATGATGCGGTTCAAAAACTGCAAGGAATAAGGATGTTATATATCTCCCCCTGCATTATTTATGTATTTAATGTATGTATTATATCATGCACAGTGTGAAAAGGTCAAGAAATAAGGGGAAGTGGAGAGTGGGAGGCGCGTCCTGTTTTGGTAAGGGGCAGGAGAGTGCCCGACGCAGTCTGATGCGTCATCAGAGGGGCGGGAGTCCAGGAGCGTCAGGATGAGCAGTTCCGAATGTGCCTGATTTTCCAGCGAAGCCAACAGGGGCACAGCACCTGCCCCAAAGTGGCCCGTAGTGATGGCACACGGCCCCGCACATGAGAACGACGACGAACAATGGCCCGGAGATCACCAGGTGCGATACGGGAACTCGGGAAGGGTCACAGGGAATCGATTACTAAGTGAACTGTGCTAAATTCTGGCGAAGTAGATATTTTATTTGTTGTGCTATTTGTCGTGGGGGAAGAGCCAACTTCTGAGGTGAATTTAACCCGTCGGCAGGTCGATACAATGGCCATCATTCACCTGACATATTGGGATTGACAGGTGAGGGGATCTTGAATGTGAAGGTCCTAAGTCCTGATAACAAGCTCTCGCTGGGGAGCTAAGATGGCGTTTGATCTTAAGTCCTTTGACCATATGCTAGTGACACTTGTGCAAGCGACGCAAAGTCTGGCAATAAGCCAGAGGAGCGGTGGTTCACAAGTAAAAGACCTGAAGACGTTTGACTTGTCTGAGATTACAAGAGAACAGACTTAGGGTCTGCTCTAAGGTAATACAACGCAATATAAGTACATCTGGGAGGCAAGTCAGGTCGAGTCATAATGCCCCTAGGACACTAGTAAGCGGACACAGTAAGCCTCGAGTCATTGTACAGTAAGCAGGCCGACGCGTGAGTCATATCGTACAGTATGAGTCAGTAGGTGCTGAGGCAGCGCATGTGCAGAGGTATGCAAATGTAGCACTAGTGAAATGCACACCAGAGGCAAAGCGTGGGAACACCTACTATAATAGGAAGGTAAGCATGATGTAAGCGAAAGCGGCCAAGTCATGGCCTCAAGCAGAGTCTCAGGCCATAGGGGCCTGGCAGTCCATAAACGCGATGTGGGAGGAGTGGGATAGGTGAAAAATAAAGCGTACATGACCCCCTTGTGCACACCGTGAGCAGAGTCCAATCTCGGCATGCACAAACATGACATGAGCATAATAGTTAGACAATTTGTCAAGTCCTGCTTGAATGATGAACATGGCATCAACTTTCTCAGCCTTTAACTTCTCTAAAGACCCTCGCAGCCCCTCAAATGCAGGAACTGTGCCACATAGTGTTGGTGTCTTCTTAAAGCATAGTACCTCCTGATAAGTGTGAGGAATCTAGGCTAGGAGTTAATAAATAGACATAACTTAAGAAATTCAAGCATACTTGGAGAATTTGCCTCATGGAGCCAAGAGTCTCCCAATCCTCATCAGTGAGTTCCTCTTCCTCCCCCTGTTCTTCCAGAAACCTGGTGATTGCCTAACTTGATTTAAGCATAAGTAAATATGATTTTAATCTAAAACATACCTCTCTCAAGATGATTGCACGATCTATCATTAGATAGACAGATGACCACCTTGTCTCCACATCTCGAATTAATTGTAGAGGCTTCATCCCCAAGTCCCTTAGGATATTGGAGAACTGATCACGCCTGAGTGATGATGAACATATCTATAAATAGTGTAGATTAGATATAAATTGAGTAAAAAAAAAATAACACATACATTAGAGATCACACCCTTTAGCCTTTTAACTGGGCTAAGATCAGGGTTATTCCCTGCTACCTCTTCAAGCATTGCTTTGCATATAAGATTTACAATATGTGCAAAGCACCTAAAGGACATTAGAGAGGAAAGTATAAATAGCTGAGGGCTCACTTAATGTGGCAGGGCTGTGAAGAGAAATCACTCTGTGGGTTTTGCCTCTTCAATAGAACCTCAAGTCTAGCCATAAAAGATGTGTTGTTTGATGCATTGTCTGTTGTCACCCAACCAATCTTTAAAAAAATTACTGGTGAGTCAAAATTATAATTAAATGGATATAAACAATACCTTGTTTGCAAGTCCCATCCTATTGAGAATAAAAAGAAAGACCTCAGCTAGATGATCCCCAGTGTGACTCCCAGGGACATGAACAAATCCAATGAGATCAGCCCTGAGATTTACTTGCTGCTGATTACTAGAAGAGTGGGATTGCTCCATCCAGTGAGCAGTGACAGCCATATATGGCTTCAGATCTCCATCACTCCACATGTCAGTAGTGAGGGAGACCTTTCCAACACTAGTTTTCTAACCAAATATTAGCTAATTAGCAAAAATAAAAATAAAATAACATTACCTTGATATGCTGGGATAAATCAAAAAGGGCATTGGCACAGTTCCTTAGAATATGGCCATGCATACTTGTGCAATGAGGAATATCCCTCTCATGTAGATCTGGTCACAGCAAAAAGCAGAGGTTTTGAAATTGTTTGGTGTCAACAATTCTTATAGGCTATAAAAATTAATTAGATGCTAAATCCCTAGAAAAGATAAAATAAAAATAAAAATACCTGATTGGTAACAACAATGAAGTCAACTAGGACATCAAGGAAATTATCCTTGGAGAAAGGCATGCGAGCCTTAGTCTGCTGCTAAACAGGAAGCCCTTTATACTTTGATATAGCCTCCTGTGCTTGTTTACCAGTAATTGTGATACCAAGTTTATCACATTCATTAATCCACTCTCCAAGGTGAGTGGTCATGAGGTGATACTTCAGAGGCCCAGATGCAGTTTTGGTACTGTATAAATATACACTGGCTGGGTTGTTATCATTCTGTGCCCTAAAAAAATATTTTAAAAATATTAAAAAACAAAAACAAAAGAAATACCTACAAGCAGAATTTGCACCTCTTCCTGTTATCCTCATAGAACTTGAAGAATGGGTAGGTGTCACCAGGAGTCTGAGCTTTCCCTGCACCTGCATTTTTCTTCATTACTCACCTTTGACGACGACTAGGAGTTGCAGGAGGTGGGCTAAGTGCCATAGGGATAACAGCACCAGGTGCATTCTCCTGAGATGAGTCTGAGAGATTTCTGAGCTCACGCTCATAATTCTTAGACACCAAGGGGCTTGCTGGGGCATAAATAGGAGCATTAACCTATATATAATCATTAAATTATTCACAAATGAGTAGAAAACATGCTTACTTGAGTAGAAGAGCCAGGGACAACAAAGGGGTCCTGCTCCTCTGTGCCAATACCTTGTTGAAGGACAGGAGCCTGAGAACCAGTTGGAGCAGCACCAGAGTTGCTGTGAAGATAAAAGTGTACATGGGGTGCAACAGGTGTTTGAGGAGCAGCAGATGTGATAGCTTGGCCTCATGTAAGTCAAAAGCAGTGGATTATAAGCAGGACTACACACCTGTAACTTGAAATGTTGTTTGAAGGGCTCCTCCAGGCAAGGTTACATCAGGAGCCAGCTTAGACTGCCATGTTCTAGGTTTTTTGGGGGTTTTCTTAGGAGTCCTAGCAGCTCTCTTCCTTGTTTGAGGCATGATAGACAAGATACAGCCAAGAAATTGTGTTTAAAAGACAAAACTAGCTCAGGAAGACAAGAGATTAGCAGAGATCAGTGGGAGATGAGAGAGAGATTGAGCGTGATATGAGGATCTACGCGTCGCTTATGAGTTCAGTTCCCACACACACTGTGCTGACTTAGCGTCGCTTCCTGGGCTGCCCCATCCATCCCTCCTTCCCTCTGTCTGCTTTGCATCCTGGTCCCTTCCCTCCCTCTCTTGGGCCATATCTCTCTCCCTGGTCCCCTCCTGGCTCTCCTGGCCTCTCTGACCCTCTCTGGCCCTCCACTTGCACCATACCATCTCCCTTGCACTCACCAACCCTCTCTCATCTCCTTGCACTCTCAGATCCCCTCCCCTCCTCCCTGGCACTTTCAGACCCCCTCCCCACCTCCCTGGGGCTTTTGGACCCCCTCCCCCTCCCTGGGCTTTTGGACCCCCTTCCCACCTCCCTGGGGCTTTGGACCCCCTCCCCACCTCCCTGGCCCTTTTGGACCCCCTCCCCACCTCCCTGGCCCTTTGGACCCCCTCCCCACCTCCCTGGCCCTTTCAGACCCCCTCCCCACCTCCCTGGAGCTTTCAGACCTCCTCCCCACCTCCCTGGAGCTTTTGGACCCCCTCCCCACCTCCCTGGGGCTTTCGGACCCCCTCCCCACCTTCCTGGGGCTTTCAGATCCCCTCCCCACCTCCCTGGGGCTTTTGGACCCCCTCCCCACCTCCCTGGGGCTTTTGGACCCCCTCCCTACCTCCCTGGGGCTTTTGGACCCCCTCCCCACCTCCCTGGGGCTTTTGGACCCCCTCCCCACCTCCCTGGGGCTTTTGGACCCCCTCCCCACCTCCCTGGGGCTTTCAGACCCCCTCCCCCACCTCCCTGGGGCTTTTGGACCCCCTCCTCACCTCCCTGAGGCTTTTGGACCCCTCCCACCTCCCTGAGCTTTCGGACCCCCTCCCCACCTCCCTTGTCATGTTTGTGCGTGCTGGGATCCCTCTCTGATCCTAGGACGCACAAGGGGGTCATGTACACTTCATTTTTCACTTATTCTACTCTTCCCTCGCTGCATTGATGGACTGCCAGGCCCCTATGGCCTGAGACTCTGCTTGAGGCCATGACTTGGCTGCTTTTGCTTACCTCATGCTTACCTTCCTATTATAGTAGGCGTTCCCATGCTTCGTCTCTGGTGCGCATTTCACTAGTGCTACATTTGCATACCTCTGTGCATGCGCTACCTTGGCACCTACTGACTCATACTGTACGATATGACTCATGTGTTGCCCTGCTTACTGTACAATGACTTGTCGCTTACTGTACCGGCTTACTGGTGTCCTAGGGGCACTATAACTCGATCTGACTCACCTCCCCAGTGTACTTATAGCGCGTTATATCACCTTAGAATGGACCCTAAGTCTGTTCTCTTGTAATCTCAGACAAGTCAACCGTCTTCAGGTCTTCTACTTGTGAACCACCGCTCCTCTGGCTTATTGCCAGACTTCGCGTCGCTTGCACAAGTGTCACTAGCATATGGTCAAAGGACTTAAGATCAAACGCCATCTTAGCTCCCCAGCGAGAGCTCATTATCAGGACTTAGGACCTTCACGTCCAAGATCCCCTACTCCCCCACTGTCATCACCACCACCACCTCCAACACCAGTGGAGGTACGCCCAGAGTCTGGGCGTGACATTAGAACAGACTTACCCAGTCAAACCACAATCATGGAGTCGCCAGTAGACCCCAAGTTCAAACCCTTCACACTCACCCTCTGCCTAGAGGACGATAAGAAGGACGACAATCATGTTATCTGGCTACAAGAAGGGGACACTTACTCAGGATTCGAGGGAACAATCCCTTGGAATGGACACTATTTTATCAGCATCCTCCCAGGAAGGAGCAAAGCCGGAGCATACCCAGTACACCACATAGCAGGACAGTGGTACGAAGTAGCATTCGACAACAAGACAAACAAGTACTTCGCCTACACAGACGCAGCAAACAGATTCCCAGTACTAGACGGACCAGTAGAGCCAAAAGGACCTGAGTATGTTGCCCCATTCACCAAAGATATCAGGGAAGCTCTCGCCAGAGCAGCATCACAAGAAGTCAGAGACCCCAGTCCTATCAAAGAAGAACAGGTCCCAACACGGACCATGACAACTCATACTATCGCACCAGCACGTTTTGCCATTGGGACTGGAGCATCATATGCAGCCATTGCTAGGATTAACCCCTTTGCCCCAGCAGAACCCAGAATGGGCCCTCCCAGAGATGGAGGAGGTCCACCAGGAGGAGGTCCACCAGGAGGAGGCCTGCCAGGAGGAGGAGGAGGTCCACCAGGAGGAGGTCCACCAGGAGGAGGTCCGCCAGGAGGAGGCCCACCAGGAGGAGGCCCACCAGGAGGAGGCCCACCAGGAGGCGGATGGGACCTCCCAGGTTTCAACCTTAATGCTCCAAACCCCCAAGGGGCAGACGCTAAACTAGTAGGGCAACCCCCTGCCACCTTCACTGGAATACGAGATGATGCAGAAAAGTGGATGCTGGAGCTTGAGAACTACCACTACCTAAACAGGAATGCACCCGCCATTGCTCAAGCAGACAACTGTGTCTCGCACGCCCTTACCTTGATTAAAGGCCCCCAGGTGGATGGATGGGTACGCCAATGCCTCAAGTGGCTCTAGCAGATCTCCAGAGGAGAAATTCTGGACAATGACCCCTGGGAATCCTTTAGGGAACGATTCATCCTCGACTTCCACGATATCGCTGCGATCCAGAGGGCACAACGAGACCTCTTAGGCCTCCACATGATACCAGGACAGAGCATCGATGCGTACATCATCAAGTTTGAGGAATTGGCTGATAAAGGAGGCTTCGACCTTGATAACCCAGCCACTGCCTGGTACTTCTGGAAAGGACTCAATAGAGGGCTCCTCAGTGCATGCCTCAAGGAACGACCCATGCCTAAGACCTTCGAGGAATGGAAGCATGCAGCTCGCACCAATTACCTCAACTGGCAAATAGAGCAAAGCATCCTGAGCCAGCAGATGCATCCCCAAGAGAATCAACAACGACGCCCATTTCCCTTCCAAAGGAGGCCACCTCAGCAGCACACCCAGCAGTACCAAGGACAACAACAGCCACTACACCCTAGCCAGATGGGCCCTGTCCCTATGGAGGTAGACCGCCTCAGAGCCATTACCGATGCAGAGAAAGTACAGCTCCAGAAAGAAGGATGCTGCTTTGAATGCAAGAGGCAGGGACACCTCGCACAAAACTGCCCTCACAAGGGAAAGAAATGCGATACCACTAAAATCGCTCAGTTACAAGAGGAATCACAGGAGGCAACTGAAGGAGAACCCTCCAATGCCCTCACAACTCCAGACGCGATCTTAAAGGCAATGGTCGTGCTAAATGATGAAGAACTCAATAAAGTGGGACAGATGTGGGAGGCCCAGGGTTTTCAAACCGCCTGAATACACCAGCCAGTATTGGGCCATGTTTTGTCGTGATGTGTATCTACCAAGAATCAAATCTTTGCGTATCCTGCTCAGTTACACACCACAAATCTTAAGGCCGAGCTCCCTGTCTTCGTGGACAGTGGTGCAACAGAAAATTTCATTAGCCCCAGTTTCGCAAAAAGGAATGCCCTTTCTATGCTCAAACTTAGATGTCCCAGAAGGCTTCATAAGCAGATGGTAGCAGAAACAGCATCGGAGAAATCACTCGGTTCACTGACCTCGAAATTGTCACTGGAAAAGACAGCCACATCTACCGCTTTTATGAAGCAGAGCTGGGAGGGGACAACATTATTCTAGGGTACCCTTGGCTGGCAGCTACCAACCCGCAAATAGATTGGACAGAGGGGACTATTAAACAGAAGGTGGTCATACACACCCGGAGACGTCACTGCTACAGCCAATGCCCCCTGCCTATGTCTCCAGCCTACGGATCGAAATCCCCTCTGAGGAACCCCTCCTAGAACCAGGAGACGAGCTGATCATGCGTCTCCGCAAGGTCACAGTCTCCCAACGCATCGCTGAGGAAGCACAGCCCACTGAAAGGAAGACATGGGATCAAATCGTCCCAGAACATTACCATCGCTTCCACAAAGTGTTCAGCGAACAAGCGGCCCAACGCTTTCCCAATCGCGCCCCTGGGATCACGCCATTGACCTCAAACCAGAGGCACCAGACACCCTAGATTGTAAAATCTACCCGCTCAACCCAGGGAACAGAAGGCTATGCGCACTTTCGTCAAAGAAAATGAAGACCTAGGACTTATCTGCCCCTCTGACTCTAGATACGCCTTTCCTGTGTTCTGGGTCAAGAAAAAGAATGGAGATCTTCGCCCCATCATCGACTACCATAAATTAAATACAGTGACTACCTGCAACTGCTATCCACTCCCCCTCATCCCAGAACTCATTGACAGAGTCAGAGGACACGCACTTTTCACGAAAATGGACATCCGCTGGGGTTATAACAACATACGCATCCGTGAAGGCGACCAATGGAAGGCAGCCTTCAAAATGAACCTAGGGCTATTCGAGCCCATGGTTATGTTCTTCGGACTCACCAACTCCCCAGCAACCTTCCAAACAATGATGAACCAGATCTTCAAGGACCTTATCGAAGGAGGACACGTTACAGTGTACATGGATGATATCCTGGTGCACACACCCTTGGATTATGCGCTACACCGACGCATCACTACTCAGGTCCTTGAAGTCCTCCAACAACATGACCTCTACCTACGCCCAGAGAAGTGCCAATTTGAAGTGACAGTGGTAGAGTACCTAGGCGTTATCTTGGAAAAGGACCGCCTCAGGATGGACCCCACTAAAGTTAAAGCCATAGCAGAATGGCCAGTGCCCAGGAATGTCAGAGATGTCCGTGCATTCATTGGGTTCTGCCTCTTCTACCGCCGCTGGATCCCCAGATTCAGCGAGATCGCACGGCCCATGAATGAACTTATGCATAAAGACACCCCTTGGGAGTGGACTGAGTGTGCCAGGCAGCCTTTGATGAACTCAAACACAAAGTAGCCTCTGCACCAGTCCTACACCAACCGGACTTCGACAAACCATTCTTCGTAGACACGGACGCCTCCCAACATGCCCTGGGAGCAGTCCTGCAACAAACAGACACTCAAGGACACCTCCACCCCATTGTGTTCCATTCCAAAACCTTCGATGCCACTCAACGCAACTGGGACGTCGCAGACGTGAAGCCTTTGCAGTATGGATGCCTTACGCACCTGGAGAGCATACCTAGCAGGTAGCAACCACAAGGTTACCATCCACACAGACCACCGCAACCTCCAGTACTTCATGCGCCCACAAAATCTTAACCGCCGTCAAGCTAGGTGGTCACCGGAGCTCCAAGAATATGACTACCACCTTGTGCACATCCCAGGAAAACAACACATACCCGCAGACTTTCTATCACGCCCCCCAGGAGACAAAGGGGAACACGACAATGAGAATGTCACCTTATTCCCACCAGAGCGCGTTGGAGCGATGAACCTCACCCCTTTCCCTCTGGAGTTGGATGCAGAAGAAAGGTCCTCCAGCGGTACCATGACCACCCCCTCGCCGGGCATCCAGGAGTCAAGAATACACTCACGCTCCTACACCAACACTATGAAGGAGGGAAGGACCTCGACCAGTTCACGAAGGAATACGTACAGGGGTGTGCCAAATGCCAGGAAACTAAAGCACGCACCACCCAAACCAAGGCAGCACTGTTTCCGCTAGATGTCCCAGCGGAAGATGGTCCATTTCAAAGTATCTCTATGGACCTAATCACAGACCTCCCCCTTTCATCAGGACACAACGCAATCCTTACCATTGTGGATCAGGGATGCTCTAAAGCTGCATGATTCCTCCCCTGCTCGACTACCATCACGGAGAAGGAGTGGCCACCCTTTACTTCCACCACATCCTGCCCTGGTTTGGACTACCCAGGCGCATCATCTCAGACCGCGATCCTAGGTTTACGTCGCACTTCGCGCGCGCACTGGCCAAAAGCATCCATGTGAAGCAAAATATTAGCACCGCCTTCCACCCTAGGACGGATGGACAGAGTGAATGCGCGAATCAGCAAGTGGAGCAATACCTGCGCCTATGGGTTCCAGACCAACAAGACCAATGGGCCTACTACCTACCAATGGCAGAGTTCATCTACAACTCTTGGCCCCATGACCGCTCAAAGCTCACCGCACATGAACTACTCTTCAGCTACCAACCCCAATGCACAATTGACAACGACCCAATGCACCCCCCTGCGGTCCGAGACCGCCTTACACACATCAAAGATGCGAGACAGTGCGCACAAATGCTCCTAAACGCGCCACCAAAGACAATAGTACCACAGTTTCAAAAGGATCAAAAGGTCTGGCTCGAAGGACGCCACATCAAAACCTATTATCCCAGTAGTAAGCTGGCCCCAAACGCTTCGGCCCATTCAAAATCACATCAGTCATCTCCCCTGTGGCTTACCAACTGGAATTGCCACCATCATGGATGATTCATAATGTGTTTCATGTCGATCTTTTGACGCCTTACCAAGAAACAGATGCCCATGGACCTAATTTTACACGTCCCCCACCTGAAATCATCGAAGGAGAACCCCAATGGGAAGTGGAACGCATCATGGGTGAACGCATTATGGCAGGAAGCACATACACCAGTACCTAATCAAGTGGAAAGACTACCCACACACTGACAATACATGGGAACCAGCGTCACAAGTATTTGCGCCAGACTTAATTGAGGAGTTCCATCAAAGAACCAAACCGCATCGGGGCGACACAAGACCTAAGAAGGGGGTAACACATGGAAGGGAGGGACATCTACGCGTCTTTTCCCCACTCACAGACCAAGGAGCACCTAACCCAACCGCAGGCTCACACCTATCAGTGTCCAGTTCTGAGAGTCTGCCGACGTTCTCGCCACCCTCAGAACTAGAGAGTGACTCAGGACCAGAGACGTCACTTGCCACATTCATAGCATCATCAACGTTGCCTCTCCCAGACTACCCTGAGACTTGGTACCAGTCCTGCACACCACCAACCACAGCACAACTAGCGCTATTCCGGAACAGAATGGCACGCAACAAAACAGCATATAAGACCGCTCGGAAACACCCTAATTCTTTCCAAGCAACTTACTCCCCCCAGTTCCTTGCTGCCATGGCTTCTATACACCCCTCAGTCTTTCACTTTTCAGCTCCCCCCCACTACGCCCCAAGCTCTACACACGCTGCAGCTCATCACCCTCGTCGCTCTCGTCCTGCTTACATGTCATCCTCTTCTGAGGCTTCCTCCATGCCTGGCTCCCCCATCTACAAAGGGGACTATTCCTCCTTCCTCGCCATGGATGACCAGACCATACCTGCTCTGTTGCCTCCACCAGCCTCCCCCATCTCAGACCTAGAGCTCCCCCATGCCACTGGCCTCCACCTCCTGGCTGCAACTGCTGCAACAACGTCCACCCTCGACGGAGAAGATCCCCTTCACCTATTCAAGGAGGTAGATGTGGTGGCGACACGCGCCCCAGAAGACCAAGGTCCCATCCTCATCTTTGATGAAACTAACGTCCACTCTGAGGACCCAGTAGATGATGCCCCCACATTCACAGTAGACATGCATGGTGCTCATACAGGAGCAGAGATCATTGCATGCCTCAACGCCACAGTGGCCGAAATCATAGACACCCTAGAAGACAATGAGGTGTGCAGCTGTGTGATTAATGGAGTAGCAAGCCTGCGTGATGAAGTGGAGATGGGGAGACACGAGAACATTGATGTGTTGCGAGCTGACCTGCCTGATGAGTGGAGTGCCCTAGCTGGCATTGACCTAGACGTGGCAACAGGAGGAGACCTGGAGGCTGACCATCCAGGGCACCCCTATCGCCTTAACCTTCCCACCTCCCCTTGGTACTTCCCTTGACACATCCAGGATGGCTCCGGGGTGAACGTTATCCCCAAATACATTGCGTTCATGTATGGGGCAAAAGACCCTGTCCTCTTAGCTACCATGGGCCACAACAGGATCATTTTCACCTTCGCCCTACACGCACGACCCATAGCACACCATTCTTGGCGCCCCCTACCTCGTCTTACCCCACCACAAGTCTCTATCCTCACTGACGACGGAGGCGATGCTGGGAGGTTTTACAAGTACGTGGATGAGGGACTCAAGGCCCTCGGGGACCCATACCTGATTGGAGAAGTGGAATGCCTACGGTCAGTGGAGATGGGGATTGAGACACACATGCAGGAGATGGAGCTGGAAAAGCGCCTCTTCGAGAGGCGAAACACCTCACCTGTTACGTTCTGGACTGCTCTGGACTGAGTACCCTTACTTTTTCTTTCCCTATATGCCTTCCCCCTTGACCCACTGCCTCATGTGAACCATGAGGCCACCTATTGCTTACTGATGATGGGCCCTAGGCCTTGTACGATGACGCACTTATCCTCCACCCTGTATGATGACGTGTTTACCCTTTGCCCTAGTACATGACATCATAGCTATGGTGACACACTACCCTTGACCCTACCTAGTACTTATAGTGCTTCGCCTCACCTGTATGTACTCAGACTCGACTTCTTGAGCAATCAAGCTAGTTCCCCTGTTCTGCAAGCTGAGGTTGTCCTGAGATTACCTTAGCCTGCACTTCCCCTCAAGGGCAGAGGCAGGAGCTTTGCCAAGCTTGTGCCCTACTCCTTGAAGTGTCGATCCGCCTTTCCTCTCATTGTGTTGTGTAGGGACGATTTGTCAATCCTTCCTAACATCGCACTGAAGGGACTGTCCACTCCTCTTGTGAATCACACTCTGCCTGTGCGTTCCAGGCCCTCCAGAGTCCATTGAAGCCTAGACTTGGGCTAGACCAAGTCAACAAACCAAACCGTCGCACAAGTCGTGCAGAAGGCCAACGCTTGAGCCTAACATCACCAATCATCACGCAAGGAGGCTCAGTTACTACTGGGACCTCCGCCATCAATGCATCTCACACCTCTCTGCCACGGATGCGTACAACGTCCTCTACCCCTTCCTGACCAGTGTATATGCCCCCCTAGACACCCCTGAGGACCGTGTCATCCACTTCTGCCCCTCGTCGGCCCTGCACCAAGCCCTGGAAAAGGCCGGCTGGGGATACACTCAATGCCCAGAACTGCTTACCCTCTCCACTCACATTTTTGGCTGCCCCCCTCCTACCAACGAGTACCTCCTCGATCGCCTTGCCAGGGAAGGCCCCCACCTTGCTGCAGAGTATGACGCTGATGCCATGGATGCCTATGACTGGACCGAAGGCGGCAGTGACTGAGGTCAGTCACAGACTCTAAGAAGGGGGTAATGTCACATTTGTGCGTGCTGGGATCCCTCTCTGATCCTAGGACGCACAAGGGGGTCATGTACGCTTCATTTTTCACTTATTCTACTCTTCCCTCGCTGCGTTGATGGACTGCCAGGCCCCTATGGCCTGAGACTCTGCTTGAGGCCATGACTTGGCCACTTTTGCTTACCTCATGCTTACCTTCCTATTATAGTAGGCGTTCCCACACTTCGTCTCTGGTGCACATTCCACTAGTGCTACATTTGCATACCTCTGCGCATGCGCTGCCTTGGCACCTACTGACTCATACTGTACAATATGACTCATGCGTCGCCCTGCTTACTGTACAATGACTCGTCACTTACTGTACCGGCTTACTGGTGTCCTAGGGGCACTATGACTCGATCTGACTCGCCTCCCCAGTGTACTTATAGTGGTTATATCGCCTTAGAACGGACCCTAAGTCTGTTCTCTTGTAATCTCAGACAAGTCAACCGTCTTCAGGTCTTCTACTTGTGAACCACCGCTCCTCTGGCTTATTGCCAGACTTCGCGTCACTTGCACAAGTGTCACTAGCATATGGTCAAAGGACTTAAGATCAAACACCATCTTAGCTCCCCAGCGAGAGCTCGTTATCAGGACTTATGACCTTCACATCCAAGATCCCCTACTCCCCCGCCGTCGTCACTGCCGCCGCCTCCAACACCAGTGGAGGTACGCCCAGAGTCTGGGCATGACATCCCTGGAGCTTTCGGACCCCCTCCCCACCTCCCTGGGGCTTTCGGACCTCCTCCCCACCTCCCTGGGGCTTTCAGACCCCCTCCCCCACCTCTCTGGCACTTTCGGGCCCCCTCCCCACCTCCCTGGGGTTTTCGGACCCCCTCCCCACCTCTCTGGGGCTTTCAGACCCCCTCCCCCACCTCCCTGAGGCTTTTGGACCCCCTCCCCACCTCCCTGGAGCTTTTGGACCCCCTCCCCACCTCCCTGGGGCTTTCGGACCTCCTCCCCACCTCCCTGGTGCTTTCAGACCCCCTCCCCCACCTCTCTGGCACTTTCAGGCCCCCTCCCCATGTTACGACCACGACCACCACGCGCACTGACTTGCACACGACCCAGTCTGTGCGGGAGCTCCTGGAGCTCACAGCTGGCTAACTAACAAGACAAGGATGGAATTGGGACTCCTAGGGAGTGCCCCTGAACCACTACGCACTCATTTGACACTATGGACACTGAACTGATACTATACGGACTGATTAGGAAGGAGGCTGCTAGCCTCATGTACGCTCGCATGGTTGCAGCACTCGCATGGCACACACATGTGCATGCATCACGCATATCACATTGGCACATCACAGAACGCTAAAGGCGTGTTCCCCTGGGTCCAGGGTGTAGTGCAGATGTGTTGCAGCATGTTGGCAGGCCGCGCATATACTGGACATTGAGTACTTTTGCTATTGGGTCGATCACTATGACCCTTGATCTCATAACTCATGCGCACCCTTGATTTCTTACTGATACACTTGCGCGTCCTTATGACGCAGAGTCTGGAACCTACTAGATGCATGGGCCCTATGCCCTGACAATTACGCGGCCCTCTAGACAGGGGCCTTCACGAAACTATAAGTAGCACACTCCTTTGTGTAGTAGACTACAGACTCGACCTCTTCACAATACAGCCTACTTGAACCTAGGAATCCCTGTAGTGGGAAGCACCCCTAGGATACTCCGAACCAGAACAGACCTTCCAAGGCCACCAGTACACTCTCCCTTCCTCTCTACCCCTCTTTCTCCCCCTTGTCTTAAGGGAACTCCTTTGGCTTGGAACACCTTTGCATTGAAGTCACTTAGGGGTCACTGCGCCATCAGTGCACCTTTGTCACTTGTGCACGACAGTTGGCTTACGTCTTGAGCCATTGCAATCAAGAGGAGAATCATGTCAATCGTCCACAGTGCACGCAGCACTACCCTGAAGCAGGACTTGGGCTGAACCAAGTCAATGATAAGCAAGTCACTTAGAACGCCCAAGGCTGAGCATAACACCCCACCTCCCTGGGGTTTTCGGACCTCCTCACCACCTCCCTGGTACTTTCAGCCCCCCTCAAGGATCCACACAGACAGTGGCGGCAACGGTGGCTGCAGCTGCAGCAACAGCAGTGACGACAGCGGCGGCCGCTGCAGCAATGCAGTGAGGCAGCGGCAGCAATTGCAGAAACGGCATGATGGTGGCAGCAATGACAATGGCGCCAGCAGTAGCAACAACGATGGCAGCAACGGTGGTGGCAGCAGCAGCAGCAGCAGCAGCAGCGACAGTGGTGGCGGCGGCAGCAGCAGCAGTGGCGACCGTGGCTGCAACAGCAGCGGCAACCGCGGCTGCAACAGCAGCAGCGACAACGATGATGGCAGCGGTGGCAGCAGTAGCAGCAGCAGCAACTGCAGCGGCGGCAGCAGCAGCGACCATGGCAGCGGCAGCAGCAGCGACCGTGGCGGTGATGGCAGCAGCAGTGGCAACTGCGGCAGCAACA
>WTXC01000289.1:0-21301 GCA_022496195.1 Lactifluus subvellereus
ATTACAGTCACCCACATTTATCAGAAGTGACTTCATAAACCTTGAGATGATCACCACGCTTCTCCATGGCAACTTGTTCCTGAGCTGTCCATTCTTGCACCAATGACGGTTCAAGACATTCCGTTAACTGCTCAAAGCTGGCTTTGTCTCGGAAAGTCCCTGTTTGGCTTGGGTCCACTTGCTGCATAGCGAGTCCGCTGGTGGTAGCGTCAGTGAAATGTAGTAATGAATGAATGATAGATCCCTACCAATTCGAATGATTTTCTGCCAGTTACTATCATTCATGTACTCATCCAGAATCTCCTGATGATGTGCAGTGGACATTGCCTGCGCAAGTCCGGCAACCTCATCCAGGCCAGACCACAAGGTTTCCAAGATCTCGCCTTCGACCTGAGCAGCCCCCTCAATGAAATTGAGTGTAAACCTTGCAAAGCATTCTGGAATGTGAGCGGCAAGATGCCACTTCCCAACAGCACCAGTAATCTTCAGTGAATCCCAAAGTTCCAAGAATTCCGATTGTGCAACACGCTCTCGGAAATGAATGCTCCACTGGCAACAAATATCATAAATGATTAGTGCCTGATCGTGCCCTGAATATTGTTTCAGTGCCTGGCAGATCGCGTAGTCCATATTTATTTGCCTATTGTGGAATTAGCAATACCACTATTCCAATCCAGTCAGATATACACACCGCTCTCCTTTCTGGAAATCAACGACACAATGTGGGACAAATGTGCCATGTCTTGCACATGCACATGCACCCTTTCCAGTCGAGTCCAAATGTTTCCGATGCAGATTTCCATTATTCTGGGCCCTATGATTGTTACACCTTGATTTCTTTGTGTATCTCAGCATAGAATGCGATGATAATGTTATAGGCACTCACAGGCTGTCGTTCTGGCGCACTGGCCAAATGGTCTGCATAGGGTGTACACCTAACCATAAACAGCTCACCGTCGGACAATGACACATCGTCCGACGGACATTTCATGATGAGGTGCACCAATTTCATATTTCCATCAACGACCAATTGCGGCCGGTAGAGCAATCTGTGCAGAATTAGCACTCTGTCCAATGGAAGCATGACGACAAATTCTTCCTCACCTGTCCTCCGTTTCCATTCAGTCTTAGGGGGTATGTTGATGTCCATTTGCGGACATGCAGGGCAGAACAATGCCAGACCACCATCAGTGGGGGTATCTGGCCGATCATGAACAACTCCAGCCCTAATTTGATTGTGAAGATCCCGCCACTCTCTGGACACTCGAAGGAGCTCCCGATAGCGGTCCTGCATTGCATTGTAAGAGCGGAAATGTCATCCAACTGTTCGGACAGCATACAGGAACACGGGATGGAAATGCCTCGTCAGTTATTCTCCGGATCTTGCTCATGAAGTTCATAGCTGCTGTTTTGCACTCTAGTGCATCAACGCGAAAATGATCTAGGACCTCAAAGGTAAATGCTGTTTGGGGGTTTTTGAAACTTGCTGGAAAGAGATTGGCACGAAGGAGAAGCTGAGTGTATTGTGCGGGGACTTGGCGCAATGACACCATCGAATTGAGCGGCAACAGATCCCAGTAGATGAGACAATCACCAGATTGGATCGAGATCCGGAAGTGCATGTCGATGTAGAGGGTTCCGAAGGCTGATTGGCATCAGTAAAGTCATCACCATCATTGGAAATGTCAAGATCAAACATCATCTGAGTCTCATCATCGACTAGAATGGAAGGACAATCGTCAGGATAATGACAAAGGTCAAGTGTGAGGTGTTTGGTAAGAAGATCGGACTTCTCAAAGAAGCATCCATTCCACGTCTGAATACGATGGAATGGAAGATTTGTGTGAGCGAGACGCAGCATGCATCACACCACAGGTTTGGGCCAAAGCAATCCTGACACCGATTTCTGGCAGATGATTTTGGGCAACTTGAGCATGAGGACTTTGAGGACAATGATTCATGTCGGAGGAGCTCAATGAGTATGCTATGTCGCTGACTTAGATACTCTTCCAGGAACTGTTTTGGGTCTGTTAACATTTGTCCATTAGCATCAATTCATATTTAGGCTCATATGCACCTTTCCGACGATCCGGGAACGTTTGGGCATTTGGTCAGTTGAAGAATGATCGTAGGCATCATCCTCCAGTCCTCCAGACGACCATTGTCGCTTCTTTGAAGGCGATGCACTGCGCGAGGGTGATGATATGGGTTGATCATCTTTGACAGGAACATGTACAACCCGCTTTCCTCGTCGGGTTTGTATAGTTGCGAGTTCGAATAACTTGGGCTTTGGTTTAAAATTTCTTAGCTTTGGCATTGTAGGATGCTATTATCAAGGGACTGTGTCGATCTATGGGAGGAAAAGGATAGGTGGAGGATATTGATATAACACTCAATTCAAAGTATTTAATACTGTGCCAAGGAATCTATCTATCCATCGGGCAGACAGGACCTCAATTCTGTGCGATTCATGTTTAGATTGATGACATGCTTCATACATGAGGCGCAAAGTTCATGACACATTTACCTGCCATGAGGCGGCCACAAGTATCTCTATCATTTTCCACACCACAATTAATTTGTGCTAATGGAGTGATACATGTCTGAACTGGTTATGTGCGTTGGACATGAGGCATTACATGCATATTGCATGCACAATGTGATGTGATGGTTTTAACATGCATGCTACATGGACAAACCAATGATATGGTTCTGACATCCAATACTGGTGTGATCATGGGATAGATGAGGCCCAAATCACAATGATTCCGATATCCGGATGGCATATTTAGATACATGAGAGTGATGGTTGCATCTATATCATACATACCAACGTATGCAGCGCTGCCACTCAGAGTAGATCCATATGCTTCCAGTGCATCTGCCTCCTTGTGCATCGGTGTGCATCCGGTGTGCTCCTATCGTGCTCTGCTTCTTTACTCCCTCTACTAGTCCCCTCCACTCTCATGCATTCCACCTAGTACCGGATTGCCCCCATCCTAGCAACCTGTTATATTTGTTTTAGTAATTTCACTCACAAATCTTACCGTTGACAGCATATTAGGGGAGAGGTAATCCCGCACTAGCGGAATGTGTGTGAGCAGAATAGACTACCAGAAAGGGGGAGCGGAGCGGAGTGTGACAAGCGATAAGAGCGCACTGGATTCGGACAGGGGGTACTCAGATGCGCTCAGAACCATGGAGCTGCTCAGTAGGAGTTCCAGGTAAATATATGTACTTACAGAATAGACCTGTTCTGTGGGTCACCCCATCTACTTGCAAGTGATTCTCTCTACTTTCATACAGTACAATCACGCCTCCTGAAAGCAAACCCTGTAGAATAGTAGTTCCTGATTATGAATACATATATCACAGGCCATGCACTGAATTACGTGGCTGAAGCGGTGGTTCAATCCGTGGGTAATGATTTGACTTGTCGGAATTCAGAGCTTTGTTGATTTGTACTTACCTTCATCGGAACACCATGGCTCCATACAATCACTGCTGGGTCAAACCATCCTTTCTGAACCTACTGCGTGACTCTTGCGATGCCTACCTGGAAAGCAGTGACCGTGGTACAGACAAAACACGGTCAAAGCTCATCACCAAAGTCTCGGGAGAAATTGCCGCCATTGTTGAGCAGACCAACGAACCTGTACCGGATGACCTGGAGAAGGTAAGTAGCACTCGTAGCCATTATTTTCCACTTTTATAATGATGAATGTGTGCATATAGTGTGTCGAACCTGGTTTGGGAACTATGCGGCAGCACATGCAAAAGAAGACAGGCCAGAAAAGTCCAAGTCCGATAGACGTGGCCACCCAGCTTCAAGTCGGACGTGGACTGTGAAGTCTGTGTGCAGCCACATGTTTTCGGAACAGATTTCTGATGAACAAAAGAGACTGTCCGACGATGGGGAGAAGGACATCAGAAACTATCACCCTGCCTTGACAAATGTATTTGACGCCCTCACTGCCGAGCAACGGAAGCAATGCGAGGACCTCGCAGTCGAGTGGAATACAAAGCCACTCCCAGATCACGTCCAATTGAGGTATGTGGTCCAGGGACTTGAACGCAGTCTATTAATGATTCCCCATGTAGACTCTCAAGAACAATTCCGACGGATGTCTCGGACTTCCTCAAGTTTATGAAGAAGCGACTGGTGCCGTCTTCATCGCCTTTGCCACATATGTGAACAAAGATGGCGAGCAGACATATGCAAGGTACAAGGTTGATCTCATTCTGTAATGTGCTGATGCTAATCACTATGTAGATATGAGACTAAAGGTCTCAAATTTTTTGAATCGCGGCAAGAGCATCAAAAGGGGGTGGATACTGTTTTCAACATGTGGAGGGACTTCAACATCGGTGTGTATTTCGGTCATACTTCCATTTCTACTAACACGCTCCTCCGTTAGAGGCCGCTGAGCAAGCGGACAGCAAGGAGGAACTGGAGCTGGATGATGACGGATATCCTTTACTGCCTACAAATGTTATCGGACTCCGACTACATCGTCGGAAAGCTATCCTGAGGCAGTTCATGGGTGCCACAAGAAGTGCGTACAAGTAGTAATCTATATCATACTTGCTGAACATAATATCACAGAATTCTATAAGTTGAATGGACGCATTCCGTGGACTGACATCGCTGAATACCCATCCAAACACCTTTCTAAGATGTCACGCCTATATTCGGACTACCACCTTGAAGAGCCCTCACACATGAAGTCCGATGCCGTCGATGCCTGGCTCAGGCACTGGCTCAACCTGCAGATGAAGGGCAAGCGTCCATTGGTCCTTATGGGCAGCTCGGAGAACCTATCTAGGGCACATGCAGCTAAAAGTTCAACTCTGCCAATTTCGACAAAACGAGGTAAGGGGAAGGGGAAGGCACGGTATGTTGAGCCCGACAGTTCGGATGGTGCGGAACACGTCGATAAAGGTGATGGCGACTTGCGTCCTGGAAGCCCTGCCAGCAACTCTGGTGCAAATACACACCATGCTTCCCCAGCAGCCTCTCTCACTGGGCCGGATAATCGTCTTGGGCTTCCAACGACACCTTGCAGTGGTTCCATCAACAAGGAATCCCGCTGCAAATTTCTCATGTCACTATCTGAGGATGTCAACTATCAGAAGTTAGTCCTGTTACGTTCTGGACTGCTCTGGACTGAGTACCCTTACTTTTCTTTCCCTATATGCCTTCCCCCTTGACCCACTGCCTCATGCGAACCATGAGGCCGCCTATTGCTTACTGATGATGGGCCCTAGGCCTTGTACAATGACGCACTTACCCTCAACCCTGTATGATGACGCGTTTCCCCTTTGCCCTAGTACATGACATCATAGCTACGGTGACACACTACCCTTGACCCTACCTAGTACTTATAGTACTTCGCCTCGTCTGTATGTACTCAGACTCGACTTCTTGAGCAATCAAGCTAGTACCCCTGTTCTGCAAGCTGAGGTTGTCCTGAGATTACCTTAGCCTGCACTTCCCCTCAAGGCGCAGAGGCAGGAGCTTTGCCAAGCTTGTGCCCTACCCCTTGAAGTGTTGATCCGCCTTTCCCCTCATTGCGTTGTGTAGGGACGATTCATCAATCCTTCCTAACATCGCACAGAAGGGACTGTCCACTCCTCTTGTGAATCATACTCCGCCTGTGCGTTCCAGGCCCTCCAGAGTCCACTGAAGCCTAGACTTGGGCTAGACCAAGTCAACGAACCAAACCGTCGCACAAGTCATGCAGAAGGCCAACGCTTGAGCCTAACAAGTCCTCCTTCTTCGTGCTGCAGAGGTGAGAATTACATTCTTTAAGGTTTCCGCTACTGATGCCTTATCAAGGATGGTGAGCTCCTAGAGAGATCACCGCCAGAATGGGCATGCTGGGACTCTATGGACAACTATCTGTCCGACGCATTTTACGACACTACTTCATCTTTCTCACTTTCGACCTTCATGCAGTGGATCTCAACCAACCCAATCACAGCGGATGGAGGCCTACTTGCATCATATGAGCAAGTGGAGTTAGCCATCCTAGCGATCGGACTGGCCCTTAGAGGCCTCTGGGTTGCGCAGTTCCCAGAACAGTATCCCCACGTCCTCGCACACGTTCTCAATAGCCCCTATCTGTTTTCGGAATATCACCGAATAGGTCAGAATGTGAAGGACCTTATTTCAGACTATGCAGAAGTGTACGCCTCATTGTTCTTGCCCACCATCCAACAGTAACATTCATCTCTGCTCAGCTTACATGACATTGAGGCGGGCAATCCTCACACGCAACCGCCAAGGAAGCAGTCTACCATTGGTGGAACATCCAAGGCCAAGCATCCTTTGGACACCGTTGGAAACAAACGGTATGTCCCAGTTCACATCTTCATGAAGACCCACATCATCTAACATACACTCAAAGTCATCAGGGACTTTCCGGTGTCCCAACAGCCTTGCTGCCTCTTCGTGAGGAGGTTGGGCTTGCCGGTGTGGATTGGGCCACCTTGGGACCAGGGTGGCAAGCCCTTGCTGCTCTGTGGCTTCGTGCCGAAGCCTGTGCATCCAAGTCTGGTCGGACCGATCTCACCATGGATGAGGTATCCTCCTCCTCTATTCCTGACGAGTGGAAGGAGTGGATAATTGCAAAGATAAACAAGACCCCTGCTAGCCCCCCATTGGATACTTCGAACAGGTACTTACAACCTTCCTCAGCAGATTGCCACAATCGGTATTCAAGGTTGGGGGTACAGTCATCACCCAAGTGTGGTGCCGCCCCGGCAGGACAGGCATTGTGGACTTATGCTTTGTCTCCATTGGCAGGCTAAGTATTGACACCAGACATAATTGGAAAGCAAATATAAAACTGTGGAACGTATTTTCAACGCAATCATAGCTCACCCAGACCTGTAGGTCAATTATATGTTGTCGTGCCAAAATCACTAACTGATTTGTGTAGGCAAAGGGAAAAGCGCAGGGGCATTCCGAGTGAAAGAGCCACCAGCCAGCAAGGAAGCGTAGTCGGATTTAATTCCGACTTGTGCCACCATCAGAACACCATAGCTCCATTTGCGTATTTATTTGTGTACCACATATGGCCTAGATCGAGGATAATATCTCTGAGAAGTGCCTATCTTTATCTAACCACATTCGTGTATATGATATAAGAATTTAAAACACATTTATATGCTTGAGTTGTTCAGATTACAGATAGTGGCCGTCGGAATGGCCATATTAATAATCTATTAGTAATAAATACAATGCCAGAATTGGACGTGTCGGCTGTAGGACTTGCAATGGATGGATTAGCCACAACGTGGGAATCCAAGCTAAGATGCGATGTGAAAGGCCGCCGACCTGCATTTGGTCCGCTTTTTTCTCTTTTCAACGTCCTATAATGTCCTTCCCCGACCCCCAACAGGCACCAATCACTTTCAGCAATTACCTCAAGGCAGAGAATCTCGATGTCTGCCTGGCGGTCTTCAGCCTTTACCAGACCCAACCCGGAAAGGCGTCCAACGACAGATTGGATGAGACCGAAGTCACTGGGTGGTGCGACCGGATGGACCTTATTTTGGTAAGTTCTTTTCATTATACAATCCCCCAAGCTGACACTTCAATTTCATGTACAGGCCAAACTCGCTCGCACGAAGAGCAACCATCCCGAGTACTCTGGGATCTCCAACACTCTCAGGGACCTGTGCTCACAGGCCGTGGTCGATATGGATGGTCAGCTCTTGACACAAAGGGCCGTGGACACAGCTGCCAAGCAGAAGCGTGAGGAGGAGGAGCACGCCAGGCAAGAGCAAGAGGAGCGAGACAAGAACGAGAAGAAGTGCAAGGTGGAAGAAAGTCGGGCCAGGATTGAGGCCACAGTACGTGAGATCGCCCTGCAGAAGAAGGCACTGGAGGAGATTGAGGGGCGGGCGGAAGGCAGGGACACGGATGAAGACAACAACGACAACAACAAAGAGAACGAGAATGATGGCAGCGAGTCCCTCGCTGACCAGCAGGAGGTACATATCTCACTATATTTCTTCTATTCTCTGCTCACAGCACACAACCGCGTCAGGACACCAAGAAGCTCACAAAGCGGCAGCTCGACCAGCTGGAAGCGCGGCAAAAGCTTCCCCAAGTCACACATAAGACTGTAAGTAATTCTGTTCCTTCCCTTGAGGTATCGCTCACAATCTGTGCTTGACAGCCTTGCCAGCTTTGCCAGAAGAGCGGAGAAAAGTGCGTCGGACCTCAGGGACTTGCTTGCGACCTCTGCACTAGGCAGAAGAAGAGCTGTAGCAATGGTAAGCTAATCTCATTATGTGAAATATCTGACATGACATTTTTTAGGTCGCTCTCATGGTCAAGAGGTGGTGGTGAAGGAGGAGCCGGGCACCCCTTCTGCGTCGGCGCCCCAGAAGCGCAAGGCACGCATTTCCGTCGACGCTGGTCCCCTCTGGTCGCCTGGCCAGCTCAGCTCGACGACGAAGCCGGTGCGTCCACCCACTCGTTGGAAAGCATGCAAGGACATCCACCAACTCTTCGAATGTTTGATTCGATGGAGTTGTCATCCAGAAACCACACGCCAGTCCACGCGTGTTGCGAAGGCGACGACGGCTTTGAGGAACGACGTCGCGCATGTGTGCCGGCGCATCGGACAGGAGCTGGGTGTCGTTGCGCGGTCGTTCTCGGACTTTGCGGACGCGTTCGAGTAGGGACTCAATCAATATTTTAATTAGCTTTCTTTCATATCCCACTCTGTCGCTATCGCATACATTACTATTTTTTTGAATATAGCAAGATTATTACGCATATCCCAGACAATATCAAAGAACTCAGTACATGCTAGAAATGACTGAATGACTCCCCAGGGTCCGAAATGTACACTACCCTGTGCGAAGAGATGGACAAGGTCGCAGGACGATTGATATCGAATGAATGTATCATCCAAGAATGGCCACTCAAGGGCCCACCATGTCCAGGTAGGCCTTGCTACATGTAAATTGCATAGGGGATTGCGTTGGGAAGTGAGATGTAAAGAAATCATGGCATGAGTATATAGTGTCCATGACACATAAAGCGCATGAGGAAGTAGAGTACAAGGCTGACTCCGATAAAAGAGCTGGTGATTATGCAGTCCTGTGAGTTACATATCAGCCTGTCTAGATTGTACAGCATTCAGACAAAGAGACATGGACTCCTTGTGTGATGCTTTGATAGTAGCGACCTTCTTCTTGTCCGTGATATGTGTGATTGATGCAGACAGATGAAGTCGGACCGCGTTGGCAAACCGATCAATTCACTGGACATTCCAAAGTCAATATGAGTAATTACAATTATTCCCATAAATCTCATTTAGTGGATTTCATCCTCTTAATGCAAGACAGAAACATATCGGATGCAGGGTAATATGCAGTAGAAATAAATCCCATCCATGTATTTAATGCATACGCGAATCCATATTCACTGTCCGAATAGTCTGATAGCAAGTTCCAGACAATATTGGATTGGGTTTCAGGCCCCCTTATGATGGTGCAGGCAGACAAATATGTATTTGGAGTGGATATTTAGTATATTTCTGTTTGATCTGATCGGACAGACACATTATAGTGGTTTGCTGTCAGGCGGACCACTACTGACACTGACGGAATACCCAGTATGTGTCTGCCTGATCAGACAGACCAACATGAAAGATTGGTCAATGTGTCAGGCTGATCAATACATACACTGATTGAGTGTCATATGTGTCCACCTGGTAAGATCAGACAGAGATGGAATATTGATTGGTCCGTCAGGTGGACCAATACCTACACTGACTGAATATTTGGCATGTGTCTGTCCGACAAGACAGGCATGGAATATTAGTTGGGCTATCAGGTGAACTAATGCCTCCATAAAACCAATGTCCAGTATGTGTCCACCTGATCCGGTCAGACTAATACAGAATATTGGTTTAGCTATCAAGTAGACCAATACCTACATTTGACTTTGTCCGCCTAATCCGACGGGGCTCAGGCAATATCCACACCAATATCTATGCCCAATGAATATTCAATCAGTGTCTGCATAATCCGACCAGATTCTGGGAAATATTGGTTTGGATGTTAGCTTGGCCAATATCTACACCCAATGGATATTCAACCAGTGTCCACCTAATCCAACTAGACCTTATGCAATATTGGTTGTGATGTCAGCCTGATCAACATGCACACCCACTGAATATTCAATCAGTGTCCGCTTAATCTGACCAGACACTCAGGCAATATTGGTTGGGATGTTAGCCTAAGCAATATCTACACTCAATTAATATTCAATCAGTGTCCACCTGATCCAACCAGATGCACAGACAATATTGCTTTGAATGTTCGCCTGACATATCCCTACACCCATGCAATATTTAATCAGTGTCCGCCTAATCTGTCAGGACACTCAGGCAATATTGGTTTGGATGTTAGCCTAACCAATATATACACTCAATGAATATTGAATCAGTGTCCGCCTGATCTGACCAGATACTCAGGCAATATGGCTTGGGATGTTAGCCTGATCAACATTTACGCCCAATGAATATGCAATCAGTGTCCGCCTAATCCATCTGGACACTCAGGAAACATTGGTTTGGATGTTAGCCTAACCAATATCTACACCCACTGAATATTCAATCGGTGTCCGCCTAATCCGACCCAACACCCAGGCAATATTGGTTGGGATGTCAGCCTGATCGATATCTACACCCAATGGATATTCAATTCAATCAGTGTCCGCCTAATAAGACCCGACCCTCAGACAATATCAGTTGGGATGTTAGCCTGACCAGTACCTACATCCAGTGAATATCCAATCAGTGTCCGCCTGATCTGACCAGATGTTCATGCAATATTGGTTTAGATGTTAGCCTGACAAAGATCTACACCCAATGAATATTCAATCAGTGTCCGCCTAATCCATCAGGACGCTCAGGCAATATTGGTTTGGATGCTAGCCTAACTAATATCTTGTTATGATCTCACCTACAGACTGAGCAGACGCCTTATTTCTCTTACGATACTATGCTTACGTCCCTCTCATGTTCTGGACTCTGACCCGATCGTTATGACTCGCCGCGCTCCACTGTGCTGTGGAGCGCGTACTATACTTAGCCCTGACTCGACCATGACTCACTCCGCTCCACAGTGGCCTGTGGAGCTGATACTATACTTAGCGGACTGCTCCACTACCCTTGTTATGACTCAGTAGCATAGTAGCATGTGACTCTCCTGTACGGGCCTATATAAGGGCCGCACTTTGTGTACAGTCAAGCCTTAAGCTTAACTTCGTTTCTCAATTCGATTGTCTTGCCTCTTCACTTGAGCTCGCTGCTCTAAGTCGCCTTCCTCACTTGAACTCGCCGCTTCAAGTCGCCTTTAGCCTTAGTCGCTCAGCAAGGCACTGCTTCACTCTCACGCCTCTCTAAGTCGGCTGTAATGACTTAGCTCTGGGTCTTCGCACCAGTCACGTGCTCACCCTACTCCGAAGAACCTAGCTTCGCTCTCGCATCGATGTGACCACCGGAAGTGTCACGCTCAGGACCATGTGCTCATTGCCTCGCACGTGTTCACTCTTGCCTACGCCCAAGTCGCACAAGTCGTGCTCATGGCCCATCGAGCCGTAACATAAGTCAAGCTTCCCACTAACCACCAGGAACGCCCCGCCCTGGACAATACAGACTATTGGGAACACCTTAGTGATCTTAACAGAAGACGCACACATATTACTCAGTGGAGAATCCTCCTTGACGACGCAGTATATCGTCACAACGCCGCTTGCTTCTTGTCCTGTGCCGAAGGACCATCGGAGCAACACCACGCCCTCTCAATCGAAGTAGAGAACTTTCGATTCATTGAACATAAGTGGCTAGAAGACTTCACAGCGTTCGAAGCAGCCCTTACCATCTTACAGCTATCACTAGAGCCCTGGAGTCTACTCGACGACCGTGTCTAGGACCCCTCCACGAGATCAGCTTGCCAGAAATCCTTGAAGCCGTCCTGTGGACACGAGAAGCCACAGATCAACTCGAAAGTGACGTTAACTGCCACCGACATGAGTGCCCAAGAACCTGTGCCAACGGCCCAAACAGGCACCACCGCAACCTCGATCAGGTCGCACAAGAACTTGCTGAAATCGTCGCTGAAGTCGATTTCGTCTGCACCATCTTCGTCCACCAAGTAGAGCTCATCCTACAAGAAGAAGGACAGTAAACGTGGCGACCCTTCGAATACAAATCTCAGAAACAAGGGACACCCCAGTCACGCCGCGAAAGAATGCAGACTTACCAGACTATATCTGCGGAGGAGCCTATTGGAAGGACACTGACAGAAACCCCAGAAAGTGGTGCTACCACCACACGATCCGAGCCCCTGACGGAAGCGAAAAACACTTCCCCATTGAATTTATCAACGACCACTGGTACATCCTTGAGTGGGCAGAAAATTGCTACTGGACAAAGCCAGACAACTGCATTCCCCACAACGACACCACAGGATTAGGACACCCTGGTAAAGCCCCAGAAAGTATCAAAGTAGATCCGCCTTCACCACCACTTGCCCCCTCTACGTCAAAGGGAAAGCAAAAGGAAACAGAGCCGCTCGAAGAATTCCTGAGCACCGGACTCCAGGACGTTGCCACACTCCAAGGAAGCCATCCTCTCACCCAGGAAACAACAGCCACACCACAGCTACTCCGCTTAGCACACCAAGCAGCACAGCCTACACCGCCACCACCCATTCTCCAGCAACCCGTACCACCCCCACCTCCGCCACAGCAGACCAGTATGGCAACAATCTCTGCGCCACAAACAAACGGCAGTGACTCTATGAAAGGAAATGCGCCAGCCATCTTCGACGGAGATCGAAGCAAAAGTGCTAAATTCCTGAAAGAATTCAAGTTATACCGAATTCTCAACGGGAAGTCAGACAACGTCATCATCCCCTATAACCGAGTAGCGCTGGCCATTGGGTATATCAGAGGCCCTAAAGTGGACGACTGGACTGACGCGCAAACCGCACTCCTGGAAGACAGAACCACCAGAGCAGTCAACCGCATCCAGAAAACGGACGAAGCGCTATGGGCTAGCTTTGTCCAAGACTTCACCAATGCTTTCACAGACACAGCCAAAGAACAAAACGCCTTCAATAAGCTGGTCAACCTCAGGATGCAGGAAAACAATGTTGACGGTTTCATCACCACCTTTAACCACCTCATTCTGGCCGCGGGACGATCCCCCACTGACCTAGGAACGCTAGACCTCTTCAAGAAAGGTCTTCGTCGAGGGATAGCGCTAAAAATCCTTAACAAAGAAACCATACCAACGACCCTAGACGATTGGCAAGAGGCGGCGCGAAAGGAAGTCATTAGGAGCGCCCAGATACTCGCCGACCTAGGACCCGCCCCCAACCAGCAGCGCTTCACTCCCAAACCATGCTTTATTCCCAGAGCACCCGCCCCTGCTCAGCGCCCCAGAAACAACGCCCCAGTCCCTATGGATGTAGACGCGGCACGCATGGGAGGACCACTAACGGAAGCAGAAAAGAAGAGGCTCATGGACGAGCGAAAGTGCTTCTACTGCAAAGAAAAGGGACATCGCACCACCCAGTGCTTCAAAAAGAAGGGGAGACAAAGCCAGCAAGCCCCCTCTCAACGCACCACACTCGTAAGAACAACGAGCCAAGAAAGCCTGACCATCGTCCCCGATGACAGTGCCAGCCAAGCACCAACGGACGTCATGTCCCAATTACGTGCCATGAGCGCAACAGAGCGATCAGCAGCCTTTGACCGCATTATCCAGGAAGACCTGGATTTTTAAAGCAGCTTGACCTAACAGCCTGGGATCAAGCCTCGCGTATTTGTACCATGTATGTCTCAAATCGGAATAGTATCAATGTCAATTTTACGTTTTCCACCATACATGGGAAGGCTGCAGAAAGTGCGCTCATAGACAGTGGCACCACCGACAACTTCATCGACCAGAAAACCGCCCAACGGCTGCGTCTTGTGCCCAGATGACTCCCCCAGCCACGCCTCCTCTACAACGTAGATGGATCCGAAAACCGCAGTGGCCATATCACCACCTACTGTGATCTAACGATCCGACAAGGACAGAAAGAAAGCGTACAACGCTTCTTCCTCGCTAACCTAGGACGAGATAGAACGATCCTAGGATTCCCCTGGTTCCACGCCTTCAACCCCGAGATTGACTGGAGCACCAAAACCATCAAAGGAGGGCCGATCTTCCTCACACTAACCAGTAGAAGGGCGCCCGAACAACCTTGGAGCCTGTTACGATACGCCCAACTGCTTGGACATGCCCTCCAAGCTACCTTGTTACGCTCAGCCTTGGGCGTTCTAAGCAACTTGCTTATCGTTGACTTGGTTCAGCCCAAGTCCTGCTTCAGGGTAGTGCTGCGTGCACTGTGGACGATTGACAATGATTCTCCTCTTGATTGCAATGGCTCAAGATGTAAGCCAACTGTCGTGCACAAGTGACAAAGGTGCACTGATGGTGCAGTGACCCCTAAGTGACTTCAATGCAAAGGTGTTCCAAGCCAAAGGAGTTCCCTTAAGACAAGGGGGAGAAAGAGGGGTAGAGAGGAAGGGAGAGTGTACTGGTGGCCTTGGAAGGTCTGTTCTGGTTCGGAGTGTCCTAGGGGTGCTTCCCACTGCAGGGATTCCTAGGTTCAAGTAGGCTGTATTCTGAAGAGGTCGAGTCTGTAGTCTACTGCACAAAGGAGTGTGCTACTTATAGTTTCGTGAAGGCCCCTGTCTAGAGGGCCGCGTAATCGTCAGGGCATAGGGCCCATGCATCTAGTAGGTTCCAGACTACGCGTCATAGGGACGCGCAAGCGTATCAGTAAGAATTCGAGGGCACGCATGAGGTATGAGATCAAGGGTCATAGTGATCGACCCAATAGCAAAAGTACTCAATGTCCGGTGAACGCGCGGCCTGCCAACACGCTGCAACACGTCTGCACTACACCCTGGACCCAGGGGAACACGCCTTTAGCGTTCTGTGATGTGCCGATGTGATATGCGTGATGCATGCACATGCGTGTGCCATGCGAGTGCCACAACCATGCGAGCGTACATGAGGCTAGCAGCCTCCTTCCTAATCAGTCCGTATAGTATCAGTTCAGTGTCCATAGTGTCAAATGAGTGCGTAGCGGTTCAGGGGCACTCCCTAGGAGTCCCAATTCCATCCTTGTCTTGTCAGTTAGCCAGCTGTGAGCTTCAGGAGCTCCCGCACAGACTGGGTCATGCGCAAGTCAGTGCGCGTGGTGGTCGTGGTTGTAACATACCTCCTTGGAAGAAGGAGATGACCTAATCCTCCAGATCAACAGAACGAATATTGCCCAAGAATGGGCAATCAAAGAACACCAGGAATGAACTGCCCCCACGGCAGCTGATGTACCCTCAGAATACTCCTGACACTGGAGGGTCTTCTCAGAGAAAGAAGCACAGCGATTCCCGCCCAGCAGAGAAGATGACCATGCCATCAGATTAAAACCCGACGCCCCTGCCATGCTAGACTGCAAAGTCTATCCACTCAACCCCAAAGAAATGATTGCTGCCAACACCTGGCTCAAGGAACAGCTCGACAAAGGATATATCGAGCTGTCAAGCTCCCCCTACGCTGCCCCCTTCTTCTTCATTAAAAAGAAGGATGGATCCCTTCGCCCGGTCCAGGACTACTGCACACTAAATAGCTGGACGATACGAGACGTCTACCCCCTCCCTGACATTAGCATCCTGACCAGAGACCTTGAAGGACGCGCCCTCTTCACGAAATTCAATATCCGATGGGGATATCACAACGTCAGAATAAAGGATGGCGACCAATGGAAGGCAGCCTTCAAAATGCCACAAGGACTGTTCCAGCCACGCGTCATGTTATTCAGACAGTGCAATGCACCTAGCACCTTCCAACGAGTCATGGATCGACTCCTGCAGCCGCTGAAACTCAAATATCCAAGGATGATCTTCGTATACATGGACGACATCCTCGTTGCCACACCCCTAGACCATGCGCTGCACCGACGCGTGGTCCATGAGCTGCTAGACATCCTGGAAGCAGCATCATTCTTCCTGAAGCCCCAGAAATGCCAATTCGAACAAAGGCGAGTCGAATACCTAGGATTAGTCATTGATGGAGACTCGCTGCGCATCGAGTCCAGCAAACTGAGAGGTATTAAGGAGTGGCCACAAGTACTCACCAGTGTCAAGCAGCTGCGATCGACACTTGGCGTCTTAGGGTACCAACGCCCCTTCATACCAGGGTTCACTGAAATCGCCCGCCCCCTGACCAACCTCCTCAAGAAAGGAGTCCCTTTCATCTGGACAGATGAGTGCACCGCAGCAGTCGATCAGCTCATCAAGATTGTCACGAGCGACCCAGTCCTCTGGCAACCAAGCCCAGCACGCCCGTACGAATTAGAAGTTGACGCCTCCCAGAACGCCACAGGTGCCATCCTGTACCAGCATGACGCTCAAGGGCGTCGACGACCAGTGGGATACGATTCAAAGACATTCACAGCCACTGAATGAAACTACCCCATCTGGGACAGGGAGTTCCTCACCATTGTCAGAGGACTAGAACACTGGCGTCACTTGCTTATGGGCGCCCAGCACCAGGTCACGGTTATCACAGACCACAAGAACCTCCAATACTACCGGTCACCCCAGAAAATTAACCGACGCATTGCCTGATACATCCTCACGCTTGGGGATTACCACATCACCCTGATACACCGCCCAGGGGCTACGAATAAAGCTGACGCCCTTTCCCGCCACCCAGATTTCGACCACGCTGGCCAGGACAACGCCGAAGTCCTCGCCCTGCCACCCGCCCTGTTCACCAATGCTGCCACAAGTGTCGACCTTGAGGACTGCACTCTCACCCTCCAGAATAACCATAAAGACACCCTTTGTCACGGTTACAAGGGACCGTGGCTCTAAGTGAGCGCGTCGTTCGGGGTCACGTGATCGTGTGGACGTATCACGTGTTCTTGCCGTGGCTCGCTAATGATTAGGGAGGGGAGGACTCGCTATACCATGACTCGCCAACCGCCGGGCACCCCGGAATTTTAAAAACTTGCCTACTCATCGCCAAAGACTACTGGTGGCCCAACATGAAGCAGACTGTCCTCGCCTATGTCAAAGGCTGCGCCACCTGCCAAGCCACCAAAGTAAACACCACCAAGCCCGCACCGCCTTTTATGCCTATCACAACCAACCCCAATGCCCTGCCATTCGAAACCATCGCCCTCGACTTAATCGTCAAACTGCCCCCATCAGAAGGATACGACTCTATCCTCACGATCACAGACCATGATTGCTCAAAAGCCGCCATATTCATCCCCTGCAATGAAGCCATGACCGCGCCAGAACGTCTCATTATATGCCAAGCACGTGTTCCCCCACTACGGTATTCCCCGAAAGATTATCAGCGACAGAGGAACACACTTCGCCTCGCATTTCCCACGAGAGCTGTGCAAAACGCTGGGAATTGAACAGAACATCAGCACTGCATACCACCCCCAGACAGATGGACAGTCTGAGCGAACCAACCAGTGGCTCGAGCAGTATCTCCGCATCTACGTGAACCACCAGCAGAACAACTGGTCTGCCCTCCTGCCCATTGCCCAATACGTCCACAACGCCTGGCCCAGTAGCACCACCAAACAAGCGCCTTTCCAACTCCTCATGGGGCATATCCCACCTGCCCACCAACCACAGCGGTCCGAGAAAATGCCGTTGCTCCAAGAACACCTAGACCTTGTCCATCAGGGACGGATATCAGCGCAGACCGCCATTACCAATGCCCAGACCCTTGTTAGCGCCAGAAGGGGAGTGCGATTTAAGCCATTCGCAAAAGGACAGAAGGTCTGGCTCGATGGAAGGAACATCCACATCACCCAGCCAAGCGCAAAACTCGCTCAAAGGCACTATGGCCCCTTCCAGATCACTGACATCATTTCCCCAGTAGTATACTGAGTCGCAATTCCCCCTCAGTGGAAACTACGTTGTGTCCATGACGTGTTCCATGCCAGTCTCCTCACCCCATACGTAGAAACTAAAGAGCATGGCCCCAACTTCACAGAACCGCCTCCTGACATCATCGATGGAGAAGCAGAGTATGAAGTCGAGGCCATTCTAGAATACCGCACATTTGGAAGAACAAAGCAACTGCAGTACTGAGTCAGATGGAAAGGGTACTCCGCAGCAGAAGACACGTGGGAACCTCGAAGAACCTGAAAAATTCGTTGAACCTAGTCCGCCAATTCCACCGAGATAATCCCACAGCAATAAGAAAAGCCTATATAAGACATGCCTTGACCGCCCTCAAGTCATCATCCCCCTCTCTCATCTCCACCACGCCCAGCACATCCCCACCTGCTTACTCATCCCTTATGTCCTCCAATGGCTTGCAGAAAAACCAACTCGCTGACAAAGGGAAAGGAAGGGAAGCCTCCGCCGCCCCGAGCTCGCCCATGCCCTCCATCCCGAAGAATGACGACGTGCAATGCCCCACACAGGTCCATGTCACCACCAGGATATTCACCGTGCGAGGCAACGACAGCAGTGACAGCAACAGCAGCGATGCCAGTAGCAACACCGAGTGGACCGCCAATGATAGAAGAACAGGCGGACCAGTTCCTGAGCGAGCTTCTCCACTCCCTGACCTCCACAGCTGCACGAAGTTCGACCACCCCCTCTCCGCCAACAATTTCTGTGGAATCTGCGATGCCCCCATTAAGATGGACGACGGCCACGCCACCTGGAGCGCCTCCCCTGTCTCAAGCAGCAACGCAGCAACCGCCAACTCCCGTGCCCCCACTTCGCCGACCGGGGTCAATGCCCCCGCTATTTCCACATCCATTAGACGAGGTATGGACGATGACCTTGCCAGCGCCTTCCAGCTTCTGCAGCCGCCAAACGTCGCTGCCACCAGAACACCCGCCGCGCTTCCGACGCGACTCCCAGCCCCTCCTATCCTCCGTAGCTACGCAGACGTTGCCGCCGCCCACACCAATCAAGGAAGAGAGCCCCGCATCACAACTCCACACGCCCACAGTGCCCAAGGGAATCCAGGCCACGGTCAGCTGGACAACACGCTGGCTACAATGGTTATTTCTTGCGATGAAATCACTTGTCGACAATCCAAGTGAACGGAACGTTGTCCTTGTCCCGATCACAACAATCGACTAGTCCCCGCCACGTTCTACGCCCACCTGCCCTTCCTCGACGAGCCTCTCATTCTGGGACGTCTGACGCCGACGTCCCATATCTTCGCTGAGCCCCTCCATGCTAAACCGTGCCCCGACGCTCACCTCCCAGCCGTAGACGACTGGGACCTCTTCGCCCTGGAGGGCAGCCACCAGTTTCGCCGCCATGTTGACAGGCTCGTCGACGGGCTCGACGACCAGGGAGTAGCCGCTGAAATCCACAGGTATCGCACTGTGGTGCGCAAACTCCACTTCCAGATCGAGCAGGAGTACCATCACCTGCTGACCACCCCGGAGCCGCGTCGAGTACACCGCCCTCCAGTTGCAGAGGGACGCTGACCTAGTCCGATGCCGGCACAAGCTCAGAGACGAGCTGCGAGGGATCGAGGTACGCCTCTACGAGGCCACGGTTATGTCACGCATTGGCCCGAAGCTGGACCAAATCCTAGAGCGCCCCATCCTCCCCTCCATGTCTTATTTTATGCGAGGGCGCCCTGCTACTCACCAGACAGACATCGTCTCCACCCTCCCCGTCCACGTGCCGCCGCACGTTCACTTCATGAACGCGCCCCCTACCCGTCCGCGAACGCCGCCATCCACGCCCTGCGACGCAAACGCGCCTGCCCGGAGTCCCTAACGCCAACGATGCGGACGAGCCCTATCCGGTGAGCCAGCCACCTCTGACTAACAGCGTGGCAGCTGTTCCTTAGGGGAGGGCGTACTGTTACGATCTCACCTACGGACTGAGCGGACCGCCTTATTTTCTCTTACGATACTATGCTTACGTCCCTGCTCACATTCTGGACTCTGACCCGATCGTTATGACTCGCCGCGCTCCACTGTGCTGTGGAGCGTACTATACTTAGCCCTGACTCGACCATGACTCGCTCCGCTCCACAGTGGCCTGTGGAGCTGATACTATACTTAGCGGACTGCTCCACTACCCTTGTTATGACTCGGTAGCATAGTAGCACGTGACTCTCCTGTACGGGCCTATATAAGGGCCGCACTTTGCGTACAGTCAAGCCTTAAGCTTGACTTCGTTTCTCAATTCGATTGTCTTGCCTCTTCACTTGAGCTCGCCGCTCTAAGTCGCCTTCCTCACTTGAACTCGCCGCTTCAAGTCGCCTTTAGCCTTAGTCGCTCAGCAAGGCACTGCTTCACTCTCACGCCTCTCTAAGTCGGCTGTAACGACTTAGCTCTGGGTCTTCGCACCAGTCACGTGCTCGCCCTACTCCGAAGAACCTAGCTTCGCTCTCGCATCGACGTGACCACCGGAAGTGTCACGCTCAGGACCACGTGCTCGTTGCCTCGCACGTGTTCACTCTTGCCTATGCCCAAGTCACAAGTCGTGCTCACGGCCCATCGAGCCGTAACATATCTACACTCAATGAATATTTAATCAGTGTCCGCCTGATCTGACCGGACATGCAGACAATATTGCTTTGGATGTTTAGCTGATCGATATCTACACCCACTGAATATTTAACTGGTGTCTGCCTAATCCGACCCAACACCCAGGCATATTGGTTGGGATGTCAGCCTGATTGATATCTACACCCAATGGATATTCAATCAGTGTCCGCATAATCAGACCCGACGCTCAGGCAATATCAGTTGGGATGTTAGCCTGACCGACCAGTACATACATCCAGTGAATATCCAATTAGTGTCCACCTGATCCGACCAGATGCTCATGCAATATTGGTTTGGATGTTAGCCTGACAAAGATCTACACCCAATGAATATTCAATCAGCATCCGCCTAATCCATCAGGATGCTTAGGCAATATTGGTTTGGATGCTAGCCTAACTAATATCTACACTCAATGAATATTCAATCAGTGTCTGCCTGATCCGACTGGACATGCAAACAATATGGCTTTGGATGTTTGGCTGATTGATATCTACACCACTGAATATTCAATCGGTGTCTGCCTAATCCGACCCAACACCCAGGCAATATTGGTTGGGATGTCAGCCTGATTTATATCTACACCCAATGGATATTCAATCAGTGTCCGCATAATCAGACCCGATGCTCAGGCAATATCAGTTGGGAT
>WTXC01000029.1:0-320081 GCA_022496195.1 Lactifluus subvellereus
AACGATTACTTAATTGTGTCGTGCAGGCCGGATTTCTCCACGTGTGACAATCGGAGCGCTCCCCGACAATGTTCTCCTAGACATCTTCGACTTCTACCGAGCGGCAATGGTTTTCGGCTCAGCGTGGCCGTGGGATTGGCTGGTGCACGTGTGCCAACGATGGCGATCCATCGTGTTTGCGTCACCGCTCCGTCTCGGTCTGTGCCTCCGCTGCAGATCTGAAACGCCTGTGAGGGAGACGTTGGATGTCTGGCCGCCCTTGCCTATCGAAGTGGACTTGTACGATCACTATGATGTGGATAACGTCATTGCCGCACTCAAGCACCGTGACCGCGTATGCAAGATTTCAATCTTCTATCGAAGCCCTTCACATTTGGAGCATCTTTCAATCTTCTATCGAAGCCGTTCACAATTGGAGCAATTGACCCCAATGATGCAGGAGCCATTTCCGGCACTGACATCGCTTGCACTTTACGGTGATAAGACTGAACCGGCGCTTCCCGATATGTTCTTAGGTGGATCCGCCCCACGTCTACAAAGACTCCAGTTGTGGGGCATTCCATTCCCGGGATTGCCAAGACTTCTTTTGTCTGCCAGCAACCTTTCTCATCTCTCTCTTCACTACATACCGCATACCGGTTACATTTCACCCGAGGCAATGGTGACATACCTATCTGCATTGACCAGGCTCACACGCCTTATCATCGGATTCGAATCCCCTGCATCTCGCCCCGATCGACGTCCACCTCCCCTGACTCGTGTTATCCTCCCTGCTCTCGAAGAGTTGGAGTTCCGAGGTGTTAGCGAGTATTTGGAAGACCTCGTGGCCCAAATCGATACGCCTCGACTCCTCTCTCTCGAGATCTCTTTCTTCAATCAGGTCATCTTTGACATCAAACAGCTCCCCTCCTTCATCAATCACACAGGGTTACCCAGGTCATCCAGGCGTGCGGAGGTGTTCTTTTTCTATAACTATGTCGGGATCAATCTTTATCCGCTAAAGGGGACAGATCCCTTCAAAAATTTCAACTTGAGAATCTATTGCAGAGCGGTAGATTGGCAAGTCCGGTCTATGTCACAGCTATGCAACCAATCCTCGTTTCTCCTGTCCATCGTTGAACAGCTCGACATCCGAAGCAGCCATCTCGATCTGGAATCAACTCGGCAAGTCGACATGGAAGATACGGAATGGCTAGATCTATTCCACCCATTCATTGCTGTTCGGACCCTGCGGATAGGTCGCGAGCTACAGTCGCTCATCGTGCCGGCACTGCAGGAACTCACTGGGGAAAGGGCCACGGAGGTGTTACCTGCGCTGGACAGTCTTTACCTAGAGGAGTATCAGCCATCTGAGTCTGACCAGCAAGCCATCGAGCCATTCATTGCCGCGCGTCAGTTTTCAGATCACCCTGTCGCTGTGCACCTCTGGGAAAGGTTCGAAGGGTCAGAATGGGGAGGGGTCGGAATGGCCCCCTGGTGCGGGACAAAGGATACCGACAAGTGCCCTCCATTCTAATAATTCTCAGTGTTTGTCTACTTACCACCTGCCACTCCTACTTATGCCTGTTGCTTCATGGTTTGAAGGTATGCTCCTCCTAGTCCACTGTGACCCCTTGTCTCGGTATGTTGAACTCCATTCGTACAATGGGTAGATGCTCGATGTAACATGATATGATTGACACAATTAACTAAGACAGATTTTATGCAGTAGGGCGCGTTGAATTGAACAAGCGATTGCCGGTAGAAATGACGGATTGTGGGGTGTGCGTCCCGGATGGCTCCTCCTTGGCTACGAGGTCCATGCACATAGGCCTAGGTCCACTCCTAGCCTGTGATCACCTTTCATCAGCTCCTCTCAGCGTGACCCCTCCCTCTCATGCATTAGGGGGAGAGGCCAGGGCAATTAATGCCTCTAATCAGCAACCGACAGAAAATACGCCCTTATTTTCCTCTCGGTCCAATATCGACGATGGCAGCTTAGAGACTGCTAGCCAATCCACACTCACGACCGTATTTCTCACCACACTTTTCATCATAATACTTCTACTTTCCCTTGCTTACTCTTATGCCGCAAGGGCATCCCATCTCTCTAACGAAGACATTCTAAACAGTAGCCTCGTGTTTCGCGGCCCAGATGCCCTCGATGCCCTCAACATCTCCGAGCATGGCGGTGTATGGCTAAGGCTCGATGGTCGTGTTGGTTTCGATGCGGGCACAGTCACAGGCGTAAATCCTGACGACGACGACAACAACTTTTGGGTTGACGCTTGGAAGGCTATCAGATGCTGGGGCATCCGCAATCTTGACGTCGTCTCTATCGTCCTCTCCTCCATCAACATTACTCCCCAATATGACCCTGCCGTGCACCTGGTTCCTATTGAAACACCCCCATTCCAAATCCCTCTTACCGCAAATCCCCCAGACGACACGTCGTGGTTGACCCCCATATCTCTACCTGTGCATGTTCATCCCTCCCACAACATGTCCGCTTGGCTCACGTTTGCTCGTAAAAGCTGGCGAAGCGGCTATGTCGTCGCCCAGGCTCCACTTGCTCGAGCTAACTTGAAGATCCAAGGCGGTCCATTGCGGGGTGCGACCTGGCGAAGTGCACTTAGGACGGATCTGTCGAATGTCACCGTAGGACTCCATATGAAGAGTATGTCATTATTGCCATTCCTCCACAACCCTGACAGTCATTTAGTCCCCGTCCTCCCCAACCTTCCAGCATCTGGCAACGGTCTCCCCATATCATCTATCTCTGACCTCGTCCACGTCACCCAATTTTGCATGTCCTCTGGTGCCCACAATCTTACCATCGACGCTACAGTGACCATTGTTACAGTAACCCCCCCCCTTTGGCCATCACGTTCACCGCGCCTCCTCTACCCTTCGTCGTCTGGATCCCGCCCCCACCAGACACCGATAACTCTCTTATCCGCTTGCCTCCGTCACTTCGGAATCTTTCACCATCAGCCACCCAAACATCACACACACTCTTCATGGTGGCTTCCTCCCGATTGACCCATCTGCGACCCCTGCGCTCTCCTCATTAGTGTCGACTATCCAATCAATCACGTCCCCATTCAAGCTGTTCTCCGGCTACACCGTGTTGGACATCGACGCATCGACATCATATGACATCACGAAGTCGTGCTACTGAACAGATGCATACCAACACCAAGTAGTATAAATACGCACCATTAGTTCCCTACCCCCTCAGTTGGTTCTATATCATCGACTGAGGGGTAAGCACTATATCCATGTCACGACTACCTTACGCTAACCATATCATAGTTACGTCTAGGTACTTATATAATAACAGTTGGTTCTATATCATCGACTGAGGGTTACGTCTAGATCCCATAGGTTATGGGCCCTGCTGCCCGCTCGTGAACTACGACGCCCTGACCTCTAGCCGTGCCCGCCAACTTCTCTGAGCCTCCTGTCGATTAAGGGAACCTCGCCCTACTGTTCTTGTTGCTCCTTGATTACTCCTCTTGCCCTCCATGGCCCCCACTACTCGAAGCGCTACCACTCCCGGCCCCGCCCAGGGTCCTTCTGATTCCACTCATGCCACTCCTGCTGTCATTACTCCCGCTACTCCCACTCCGAATATTGGCGACACCATGATCACGGAGCGCTACCTCACAGACCCCAGCTGGCCGAGTGGCTTGATTCTCGAGCTTACCAAGTCCAACTGGGCTGAATGGAGCCGCCGTCTCGAACTCCTCGCTACAAGGACAGGCTTCACCAAGTGGCTGAACGGTTCTCTCAGATGCCCTGACGAGAAAATCCATCCCAAAGTGGCCTGGATCTGGGAATCAAATGACGACTCCCTTCGCGCCTTTATTCTCGAACACATCTCGATAATCGACTTTGGCCTCGTTAAAGGACTCAAAACCTCCCACGCGGTGTTCGAGGCCCTTCACGCACGTCATGAACGGCTGGGGCTTTACGCCCAAGTCCTTCTTCTTAAGAAGGGCCTGGACATACGCTTCGAACTAAACACGCCACTCAGCAGTACCGTTTCAGAGATCCGACAGATACACGAACGGATCTGCGCCATGGGACCCATTGATCACGACAAGCTCTTCTCCGTACTCCTGATCAACGCACTTGGTGATAACTTTAGCCACCTTCAGACGTCCTTCCAGACGCTGGCAGACGATCCGGCATTCTCCTCCGACACCCTGATCAGATGAATTGACACCGAAGAAGCCATGATAGCCCGCCGATCGGAACAGCTTCCCAACAATCATTCTACTTCAGCTGCTTTCCCTGCCAGCGCTGCTAGGGACAGGCGCAAACTCGTTTGTTCGAACTGTAAGCGGACTAACCACGCCTCGGATTTCTGCATCCTGCCTGGAGGAAAGATGGCTGGCAAAACCATTGAGGAGGCCCGCGCGGCTCAGAGAGCTGCCTTGGGTAAGCCCCCTCGAGGATCGGCACCACAAGCGCATGTGGCCACAACGGCCACTGTCAGCGCAGACACGTCGACCTCATCGGCGGCGACCCCCTCTGTCACCGCCAGCACCACCTCTGCCCCGCAGCCCTCGTCCTCGATCGTCATCAACGGCTTCTCATATGTTCTGGAAAATGCAAATAATCCTCCCGATCATCAGATCTCCGCTCACATCGCTACCGCAAACTCCCTCCTCAACGATGGTGACATGTACGAGTACCACGCCTTCCTCGCCTGTGAGGATAACCCCTCCGTCGTTTCGGTCAACTGGGACAACTACTCTGTGCCGGTGGATCTCACGCAAATCAAGTGCGAAGCCCTTGCTTCCTCAAGCGCGAGAACCTCCCCCACTCAGCTACTCAGTTGCCCCTTCACTTTCGACACTGGCGCCACCTGCCACATCTCACCCGAACGGTCTGATTTCTGCTCCCTCAAGGCTATCCCCCCTCATCCTGTCAAGGGACTGGGTGGTGCGTGCGTCTATGCGGTGGGGATTGGATCGATCATCTGTGCATAGCGAAAGGGCATAAGCTTACCCTCCAAAACGTCTTATTCATCCCTGCTTCGACGATCCGACTTATCTCCATACTATCCCTCAATCGCGGTGGAAACTACACTAGTCATTTCGATGCCACCTCCTGTTGGGTGACGGACAAAGCCGGATCGACGATCGCCCGCGGCGTCGTATCTGATGCGCGGAGCCTATACGTCCTTTCCACCAACGCCCCACTCGTCACACACTCCAGGGCACAAACCACTACATCCAGCGCACACTACGCAAAGTGGGTGCCTGACCTCGAAACCTGGCACCGACGCCTCGGGCACTGCAATCCCCATACTATTCTTGACATGGCTCGGGGCTCAAACGTTGAAGGTATGCCTACCAACTTATCCACCGTTCCCGCCAAGTGTGAACACTGTATTCTTGGCAAGCAAACTCAACCCCTGTACTGAAAACACGTGAAGGCATGAAAGCCACGAAGAGACTTGAGCGCGTGTACATTGATTTGTGTGGACCAATGTCTGTTCCCTCTCGTTCCGGCCGTTTGTACTCGATGAATATCATAGACGACTTCTCGAGCTATGTTTGGAGTCTTCCCTTGAGAAGTAAAGATGAATCTGCTCTCGCGTTGCAAAACTGGCACCGCGCTGTCCAAAACCAATCGGGAGATCGCCTCAAAATACTCATCACTGACAACGGCGAACTAGTTTCCAAAACCGTCAACGACTGGTGTGCCGCTAATGGGATCGAGCACCAACTGACTGCCCCCTATACGTCTGCGCAAAATGGAAGAGCGGAACGTCTGCATCGAACCATCCTTGGAAAGGCACGAGCAATGCGATTAGCATGCAATGCTCCCGCCAACCTCTGGGACGAATTCTGTGCCACCGCCGCCTATCTCACGACGCTCACTTCTTCCAGAACTCTCCAAGGGAAGACACCATTCGAAGTCTGGTTTGGGAAACGCCCATCCCTGGCACATTTACGCGAAATCGGGTGCCAAGCTTTCTCCCTCATCCCCACAAACAACCCCAAAATATTCCAACGTTCTGTCCCATGCGTCCTAATTGGATACGCCCCGAACTCCAAAGCGTACCGCCTGTGGAAGCTTCATGCCTAACACCATCGTCAACACAGATACGGCAACGTCACCACCTTCTTGGGAATCCACCGGACACGAGACCGATAACGCCTGCGCGCCCCCTTCCTCCTCTCCCCCTGCTCCCCCTTCCTCCTCCCCCCCTGCTCCCCCTTCCTCCTCTCCCCTGCTCCCCCTTCCTCCTCTCCCTCCGCTCCCCCTTCCACCTCTCCCCCTACTGCCCCTGTCTCCCCCCCTCCTCACTCCTCTCCCACATCCACTCTGCGTCGGTCCTCGCGAATCAAAACACCATCTTCTCGCCAAGAAACTCGCGATGGCAGCATTGATAGGCGTCTCGCAAACACTGTTTCCGACATTGCTGCCTCCGCTGCTCGCCGTAAGGAGGAGCGTACCTCACGCCAAACGACCCTCAATGACCACACTCGCGCCTTCCTCGCCGAATTCTCCCCTGTCCGGAACACACACGACCTTCTCCCCATATCCATCATTCCTTCCGATTTCACCTCGCTTGATGAGGCCCTATCCGCCATCGCCGATGGATCAGCCGAGCCCGAAATTGGTACGGACGACGATCCCAAGTGGGCTGACGCCCTCGCCTCACCCGAGCGAGAGTACTGGATCGCGGGAGGCCGGGATGAACTGAAAAGCCTAGCAGACATGAAAGTCTTCGTCCTCGTCCCTCGATCCAAAGTTCCCCGTGGTAAGAAGCCCCTGAAAGGCAAATTGGTCTGCAAGCGCAAACGGGACGACGCTGGCAATGTGATCTGCTACAAAGTACGATACGTCGCTAAAGGGTATGCCCAGCAATATGGTGTCGATTATGACAAGACGACAGCACCAACGGCCCGCCTCGAGTCCTTCAGAGCCATCCTCCACATCGCAGCATCACTGGGCTGGGATCTGCAACAGTTCGACATCAAAACCGCATTCCTCCACGGCGTTCTCCCCGATGACGAAACGATGTTCATGGAACAACCTCCTGGGTTCGAAGAGGCTGGAAAAGAGGATTGGGTAATGCAGCTGATGAAAAGTATTTATGGTATGAAGCAAGCCAGCAGAATCTGGAACAAAACATTCCATGGTGCGGTACAGGAGTGGGGATTCGAACGTCTATCATGTGAGTGGTGTGTGTACAGGAGACAAACGGCAACTGGGACAGTCATCTTCGCGGTTCACGTCAACGACATCATCTCCGCTGGCTCAACACCAGAGGAGAACAAGCGATTCAAGGAGGAGCTCTCCTCAAAATGGGACATCACTGACTTAGGACCGGCAAAATTCGCCCTCGGCATAGGGATCTCCCGCGACCTTGAACAGCGCACCATCTCGATCTCCCAGACTGTGCTAATCGATCACGTGGTCGAGAAGTTTGGACAACGCGATGCACACCCACCCGAGACACCCATGGTGGCTGGCCTCCATTTGCGACGTCTGGATAAGTCTGAGCCTCTTATGCCTGAAACTGAACGCTGGGTCACCCGTACTCCATACAGATCCTTGGTTGGGAGCCTCATGTATATCGCAGTTGGTACGCGTCCCGATATCGCCTACGCAGTTGGGAGACTCGCCTCGTTCCTCGATTGCTACAGACCCCTACACTGGGAGGCAGCTATCCGCGTTCTCCGGTATCTAAAAGGCACTCGATCCCTCGCCCTCGTCCTTGGAGGAAGTAATCCCCTAAGCCTCATGGGCTACTCTGACTCCGACTATGCGAACTGCGCTGACTCAAGTCATTCAATCGGGGGCTATTGCTACACTCTCGGTTCTGGAATGATCTCATGGTCATCGCGCAAACAATGCACGGTCGCGGACTCTTCATGCTATGCGGAGTACATTGCACTACATGAGGCCTCACACGAAGCAATATTCCTGCGACAACTGCTAGATGGGCTCCGTTTCTTGTCACCCAAGGCGACTCCCCTGTACTGTGATAACGACGCGGCCTCTCTGTTGACTGAGGATCACATGTGGCATTCACGCGTGAAGCACATCCGGGTTAAATATCACTACATCCGTGATCAAGTCTCAGAAGGCGAGATTGCCATTGCGCGTATCCGGTCTGCCGACAACAGCGCCGACATCCTCACGAAACCCCTGGGACGTGCTGACTTCCTACGCCTCCGACAATATCTTGGTCTGTGCCCCCCCGTACGATGAGCCATCTCACGCGTGAGGAGGAGCCTTTCTCAGTTATGCCTCTCTCGTTACCACATACCACTGTCTGTCGCTCCTTACCCTTACCCTAGCCTATTACTATGCTCTTACATACTACTATACCTTTCCTTCGCACCACTTCGCGCTGAGGAGGAGTGTTGGACGTCGACGCGTCAACATCATATGACATCACGAAGTCGTGCTACTGAACAGATGCATACCAACACCAAGTAGTATAAATACGCACCATTAGTTCCCTACCCCCTCAGTTGGTTCTATATCATCGACTGAGGGGTAAGCACTATATCCATGTCACGACTACCTTACGCTAACCATATCATAGTTACGTCTAGGTACTTATATAATAACAGTTGGTTCTATATCATCGACTGAGGGTTACGTCTAGATCCCATACACCGTCCACACGAAATTCCCTGCGCCTGATCCACGGCCTGAGGTTCTGCGCAACGTCACAATTGAGGTATGAAGATCCATGCTTCGGGCACAAGGATCCTTGCCAGCGGAGTCGTCCATGCGCGAATCGCCATGCCCTTGGGCGCAACGCTTTACGTCAGCCGGGTGCTACCAGCTACCAGACGTACTCATCTTTGACGGGCCACTCCCCACGGCGTTCATGCCCACACCCACAATAACAACATCAAGCAAGCATAGAAGGCAGCAACACCAAAAACCCCGACGATGTGCCACCTGCGCTTCCTCTCCCCTCCCCACTCCCACCACACGCCTTTGCGCGCGTCCAGCCCAATACATGGCTCACCGCGCTGAGCGCACTGACTGCCCCGCGGCGCGACTAGAACGAACGCGGGAACACGACACTCCGTCTCTCGCGTGGTTCGCCGACGTCCTGCTCGTGGTGCTGCCTGGGCGCGAGGGTGAGTTTCGCAGCTTCGTTAGCAAGGATCTTTGGTCGTGGGTCGGGCGCAGTTGCGGGCGTGCGGGTTGAGGGATTACCGGTTGGCGAGGGTGAGGGCGAGGGAGGCGATGGCGATGGCGATGGCGATGGCGATGGCGATGGCGATGATGAGGGGACCGGCCGCGGCGTTGCTGGCGGATTAGTACTGACAGCTTGCCGTTCCAGGGGAGCGTAAGGGTTGGGAGGAAAGGGCTGCAGTGAGAGCAGATGCTTTGCTCGTGGCCCATGTGTTCTTCTCTTTTTGCCTTATCGCACATATGTTACCAGGCGCACCTTTTTCCTTTCTTTGTTCGAGTGCTGTATTGTATTCGGGATGACAGAGTTTCCCTCAAAGTCAGGCACGTCTATATACTTATTCATCTTCTGCCCCCCGGGTTGTTACGCCTTTCGTGCTGGTATGAGAACGCGTGGCGAACTCAAAGTCATGGATTCAGGGTTCCACCTGTTGAGGACATAGATTTGCTGTATCGATCGTCGTGTCTACGGACAAGCGTTACACTTAATAGAATTCAGAGTTGTTTGGCAGAATGACGATCAGCGCGTTTCTTCCGTGGTATACACGTGTCCACAACGTAAGCAAATATATATTCAGTTGCACCTCGACGAGCCACAACCCAAATCTCTCTGCTAAATTGCTACCACTACTGTTCGATGAGCCCTCATAAGTACGTCGAAAGCCCTCACTGGCTCCCATTTCCAGGTATCTGACTTTGTACTCACTAATTGTAATCCCTATTCAGGCGCACTCGGAAGCCTATCAACGGTCTATCCTCAGGCTCCCAAACAAATGTTAATATCACCCAACGTCCATCCTCTCGCGGCTCTCCGACCTCCATAGATGGCGCTTCTAAGATCGGCAAGACGGGAAGGCGTGTCGTACGTCGTTGGAACGAATCGGGGCAACGAGGACCAGGTACGTCTGACTAGTGTTGCCGCGGTCCCGGCCTCGGGCCGGTTTTAAACCAAACCAAGTCCTGATTGAAACGGCGCGGCTTCAATCATGACTCGATTACAGTATAAAACCGGCCCGGGGCCGGGACCGCGGCAACACTACGTCTGACTCTTATGCGCTGCGCCCTCAACGATCACTGAATTGTGCGGTGCAGGCCGGAGTTCCCCACGTGTGACAATCGGAGTGCTTCCCGACAATGTTCTCCTAGACATCTTCGACTTCTACCGCTAAGAGGCTGAAATCGAGGCGCTGGCGCCGTGGCCGTGGCCGTGGAATAGGCTGGTGCACGTATGCCAAAGATGGCGATACCTCGTGTTTGCGTCCCCTCTCCGGCTCGATCTGCGCCTTCGCTGCACATCCAAAACACCTGTGAGGGAGATGTTGGACGTCTGGCCGCCCTTGCCTTTTGAAATAATACACTCGGAGTTTCCCCGTGACGGGGAAAACATCATTGCCGCACTCGAGCACCGTGACCGCATATGCCCTCCGATATAACAAATTCACAATTGGAGCGATTGGTCCCAATGATGCAGGAGCCATTTCTGGCGTTGACACACCTTGAGCTTTGGCCGGTTGATGGGACTGCTTCGGCGCTTCCCGATATGTTCTTAGGTGGCTCCGCCCCACGTCTACAAACACTCCTCTTGTGGGGCATTCCATTCCCGGGATTGCCAAGACTTCTGTTGTCTTCCAGCGACCTTTCTTATCTCTTCCTTTAGTTGATACCGCATACCGGTTACATTTCACCCGAGGCAATGGTGACATGCCTATCCGCATTGACTAGGCTCAGATCCCTTACCATCGGATTCGAATCCCCTGCATCTCGCCCCGATCGAAGAGGCCGACGTACACCTCCCCTAACACGTGTTATCCTCCCTGCTCTGTTCAAGCTGCGGTTCCGAGGTGTTAGCGAGTATTTAGAAGACCTCGTGGCCCGAATCGATGCTCCTCGACTCAATGACCTCAGCATCTCCTTTTTCAATCAGCTCGTCCTTGACACCCCGCAACTTCTCCAGTTCATCACTCATATAGGTGTGACCAAGTCATACAATCGGGCGGAGGTGGTCTTTACCGATATCTATGTCCAGTTCTCTCATTGTCCGCCAGAGAGGACAAATACCTCAAAACCATTCATATTGACAATCTCAGGCTCGAGCAGAGGATGATAGGTTGGCAAGTCTCGTGTATAGCACAGATATGCAACCAGTATTCTCTTCTCCTGCCCAGCGTTGAACAGCTCGACATCTTTGAGCGTCGTTGGAACGACTCGAATGGGACATGGCTGGAACTTTTCCGCCCATTCACCGCTGTTCGGACCCTGCGTATATCTCGCAGCCCACAGTCGTCCATCATGCGTGCGCTGCAAGAGCTCTCTGAAGACAGGACCATAGAAGTGTTGCCTTCGCTAGACTGTCTTTACTTAGAGGACTGTCAGCCATCTGGACCTGAACAGAAAGCCATCGAGCCATTCATCGCCGCGCGTCAGGATTCCGATCACCCTGTCGCTGTCCACTTCTGGGAAGGTCAAGGCTGGAAGGGTTAAAGCGGAAATGATCACTAATCCAAGTCAATGGGCACTGGCAGTGTTCTCCGTACTTCATTCCATTAATGCTCGGTGTTGTCTACTTACTTCCACCCCTACTTACGCCCATCGTTTCATGCTTTGAATGCCTACTGCTCCTGCTAACCCACTATTATTTCCCTGTACTATCACGGATTAGGAGTTTCAAAATCTGATGGGGGTCGAGCTCACACTGTCACACAGATTCACTGATTCGTCCGTATCTCCCCTCCTGGTGCTCTGGGTCCTATACAATTTTATACGCGACTTTATTGATATACATAGATCACACCCTGAAAGTTTACAGTACTGCGTTGAGAAATGCTTGTAGCCGAGACTATTTTAACCAACATTTGCGTCTTCCCCGGTAATATCAGCAAGATCGCAAAGCGACCACAAGGAAACTTCTTCATTTTTCTTGCGATCTATGATTGGGTAGTATATGGGTAATATATCCAAGCAAAGATCAGCTAGTTTGTTGTGGCGATCTTTTAAAAAACTGCATTTTGAAACACTCTAGTATCTAACAACCAACCCATGATACGGCATAGTATTGTCACATCGATCTCTATTCGTATCATGGGCACTCGCTCGATGCAATATGATATAATTGATATCATTACCAAGTCAGATCTTATGAAGTACAGGGCATTGAGTCAAACGAGGCGATCGGTAGACATAATAAACTGTGAACTGTGTCCGAATGCCTCCTCCGCTTCAGGATTACAACGTCCACACACCTAGGCCTACTCCTACCTTGTAATTATCCTCATCACTCTTGTCTGCATGTCCGCTCTCTCTCGTGCTTCAAGACAAACGATGATAGCCCAAGCAGGGCAAGGATGACCCCGCACTACCCTTGTAACACGTGTCCGTCGCCATCGCCGCCAATAGCTGGGCAGGCTCAGGATTGCCCGCAACAGTTGTGATTGATGCCAGGGCAAAGCTGAGGTAGGGCCCCGAGTCCGAGTCAGCTTAGTGAAGCATGCCATCGTCATCGTCGTAGTGGCAAACTGGCAAGAAGCCGAGGCACGGTGGGAGACCCTACACTGTGTCAGTGATGTGTGGTGTCATCTTTGGCTGCTCAAAGGCTGAGGTAGAGGTGGCGGTAACCCTGTGCAATTCTGGAGACGCGTATGATCGACATCGTTGGCTGCCCCAAGGTAAGACGAGATGGCTTGTTGTCCTTGTCATAAGCTGCTCCAAGTCGAGCGAGGATATACTTACTCGACACGCCCATGACACTTGTCATACCTGTCGTCATTGGCGCCCGCTGTCCTAAAGTGAGGTGGAGCAGAGATAGCCCCGTACTAAATGTGTGACGCGTATTAATGCCGTGGTAATGTTCCGCCAAACAAGACATGTGTCGCGTGAGTGCTACACAGACGCAGAGTTATTAGAAATTAACTTAGAGGAAGACTCACTTGGTTCTCTACCTCCAAATTAGCAACAGCAGATATATAACCCTGGAGATTACACTTGGGGGTGAGGACCCATAGAGGCAGTCACGGTGAATGTTGATGTTGTGTTGTTGAGCATGATTAGTAATACTGATTATGCACACGCGTCTTTCTCTCGCCACCACGTCACATGACCTGTCGCTGTACCCGAGTGCAAGTTCACTCCCATTATCCTCTCTGGAGCATTTACCCTCATTTGCTTTACTGCTACCTTGTCCTTACCGTCCCTAGTGTTTCTTCTACACCACTTTGTTTCATTTCCCCAATCGCTCTCTGTTTTCTGCCCACCCGCGTTTTCCGTCTTGGTCGTCCTCCTTCCTTCTGCATCCCTGTCATGACGTGACCGTCTTCTTTATTTCCCCTTGGCCACTTCCTGCCATTCTTAATCTTCCCCCCCTCGGTATTGCTGATCATGGTTCCTGTTTCGCGACGAGCCGTCCTGTGAGCTCATACGACACACTATCTTTTTTACGTCTGCCAGTGACACGCCTTTCTTCTCTCTTCTTCGTTCCTTCCCCATGTCACGGTCTTCTATCACGCATTCCACTATACTCCGTGACCGTTGAAAGAGGTAATGGCCATCAGTCCAGGTGACCGAATACCGATACCCGCTCTCCATTCTCGTTGGTATTTAGTATTGTCTACTTACAGCCTTCTCCTATACGATGCTCTCAGCGCCCATCTCCTTTTGCTAGCTCTCCATGCTCTCCCTGTGTATCATATCGAACTCTGTTCTCGCCATGGCCGCGTGCTCGGTGTAGTGATGCAGTGACCCTATCGTCCTACCATGATTCTATAAAATATAACCTGTAGAGCTGAGCGAGGGAATCAGATAAGAAAGCGAATTCATCGTGGTTGTGAATCCATTGCCACGAATTGGACGCCGTTCTGTGTAAGTCGACCGAGCGGCCGAAAGCTTCGGACTTGTATCAGAGAATAAATGAGTAGTTTATGAACTAATATGAAGCAATAAAACGTAGGGAACGAAAGGAGAACGTGAAGTTTTCAGTGTCTTTGATCATTACATACGGACCTATCTAATCTAAGATTACGGAGCGGTAGTACTATGCGGATAACCGCGCAGTCCCGGTCCCAACTCCGGGCCGGTCCAACAGCACTGTCTCTCACCTTGTTTGTTCACCGCACCACGGCTACACTTGGGTGACTGGTCTCTGTAACGGAGCCTGAGGGGGAAGCCCCACCTCTTGACCATCCAGTTTCCATCGTCCGCTCTTTGGAGCATTCGCACTCATGAGCGTGATTTGGTTTTTATCGGCCCTGGTATTCGTTATCCCATCCCCACAGCCACCCTCCATCCCCCTCTGTTCTCCCACCCGCGTTTTCCGGTGCCACTGGTACCATGGTCGTCGTCCCTGCTTCCTCATGCATCATGACGTGACCACCTTCTATGTTTCCACATGATTACGTTCTTCTGTTCTTACCCCTCCCTCACCTTGGTGAGTTATCGCGGGCTACCACTCCCGCTTTGCGACAGGCTCTTCTGTGGTCCCACACGACACACCACCCCTTTCCCTGACCCGTTCCTGTTTCCTCCCTTTCTCATTCCCCCCAAGCATTCCATCACACATTCTTCCGTACTCCACAACTGCTGTGCGCGTAGTTTAGGCTTTCAGGTTCCTTTCTTGCACATCCCCATTCCGAGTGCTGCGATACAGACCCAACGCAGAACAGACTTAACCTTCCAGGACAATCCAGTGGTGCGCACCTGTATGTTTCCCTATTCAGCTGCGTCCCACTTTCCCTACATTTACCATCTGACTATCAGTTGTACTCTACGACTGCGTCTGTGCTCCTCCCCTCCCCCTCCCCCTTTTGATGGCATCTTTTTTGTGAAGCGCAACTAGTATAGCCCTAATTCTCCAGTGCTGCCAGCATACTGCTTTCTTCGAACGCCCTGCGGCTACTGCATATAAGAGCGATGCCTCTCCCTCACCACTGGTTTTCCCATGAGCCAACACAACTGCCGCGTGTCACAGCAAATTCTGCCAACAAACTATGAGACTCATCATGGGCACTACGTTCGAATGGCTCTAGCTTTGTGTGCCCATTTCCCCTACTTTCCCTGGGTCCCTGCAAGAGTGTGCGACATCGCCAACGATTGAGAAATCGGGCTGCGAGTCAAGTTTCCATCTCCGGGCGTCATGCCCCACCTAAGCACGCAAGATATGTTTTTGTTTCCCTGATCTCGTGCCAACGTGTTCTCAATGCTGCATTCGGCCGCTCGATCGGAGATTGACATAATACAGCGCCTCCATTTTACCGGAAAAAGTAAGCACAGCCTATCATGCCACCTTGTTCATCACTGATCTACGCCTCTTCCTCGTTTTCCCCCTAGGTGAATCCAGTCGGCCCTCAGTATTCCTCGTTGCGGCCCAGTTGGTATTAGCTCTTATGCACTCTGAGGATGCTATGAATTTTACTGGACCCGTGGCGTTCTCGAATTCACGGGTTTATGGCTCCACTTGTTGAGGATATGCATTCATTGCATCGTTCGTCATGTCCTACGGACGAGCGTCACACTCAATGGAATTCAGGGTGGGTTTTGGTTGCCACCATCGCTAGAATGACTTTGGTGATCAGCGCGTTTCTTCCGTGGCAGTGTTAAGAACACAGCCACACGTCCATGAGGCAAACTACGATAATTGGAGTAACTGTGTACAGGTGTTTGCAACCTGTGTGAATATTGCGCCTCGACTAGACCCCACCGATACTAATATTTTGATCCTTCAAATCTCCTTCTGCTAAGTTGTCACCGCTACTGTTCGATAAAGTCTCATAAGTACGTCGAAACCCCTCACTGGTTAAGATTGTAATCCCTAATCAAAAGCCCATCAGCCATCCATCCTCAGGCTCCCAAGAAAGCGATACTAATATTGCGCACCATTCCTTCTCTGGCGCCACTGTGATCCCGATAGATGGTGTTCTAAGACTTGCAAGACGGATAGTCGCGCCATACGTTACGGGAAGAGTCGGCACGCACAGAGGCGTGTGACAATCGGAGCGCTTCCCGACGATGTCCTCCTAGACATCTTCGAATTCTACCGAGCAGTCACAACCAACGAACCAGATCCGTTGGCAGCCCCGTGGCCGTGGCCGTGGAATAGGCTAGTGCACGTATGCCAAAGATGGCGGGTCCTCGTGTTTGCATCCCCTCTTCATCTCGGTCTGTGCCTTCGCTGCACATCCAAAACCCCTGTGAAGGAGATGTTAGATGTCTGGCCGCCCTTGCCTCTCGAAATATTGTGGCACCATGATTCCAGATTGGGGGTAACATCGTTGCTGCATTCAAGCACCGTGACCGCGTGTGCCGGATTTGGATCTCCAATCTTTCAAGTTCATTGGAGGAGCAGTTGGCCACCGTGATGCCGCTGGGGCCATTTCCGGCACTGAAGTTTTTGAGCTTTGTACGTCAGGTCTATCTTCCCCAACGCTTCCTGATGCGTTCGTGTCGGCGGCGCTTCCTGATGCGTTCTTGGGTGGATCCGCTCCACGCCTACAAACACTCTCATTATGCGGCATTCATTCCCAGGGTTGCCAAGGCTTCTTTTGTCTGCCAGTGAGCTTGTCAACCTTAACCTTTGGTATATACCAGATACCGGCTACATTCCATCTGAGGCAATGATCACAGGCCTGGCTGGATCGACCAGGCTCCAATCCCTTGTCATCGAATTCGCATCCCCATCGTCTCACCCCCATCAAAGAAGCCGACGTCCACCTCCACAGACGCGTGTTGTCCTCCCTGCTCTCACCGAGATGGAGTTCCGAGGTGTCAGCAAGTACTTGGATGACCTCGTGTCTGGGATCGATGCTCCTCAGCTCGACCGCCTGAGTGTCTCATTCTTCTTCAATCAGCTCATCTTCGACATCCCACAACTGTCCCGGTTCATCGGTCACGCAGGGGTGCTCAGGTCATACAATCGAGCGGAGTTAACCTTTTGCCCTCGAAGTGTCGAGATCGTTTTTAATCAACATGGGAGGGCACATTCCCCCAAAGAACTCAGCTTTACTGTCTTATGCAGCGGGGTAGAAAGGCAAGTCAGGTCTATGGCACAAATATGCGACCAGTGTTCGTGTTTCCTGTCTATCGTTGAACAGCTCGACTTCCCCGGTTACATCATTGTTCGGGAATCCACTCAGCAGGTCGACATGGACGACACACAATGGCTGGGACTTTTCCGCACATTTACCGCTGTCGGACCCTGCGCATATCGCCCGAGCTGCACTCGTTCATTATACCTGTACTGCAAGAGCTCACCGGGGAAAGGGCCACAGAGGTGTTACCTGCCCTGGACAGCCTTCACCTAGACACTTACTATCCGTCAACCGGGGCTGACCAGCAAGCGATTGAGCTATTCATCGCTGCCCGTCGACGTTCCGGTCACCCTGTCACTATCTACCAGAAATGGACATCATTCCGAGTTCATCTGCGTCGATAAGTGCTCTCCATTCCTCATCCCACTAATTTTCGGTGTTGTCTACTACTAAGCCACTCATATTTACGCCATTGTTTCGTCCTTTGAGTGCCTGTTGCTCTCGCTAGCCCACTATGATCTCCCTGAGTTGACATATCGAACTCCATTCGAACCATGGGCGCACGCCCGATGTGGTATAATATTCATACTGGTACCCATCCATGAAATACATTGCATTGAGTCGAATAAAGGAATCAGCTAGAAATAATGAATTGTGATATATGTTTCCGTGTCGCCCCTCCACTTGATGGCTACGACGTCCATGTGCCTGGGCCAACTCCTAGACTGTTGTTCCCCTCGTCGCCTCCTGTCCACATTTCCCCTCCCTATTACTTGTATCAGGGAGGACGTGCTGAAGCTGAGACGCAAAGATGACTGTGCACCACCATTATAACCCTTACGTTGTCGCTGTCGTCGCCACTGTCAACCAATTTCAGGGACGCTCAGGATAGCACTGCATCATTTGTGATGAATCCCGGGGCCACAGTCGTCGTCATCGCCCCTCACCTGTCCCAAAGGCTGAAGGGGTTCCCGTGTCACATCAGTGATCCGCGTTGCCATCATCATCGTCCTGACTGGCTGCCCAGAACCTGAGGCACGGCAGAAGACTTGCATCGCATTGGTGGCGTGTGATGTTGTCGTGCCAGTCTGTGGCTACTCAAAGGCTGGGACAGGGTGGGGAGGTCACTGCGCCACGCTGGTGACGCGCATCATCGACGTCGTTGTCAGCCCCAAAGTGAGGCGAGTAGGCGACGGGCCAGCGCTGAGCTGGTAGCATGTGTCACCGATCTCGTTGTCATGATTGACTGCCCTGAAGCTGACGAGCCGTGCTAGTGGAGATGGTCCAAAGCCATGTCGTTGACACACGGTGCCATCGTCGTCGTTCGTCTCATTGTTAGATTTATCGTAGGCTGCTCAAAGCTCGGGGCAGAGCGAGGATGCACCCCCATGCTACAGTATAGCCCCGACACTTGTCATAGCAGTGGTCGTCGGCGCTCGCTGTCCTAAAGTGAGGCGGAGCAGGGACAACCCCGCGCAAGGTTGGGGACGCGTACTGTGGTCATTATCGAGGCGCAGAGAGATGGGGGGCACCGTATCTCACGCCGGCAACGCGTATCAATGTTATGATGGCCAAAAGCTGGCGTTAAGACAAGGGGATAGAGCAGGGAGGGTGCGTGTCTGCTAGCATTGGGTAGTTCTTGTCAAGGCACGTCCCATGAGTCATGACAGTGCTGTATAGACACAGAGTTGATATAACCCTGGTCCTACTGCGGATGCTACGACTTGAGAATGAGCGACGGCAGCGAGTGAGTGCCAGTGGTTGGTGGGTATGACTCGGATTAGCAATGATACCTCCACCTTCCTTACTCACCGTGCCATGGCTCTACAGAGGTGACCTGCCGCTGTTGGAAGTCCCAATCCTTGACTATGACTGCGTGTCTGCCTATTTGTAACGCTGCGACACTGTGGGAATGGACCTTCTCTGTTGCAACAACCTTCTCTTCGCGCCCATGCTGTCCCGTATCTAGCTCATCCATCTCTCCCCATGTCTCATAAGACAACCAGTTTCACTCTACAATTGCATTTGTCATCGTCGGCTCGAGGCGTGAAAGCTGGCGACACGACTATTTCACGGCTCAGGCTTCAGTTGCTTGAGCTACGGCCCATTGCGGGGTGCGACCTGGCGAAGTGCACTTAGGACGGATCGGTCGAATGTGACCGTAGGTCTTCATATGAAGAGTATGGCTCTATTTCTCCTCTTATTGCCATTCCTCCACAACCCTGACAGTCGTTTAGTCCTCATCCTCCCCAGCGTTCCAGCGCCTGGCAACGGTCTCCCTCTACCATCTGTCTCTGGCCTCGTCCATATCACCCAATTTTCCATGTCCTCTGGTGCCTACAGTCTTACCATCGACGCCGCAGCGACCATTGTCAATCCCGTCCCCTCGACCATCACGTTCACCATACCTCCTCTACTCTTCGTCGTCTGGATCCCGCCCCACCAGACACTGATAGCTCCCTTATTCCGCTTGCCTCCGTCACTTCAGAACCTTTCACCCTCAGCCACTCAGACATTACCCTCTTCCTTCATGGTGGCGTCCTCCCCCCGTCTGTGACCCTTGCGCTCTCTTCATTAGTCTCAGAAGATGCTTCGGGCACAACGATCCTCGCCAATGGAGCCGTCCATGCGCGAATCGCCATGCCCTCTGGCATGACGTAACGCTTTACGTCAGCCGCGCGCTACCAGACGTACTCATCTTTGACGGGCCACTCCCCACGGCGTTCACGCCCACACCCACAATGACAACACATCAAGCATAATAGAAGACAGTAACACCAAAAACCCCGACGACGTGCCACCTGCGCCTCCCCTCCCCTCCCCACTCCCACCACACGCCTTTGCGCGCGTCCGGCCTAACACATGGCTCACCGCGCTGAGCGCACCGACTGCCCCGCGGCGCGACTGGAACGAGCGCGGGAGCACGACGCTCCGTCTCTCGGCGTGGTTCGCCGACGTCCCGCTAGAGATGCTGCCCGGGCGCGAGGGTGAGTTTCGTAGCTTCGTTAGTAAGGTGGTCTTTGGCCGTGGGTCGGGCGCAGTTGCGGGCGTGCGGGGTGTCGCTGCTGTCGGCGTGCGGGTTGAGGGATTACCGATCGGCGAGGGCGAGGGAGGCGATGATGATGGTGATGATGAGGGGACTGGCCGCGGCGTTGATGGCGGATTAGTACTGACGGGCTTGCCGTCCCAGTGGAGCGTGAGGGTCGGGAGGAAAGGGCTGCATTGAGAACTGATGTGGTGCCCGTGGCATGTGTGTTCTTCTCTTTCTTGCCTTATCGTTTGTCTGCGAGTAGAAGGTGTGCACACGGCACCGTATGTTACCAGGCGCACCTTTTTCCTTGTCCGTTTTCCAGTGTTGTATGGTATTCGTTGTAAGGTCAGCGTGTCCGCTACCCTCGTGTGCCACACATTTTGTACCCCTCGCCCTCAAAACTGCTGACTTCGGTGATGCTGCAATGACCCTCGCACCTCGGTGCACCACCAAGACCATCGCCTCCTCATCCTGTGCCCCGCTTGCGTGCTTAACGCCACCACCTGTCTCGCTTATCTCTTTGACTCTTTAGATTACCTTGCTGTGCCGCATCGTGCCTCACTTAGACCTTGCGCCTTGGCCAGCTACGCGCCTCGTGTTCCCATTGTCTTCTCTTTGTTCTCATCCAGTTTTGGTAATGTTTCATTAATTTCCCTGTCACCTTGTGCAACCTCGGAAGCGACCAAGAACTCGGGCTGCATGTCCTACACTTACACAGTACCGCTCAATCACTTGACGTAATACGGTGGTCCAATATTTTATCAAAACAGTAAGCACAGCCTATCACACTACCCCCACGGCCTCTTCCTTGTTGCGGCCTTGGCTAAATTCAGCGGACCCTTAGTATATCCATTGCAGTACAGTGGGCGTTGGTTGGCTATGCACCCTATGAGGATGCTATTCGCCTTCTGATCACCCTCGAGGTGGACAGTCACCCGTGGCGATGTCAAATTCATGGATCTGGGTTCCGCCTGCCGAGGACATGCATTCGCTGTATCGTTCGTCATGTCTACGGCCAAAGTATTAGTTAATTTTGGCTGTCACGTCGCTAGAATGACTTTTCACGATTAGCACGTTTCTTCTGTGGCGGCGTGAAGAGCGCAGCCATAGATTCATAAGGCGAACTAATTGGGGTGGCGTGCGGTGTACTGTACACGTGTATACAGCATGTGTGAACATGACCGTGACTCGACTGGAGCCACACAGCCTCTCCGTTAGTAATATATATATATTCCCTCGGCTGAATTGTCATCATTTTTTGCTTGACGAGCTCTCTGACTGTAAGTAGGTTGAAAGCCGCTACTGCCGCCGATTGCAAAAGTATCTCACTTTGTACTTACTAATCCGTAATCAGGCGCATTAGAGAACCCATCAACCATCCATCCTCAATATTAATATCGCCCACATTCACTCACTGGCAATGTACAACGCGACTACCCATCTTGCAGATCTTAGAAGCGCCACCTATCAGGATCGGAGTGGCGCGGCCGGGAGGAATTGGGCACGCAACAAGAAGGGTACGTCTCATGCGCGGCGCCCACAACGATCACTTAATTGTGTCGTGCAGGCCCACGTGTGACAATCGGAGCGCTCCCTGACAATGTTCTCCTAGACATTTTCGACTTCTACCGAGAGGGTGAGTTTTGGATGCTGGGGCGGTGGCCGTGGCCATGGCATAGGCTGGTGCACGTATGCCAAAGATGGCGATACCTCGTGTTTGCATCACCGCTCCATCTCAATCTATGCCTTCGCTGTACATCTAGAACACCTGCGAGGGAGACGTTGGATGTCTGGCCGCCCTTGCCTATCGAAATATTTTTGGTCTATCCCTATGATGTGGATAACATCGCTGCCACACTCCAGCACCGTGACCACGTACGCAATATTTGGATCTTTGATCTAACAAGTTCACAATTGGAGCGATTTGCCCCAATGATGCAGGAGCCATTTCCGGCCCTGACATTGCTTCAACTTTCGACTGATGAGACTACCCCGGCGCTTCCCGATATGTTCTTAGGTGGATCCGCCCCACGTCTACAAACACTTGCCCTGAGCGGCATTCCATTCCCGGGATTGCCAAGACTTCTTTTGTCTACTAGCGAGCTCTCCAAAATCACCCTTGAGGGGATACCGCATACCGGTTACATTCCACCCGAGGCAATGGTGACATGCCTATCCGCATTGACTAGGCTCACACACCTTCTCATCGAATTCAAATCCCCTGCATCTCGCCCTGACCGAAGAGGCCGACATCCACCTCCCCTAACACGTGTTATCCTCCCTGCTCTCGAAGAGCTGGCCTTCCGAGGTGTTAGCGAGTATTTGGAAGACCTCGTGGCCCGAATCGATGCTCCTCGACTCGACACTCTCCACATCTCATTCTTCAATCAGCTCATCTTTGACATCCAACATCTCCCCTACTTCATCGGTCATGCAGGGATACTCAGATCATCTAGTCATGCGAAGGTAATCTTTGTCAAAGACCACGTTGAGATCAAACTTGATCCGCCAAAGGGGACAGATCCCCCCAAAAAACTCAAATTGGGAATCTATTGCGGAGCGGTAGATTGGCAAGTCTGGTCTATGGCACAGATATGCAACCAATTTTCGTTTCTCCCATCCATCGTTGAACGGCTCGATATCCAAGTTAGCTATCTCGATCCGGAATCAGCTCGGCAAGTCGACATGGAAGACACGCAATGGCTAGAACTATTCCGCCCATTCACTGCTGTTCGGACCCTACGGATACGTCGCAAGCTGCAGTCGCTCATCGTGCCAGCGCTGCAAGAACTCACTGGGGAAAGGGCCATGGAGGTGTTACCTGCGCTTGACAGTCTTTACCTAGAGGAGTATCAGCCATCTGGATCTAACCAGCAAGCAATCGAGCCATTCATTGCTGCGCGTCGGGATTCGGACCACTCTGTCGCTGTCCACCTCTGGGAAAGGTCCAAAGGGTCAGAATGGGAAGAGTCGGACTGGGAAGGGTCCGAACAGAGAGGGTCGGACTGGGAAGGGTCAGAGTGGAAAGGGTCAGAATTGGAAGGGTTAGAATGGGCAGGGTCAGAATGGGAAGGGTCAGAGTCGGAATGACCCCCTAGTCCGAGTCAAATGGTACCGATAGATGCCTTTCATTCCGATAATTCTCAGTGTTGTCTACCTACTACCTGCCACTCCTACTTATGCCCGTTGTTTCATGGTTTGAAGGCATGCACCTCCTGGTCCACTATGATATCCTTGTCTCGATATATCGAACTCCCTTCGTACAATGGGTAGATGCCCGATGTAACATGATATGATTGACATGTCGTCATCACATCCTGCCCCTTGTACGCAGCCGCAAGGCGGCGCTTCCTCCATCCCATATCCACATCCCTATCCCTCTCCACTATCTTCGGCACAAAGGAAGGAGGAGCCACTCTGGGAGCATTCCTTGCAGAGACGCAAGCGTGCCTTCGCCCGAGGCGGTGAGAGCCACCGCCGGAGGATTATGGATAGTCACCCTGGCCAAAGCGGCCACCATCACTCCATCCCACACACAATCACCCATTCCACATCACCATGCGTATATACCAGTCCATAGCCACCTCCGATCAACCAGGGTGCATCGCCACCCCGCACGCGTCTTTGTAATTACATACATGTTGCGCATTATAAATGCAGATTCCAAAAAAAAAAAAAACGCACCATGGAGATCACGCCGAGCTATGTTGGTGATGCGTGGCGTGAGCGTCGTCGTTCATCGTTATTGTTGTTGTAGACTGCTCCAAACCCACAGCAGAGCAAGGATGCACCCACAGGCCCTGCTCCTGAAACTGTTATACCCATCATCGTTGGCACTTGTTGTTCCAAAGTGACGCGGAGCAGGCCAGCGCAAGGTTGATGACACCGTGACGTACGATGGTCAGCGCAATCATTGACGAAGCAGAGGGAGATGGCGAGCGCCCCAAGTTATGCAGGTAACGAGAGTGGTGCATGGAGGCCACGTGCGAAGGGCATACTGTACTGTCAAAGCTGTGTCCTGTGCCTGCCACCCTACTTTCGAGTTGTCCCATTCCCAAAATCGTCCTCTATTTCTGTTTCCCCACCTCACTCAGCCATCATGGTCAGCCTTCGCCTTCGGCCGCCTTCCCGCTCTCGCGCTCTCAAATGTCACGACGCAACCACCGTCTATGTTCACTTCCTTCCATCATTAATCTTCCTCCCCTCCTCATGTTTCTGATCCCTTCGCTGATCCCATTTCACGACGAGCCCTGTGAGCTCACACAATACCATCTTTTTCACGTCTGCCAGTGACCCACTCTAGTCTTCTCGCTTCTTCGTTCCTTCGTTTTTCATTAAGTATTCCGCGGTCCTCCACAACAGTGTGCGTGTCTGCCGTTTTTGTCTTTTCGTTTACATCCCCCCACTCCTAGCGCTGCCACTCTGGGGAAGAGACCCTCCCCTCCGCAATGACCTACCCTTTGCACGTGCACATGGCCAGGTCGCACCCCGCAAAAGACCACCTTGAATACTAGCTCGAGAAACTGTAGTCTGAGCGATGACATATCCCCATCAAAAGGAAGGGTAAGGGACGATCACAAACCCAGTCCGAGTCATGGAGTACAACTGATTGTCTAGGACATGAAGAAAGAGGGATAGAACTAATAAATAGGATCATGATGGTGGTGTAGGATCGATCGTAATGTGACTCCATATGAAGAGTACGCTTATATCTCTCCCTTTACCACCATTCCTCCACAGCCCTGATAGTTTTCTAGTCCTCGTCCTCCCCATCCTTCGGCCCCTGGCGACGGTCTGCTCCTCCCTCCATCTCTGACCTCGTCTGCCTCTTTTATCACTTCTTGTGCCCACAATCTTACCGTCGGCGCCACCACGACTATTCCAGTCCCTTTAATCATTACCTTTAATGCACCCCCGTCTTCCATTAATCATCTAGATCTCCCACCCAGACAAAATAACTCCCTCATCCCTCGTGCCACCGTCACTTCAGATCCTTTCACCCTCATCCACCCAAACATCACCTTCTCCCCTCAAGGCAGCGTCTTCTCCATTCACCTGCCAGCGACCCCCGCGCTCTCGTCGTTCGTCTCTGGTTATCTCCCTAGCGTTGACCATCCAATTTCAATCACGTCCCATTCAAGCTGTTCTCCGACTACACCCACACTATTTTGCCATGTCATCGATGACCTGAGGTTCTGTGCAACATCGCAGTCGAGGGCACGAGTATCCGTGCTTCGAGCCCGGGCACCCTTGCCAACGCGTGCATGCCTGAATCGCCTCGTCGGGGGCATGGACCTCACGCTCCACGTCAGCCACGCGCTACCGGACGTACTTGTCTTTGACGGACCACTCTCAATGGGATCCACCCCCACATCCACAATAACAGCACCAAGCATATTAACAGCAACGCCAAAACACCTCCGATGACGACATGCCACTGGTACCTCCACCCCCCTCCCCACTCCCACCGCACGCCTCTGCGAGCGTCTTGCCAAACACATGGCTCACCGTGCTGAGCGTACCGACCGCCCGCATAGTGGTGCCGCGGTTCGAGTTGTCAGGTTAGCGGAGACCGTAACCACCACATCATTGAGACCAGAAACTGGCAGTTTGCGTCGATTTTTTCCCGCTTTGGTCTCCAATGGGGAACTGCACCATGTGTGAGGCTGATAAAAGCCAAAACCGATTCATAGTTTATCGGACCGTGGCAACACTACGCCCGCGGCGCGACTGGAACGAGTGCGGGACACGGCGCCCCGCCTTTCGGCGTAGTTTGCCGATGTCTCACTCGAGGTGCTGCCCTGGCGCGAGCGCGAGTTTCGCACCTTAAGGTCAACATTGGTCCTGGCGGGGCGCTGTTGCTGGCGTGCAGGGTATCGCTGTTGTCTGCGTCCGAGTTGAGGGATCGCAGATTGGCGAGGGCCAGGGCGGTGATGAAGTAGCGGAGGCTGGCCGCGGTGTCCTTGGCTGATTGTTACTGACGGGGCTGCCGTTTCAGGGGAACGTGAGGGTCTGTGGAAAGGGCTGCGTTGAGAGCGGACGCGGTGCTAATCACGCATGTGCGCTTCTTTTTCTTATCTCTTCATTAATCATTATCTTCCAGTAGAAGACGTGAATAGTATGCTACCGGGCACACTTTTTTACTTTGCTCATAGGAACGCTATATATATTCGTGATGACAGAGGCCTTCCCTCAAATCAGACATGTCATGTATTCTATTCCACGGCCCCTCAATGAACAGTGGGGCAGTCACACCTACCGAAAGCCGTGGTGCATCTGCGTGAGGTAGCAACCCACAACTGTGATAAGTGGAGAAGAGAACGCAGCGGATATCGGCAAAGCTTTCTTGTTACCTTTATTTGATCTCCTGTCGTTAACGACGCCCACAGCGTCGATCAGTAGCCGTGAACTGGTGCTCTGGGAGTTGTCGTTGTACAGTACAAAGAACCACGCAAGCAGAAAAACGAGCAAACATTTGCACCCCGCTGCGGTCTATCCACATAGCGCCAGTTCACACGATACCGTCTGAGGAGTAGACGACATCGCAGGTATGCGGTTAACACCAACTTGAAGCTCGTTCGTAGACGCGGGGGAGGGAGGCGGAGACGGAGTCACTGCGACTCACCAACTCACTGACTCGGAAGCCGCCTAAATCATGCATCATAATGCACAAAATTGACCCGACGTTTACGGTCATTGTCTGCAGCTCCCGCACAGCATCTCAAGCCGCCTCGGCAGATCGCCCGTGGTAGGGTAGTACTGTCTCTTGCCTTGGCCATCCGCTAGGGATCATCAACTCGTAAGTGCTCACGGATATCCGTGTCTCCGTGTCTCCCATTGCCCACATCGTGCCGACCATGCGGAACCTGGAGTGCGGCATTGCGGCAGTGAGATGGAGTAGTACCTTGTCGTGTCGGGGATGCTTCCGTCAGTGGTAAACGGGCAATGGACGGCGGTGTGAGGGGCGCGTCCATCACTCGAAAGGCTTTCCTTTCCCAGGGACCTCGAGACTATAGCCACAGCCCCTGAGTTACTGTACTGTTCGATGAGCTCTCATAAGTATGTCAAAATTTCTATGATTACGATCGTAAAAGTATCTGGGTTTGTACTCATCCCTATTCAGACGCACTCGAAAGCCCATCATCGGACTATCCTCATGCTCCCAAACAAGCATTAATATCACCCAACATTCGTCGATGGATAGCACCTCTAAGACCGGCAAAAAGGGAAGGCGCCTCGTGCGTCGCCGGAACGAATCAGTCACTGAACGAGGACCGGGTACGTCTGCCTCTTTATACGCCGCGCCCTCAACGACCGCTTAGTTGTGTGGTGCAGACCATACTTCTCCACGTGTGACAATCGAAGCGCTCCCCGACATTGTTCTCCTAGACACCTTCGAATTCTACCGAGCAGCTACATTCCCCAATCCACGTAGGCTGTTGCCTTGGCCGTGGAATAGGCTGGTGCACGTATGCCAAAGATGGCGATACCTCGTGTTTGCATCACCGCTCCGTCTCGATCTGTACCTTCGCTGCACATCCAAAACACCTGTGAGGGAGATATTGGATGTCTGGCCGCCCTTGTCTATCGAAATAATTGCCTCGGGGATCTCCTGTGATAGGGAAAACATCATTGCCGCACTCAAGCACCGTGACCGCATATGCCAGATTTGGCTCTCCCATCTAACAAGCCCACTATTGGAGCGATTGGTCCCAATGATGCAGGAGCCATTTCCGGCGCTGACACACCTTGAGCTTTGGTCGGCTGGTGGGACTGCCCCGGCGCTTCCTGATTTGTTCTTAGGTGGATCCGCCCCACGTCTACGGACACTCTTCTTGTGGGGCATTCCATTCCCGGGATTGCCAAGACTTCTTTTGTCTGCCAGCGACCTTTCTCGTCTCTTTCTTTACCGCATACTGGATGCCGGCTACATTTCACCCGAGGCAATGGCGACGGGCCTATCCGCATTGACTAGGCTCACAGACCTTAGCATGATATTCGAATCTCCTGCATCTCGCCCCGATCGAAGAGGCCGACGTCCACCTCCTCTCACACGTGTTGTCCTCCCAGCTCTCACCAACATGACGTTCCAAGGTGACAACGAGTACTTGGAGGACTTCATAGCCCGAATCGATGCTCCTCGACTCAACGACCTCTACATCTCTTTCTTCAATCGGCTCATCCCGCAACTCCTCCAGTTCATCACTCATACAGGGATGACCAAATCATACAATCGGGCGGGGCTGGTCTTTAACGGTACCTTTGTCGGGTTCTCTCATTGTCCGCCAGAGGGGACAAATACCTCAAAATCATTAATGTTGACTATCTCAGGCAGAGGGATAGATTGGCAAGTCTCATGTATGACACAGATATGCAGCCAGTATTCTTTTCTCTTGCCCAGCGTTGAACAGCTCGACATCTTTGAGTATTATCGTTGGAACGACTCGAATGAGCCATGGCTGGAACTTTTCCGCCCATTCACCGCTGTTCGGACCCTGCGTATATCTCGCCAGCCACAATCGTCCATCATGCGTGCACTGCAAGAGCTCACTGGAGAAAGGGCCATAGAAGTGTTGCCTGCACTAGACGGTCTTTACCTAGAGGATTATCAGCCATCTGGACCTGAACAGAAAGTCATCGAGTCATTCACCGCCGCGCGTCAGTATTCCGATCACCCTGTCACTGTCCACCGCTGGGAAAGGTGAAGGCCGGAAAGGTTAAAGCGGAAATGACCACTAATCCAAGTCAATGGGCACTGGCAAGTGCTCTCCGTACTTCATTCTATTGACGCTCGGTGTTGTCTACTTACTGCCACCCCTACTCATGCCCGTTGTTTCATGCTTTGAACGCCTGCTGCTCCTGCTAACCCACTATTATCTCCCTGTTTTGTCACATCGATCTCCATCCGTACCATGGGCACTCGCTCAATGTGATATGATATAATTGATATCATTACCAAGGCAGATTTTATGAAGTACAGGGCATTGACTCAAACAAGGCGATCAGTGGACATAATAAACTGTGACCTGTGTGTCCGAATGCCTCCTCAGCTTCAGGATTACGACGTCCACACACCTAGGCCTACTCCTAGCTTGTTATTATCCCCATCACTCCTGTCCGCGTGTCTGATCTCTCTCGTGCTTCAAGACATACGATGATAGCCCAAGCAGGGCAAGAATGGCCCCACACCACCCTTGTGACGCGTGCGGTCGCTGCCGCCAATGGCCAGGCAGGCCAGGCCCAGGATTGCCCGCAACAGTTGTGATTGGTGCCGGGACAAAGCTGAGGCAGGGCCCCGAGTCAGCTTAGTGTAGCGTGCCATCGTCATCGTTGTGGTAGCAAGCTGCCAAGAAGCCGAGACACGGTGGGAGGTCCTACACTGTCAGTGATGTGTGGTGTCGTCGTCGCGTGTCGTCGTCCTCATCATCCGTGGTTGGCTACCCTAAGCTGGGGTGCACTAGAGATGGTCCTGGGCCATGTTGGTGAACACGTGCTGTCGTTGTCGTCGATTGTTGTCCTTGTCGTAGGCCGCTCCAAGTCGAGCGAGGATGCACTTGCTCGACACGCCATGACTTGTCATACCTGTCATCGTTGGCGCCCGCTGTCCTAGAGTGAGGCGGAGCAGGTACAGCCCCGTACCAAATCTGTGACGCGTATCAACGCCGTGGTGATAGACGTTCTGTCAAGCAGGGCATGTGTGGTGTGAGTGCTACAGAGACGCAAAGGTATTAAAAATTAGCTTAGAGCAAGACTCACTTGGTCCTCTGCCTCCAAATTAGTAAAAGCAGATATATAACCCAGGAGATTACACTTGAGAGTGAGGTCCCATAGAGGCAGTCACGGTAGTGAGTGGATGGTAACTTGCTTGAAGTGAATTGAGCATGATTAGTAATACTGATTATGCACATGCGTCTTCCTTTACCTCGTGCCTCTCCCCTCTCACCACGTCACGGCTGCATGAAGATGACCTGTCGCTGTACCCGAGTGCAAGTTCTACTTCCTGACTACAACTACCTTCGCTGTTGTGTGTCGAACACTCCCATTTTCCGCTCCTAGGAGCATTTGTCCTCATTTACTTCACTGCAACCTTGTCCTTATCGTCCCTTGTGTTTCTTCTACCTCACTTTGTTTCACTTCCTCAATCGTTCTCTCTTTTCTGCTTCCCTACCCGCGTTTTCCGTATTTGTCGGCATCCCTGAATGTCATGACGCGACCGTCTTCTGTGTTTCCTTTGGCCAATTCCTGCCATTCTTAACGTGTCCACCCCCGGTATGGCTGATCATGGTTCCTGCTTCGCGACAAGCCATTCTGTGAGCTCATACGACACACTGTCCTTTTTTCACGTCTGCCAATGACGCGTCTTTCTTCTCTCTTCTTCGTTTCTTCCCCATGTCTTCGGCTGTCAACCGTCCAATTGCAGAGACGCTCAGGATAGCACTGCATCATTTGCGATGAATCCCGGGGCTGGCCATAGTCCTCGTCGTCGCCCCTCGCCTCCCCCAAAGCTGAGGGGGCCACCGTGTCATATTGGTGATATGCGTTGCGATCATCATCGTCCTGGCTGGCTGCCTGGAAGCTGAGGCACGACAGAAGACCTGCACCACATTGTTGACGTTTGATGTTGTCATGCCAGTGTGTGGCTGCTCAAAGGCTGGGGCAGGGCGGGGAGGTCACTGCGCCATGCTGGTGACGCACATCATCGACGTCATCGTCAGCCCCAAAGTGAGGCAAGTAGGCGACGGGCCAGCGCTGAGTTGGTGGCACGCCAGTCTGTCACCGTCCTCGTTGTCATGATTGACTAACCCTGAAGCTGACGCGCCGCGGAGATGGTCCAAAGCCATGTCGTTGACACATGGTGCCATCGTCGTCGTTCATCGTTATTGTTGGGTTTATCGTAGGCTGCTCGAAGCTCGGGGCAGAGTGAGGATGCACCCCCATGCTATATGCCCGACACTTGTCATAGCAGTGGTCGTCGGCACTCGCTTTCCCAAAGTGAGGCGGAGCAGGGACAACCGGACCCCGAGCAAGGTTGGGGACGCGTACTGTGGTCATCACAGTCATTGAGGGAGCACAGGGGAATGGGGAGCACCCTGCCTCACGCCAGTAACGCGTATCAATGTTATGATGGCCAATAGCTGGCGTTAAGACAAGGCGATAGCATGAGTGAGAGCAGGAGGCTACGTGTCTGCTAGCATTGGCAACACCCAAGTAGTTCTTGTCAAGGCATGTCCCATGACAGCGCTGCATAGACGCAGAATAAACTTAAAAAAGAAGACTCACATATTTCTTTCCCTACTGAACGAGCAACGGTAGTGAGTGAGTAGTCGAATGTGGGGAGGATAGTCATGTCACTACAGTACCTGTTGCCAGTGGGTGCTCCCATCGTCAGCTCCTAGAAGCGCAACATTCACCTCATTTTGTGTCGCCGCTCAGTGTTCTCAAAGTTGTCCCATTCCCTCAACAGTCCTCTATTCTCCACCTCACTCACCCATCTCTCGCGCCCTCCAACGTCACGACGCAACCACCTTCTATGTTTCCCCTGGTCACTTTCTTCCATTATCAACCTTCCTCCCCTCCTCATGTTTTTGATCACTGGTCCCATTTCGCGACGAGCCCTTCTGTGAGTCCACACAATCATCCTTTTCACGTCTGTCAGTAACCCGCCCTAGTCTTCAGGCTTTACCGCCATTCCTCCACAGCCCTGACAGTTTTCTAATCCTTCGACCCCAGGCGACCGTCTGCCCCTCCCTCCATGTCTGACCTCGTCCACCTCACCCAAACTTTTTTCTCACTTCTTGTGCCCACCATCGACGCCACCGTGACTATTGCCCATCCAGTCCCTTCAATCATTACCTTCACTGCACCCCCGTCTTCCCTATAGTTATCTGGTTTCCCTCCCCACCAGACATGATAACACCCTCCTCCTTCTTACCTCAGTCACTTCGGATCCTTTCACTCTCACTCACCCAAACATCACCTTCTCCCTTGAAGGCAGCGTCTTTCCCATCCCGCCTATCAGCGACTCCTGCGCTCTCGTCGTTCGTCTCTGGTGACCGCTCTGGTGTCGGCCATCCAATCTCGATCACATCCCCGTTCAAGCTGTTCTCCGACTAAACCGCCCACACGAAATTCCCTGCGCCTGATTGACAGTCTGAGGTTCTGCACAACGTCACAATTGAGGGTATGAAGATGCTTCGGGCACAACGATCCTTGCCAACGGAGTCGTCTATGCCTGAATCGCCGTGCCCTCTGGCATGAACGTAACGCCGACAACGACGACAATGACCACGACGACGACGATGTGCCACCGGCGCCTCCCCTCTCTTCCCCACTCCCACCACACGTCTTTGCGCGCGTCCGGCCTAACATATGGCTTACCGCGCTGAGCGCACCGACTGCCCCGCGACGCGACTGGAACGAGCGCGGGAACACGACGCTCCGTGTTTCGGCGTGGTTCGCCGACGTCCCGCTCGAGGTGCTGCCCGGGCGCGAGAGCGAGTTTTGCAGCTTCGTTAGTAAGGTCATTTTTGGCCGTAGGGAGGGCGCAGTTGCGGGCGTGCGGGGTGTCACTGCTGTTGGCGTGCGGGTTGAGGGATCATCGATTGACGAGAGCGAGGGCGAGGGCGAGGGGGGCGATGATGATGATGAGGGGACCGGCCGCGGCGTTGATGGCGGATTAGTACTGACGGGCTTGCCGTTCCAGGGGAGCGTGTCGGGAGGAAAGGGCTGTGGTGAGAACGGATGCTGTGCTCGTGGCCCATGTGTTCTTCTCTCTCTTGCCTTATTGTTTGTCTGCGAGTAGAAGGCGTGCACAATTTGTCACCAGGCACACCTTTTTCCTTTGTCCGTTCGAGTGCTGTATGGTATTCGTAATGACAGAGTTTCCCTCAAGATCAATCATGTTTATGTACTTATTCATCTTCTGTCCTCCGGGTTGCTATGCCTTTCGCGCTGGTGAACGGTCACCCGCGGCGAACTCAAAGTCATGGATTCAGGGTTCCACACGTTGAGGACATGCATTTGCTGTATCGTTCGTCGTGTCTACGGACAAAGCGTTACACTTAATAGAATTCAGAGTTGGTTTTGTCAGTGACTTTCACGATCAGTGGCGGTGTTACTAAGTAAGAACACAGCCACACATCCATCATGTAGTCGCGTAAGCGAATATATATTGCGCACCTCGACTAGAGCCACGGCCCCCTCCCTTAGTAATACATAGATCCCTCAAATCTCTCTCTACTACCACTACTGTTCGATGAGCTCTCATGAGTACGTCAAAATCCTCAATGATTCCCAAGGTATCTGACTTTGTACTCACTAATTGTAATCCCTTTTTAGGTGCCCTCAAGTCGGAAAGCCCATCAACGGCCCGGGTCCATCCTCAAACTCCCAAACAAGCGTTAATATCACCCAACATTCATCCTCTCGCGGCTCTCCGACCCCCATAGATGACGCCTCTAAGATCGGCGAGACGGGAAGGCGTGTCGTACGTCGCCGGAACGAATCAGGGCAACGAGGACCAGGTACGTCTGACCCTTATACGCTGCGCCCACAAAGGTCACTTAATTGTGTCGTGCAGGCCGAATTTCCCCACGTATGACAATCGGAGCGCTCCCTGACAATGTTCTCCTAGACATCTTCGACTTCTTCCGAGAGGCTGAAATCGAGACGCTGGCTCCGTGGCCGTGGCCGTGGAATAGGCTGGTGCATGTATGCCAAAGATGGCGATACCTAGTATTTGCATCACCGCTCCGTCTCGATCTGTGCCTTCGCTACACATCTAAAACTCCTGTGAGGGAGACGTTGGATGTCTGGCCGCCCTTGCCTATCGAAATACAATTGCCGCATCCCAATGATGTGGATAACATCATTGCCTCACTCGAGCACCGTAACCGTGTACGCAAGATCTGGATCCTCTATGTAACAAGCCCACTATTGGAGCGATTGGCTCCAATAATGCAGGAGCCATTTCCGGCACTGACATCGCTTCAACTTTGGACTGGTGAGACTGCCCCGGTGCTTCTCGATATGTTCTTAGGTGGATCCGCCCCACGCCTACAAACACTTGCATTGGGCGGCATTCCATTCTCGGGATTGCCAAGACTTCTTTTGTCTGCCAGCGACCTTTTCGATATCTGCCTTGAGAGGATACCGCATATCGGTTACATTTCACCGGTGGCAATGGTGGAAGGCCTATCCGCATTGACTAGGCTCAGACGCCTTGTCATCGAATTCGAATCCCCTGCATCTCGCCCCGATAGAAGAGGCCGACGTACACCTCCCCTAACACGTGTTATCCTCCCTGCTCTCTTCAAGTTACAGTTCCGAGGTGTTAGCGAGTATTTGGATGACCTCGTGGCCCGAATCGATGCTCCTCGACTCCGCTCTCTCTGCATCTCTTTCTTTGATCAGGACATCTTTGACATCCAACAACTCCCCGACTTCATCGGTCACGCAGGGATACTCAGGTCATCCAGTCATGCGGAGGTAATCTTTGCCCCAAACCATGTCAAGATCAATCTTTATCTGCCAAAGGGGACAGATCCCCCCAAAAAATTCAACTTGGGAATCTCTTGCAGAGCGTTAGATTGGCAACTCCGGTCTATGGCACAGATATGCAACCAACTTTCGTTTCTCCCGTCTATCGTTGAACAGCTCGACATCCAAGTTACCCTTTTCGATAGGCGGCGCGTCCACATAGAAGACACGCAATGGCTAGAACTATTCCGCCCATTCACTGCTGTTCGGACCTTGCGGATAGGTCGCGAGCTGCGGTCGCTCATCGTGCCGGCACTGCAGGGACTCACTGGGGAAAGGGCCACGGAGGTGTTACCTACGCTGGACAGTCTTTACCTAGGGGGGTATCAGCCATCTGAATATTACCACCAGGAAGCCATCAAGTCATTTATTGCTGCGCGTCAGTATTCCGCTCACCCTGTCGCTGTCCACCCCTGGTAAGGTCGGAGTCGGAATGAACGCCTAGTCCGAATCAAACGACACCGACAAGTGCTCTCCGTTCTTCATACCCATATTCCTCAATGTTAACTACTTACTACCTGCCACTTCTACTTATGCCTGTTGTTTCACAGTTTGAAGGCATGAAGGCATGCTCCTCCTAGTCCACTATGATCCCCTTGTGTCGATAGATCGAACTCGATTCGTACAATGGGTAGATGCTCGATGTATAACATGATACGATTGATACAATTAACCAGGACAGATTTTATGCAGTAGAGGGCGTTGAATTGAACAGGGCAATCGGTAGAAATAACGAATCGTGAGGTGTGCGTCCCGAATGGTACCTCCACTTCTTGGCTACGACGTCTATGCGCCTAGGCCTAGACACACTCCTAGCCTGTGAGGACCTTCATCAGCTCCTCTCCGTGTGACCCCTCTCTCTCATCCATTAAAACATACTACAGTGCCGCTAGCGACTTGTATTCCGGCCGCTGCTGGCGGTAATAGCGAATTATTTGTATTAGGGTGGATGCCCCGAAGCCCAGGCAGGCTCAGGATGGCTCGCGTCATCTGTGATGAATGCCATGGCTATTATTGTTGCCAAACGCCTCAAAGCAGAGGTAGGGCCCCGAGTCAGAACGGTGACGCATGCCGTCGTCATCGCCGTGGTGGCTAGCTGACCGGGAGCTGAGGCGCGGCGGGAGACCTCCAACACGTTGGTGACGTGTGGTGTCGTCGTCGTCTGTGGTTGCGAGGTAGGGACGGACGGGAAGGGTCCTGCACAAGGTTGGTAATGCGTCTCATCGATGTCGCTCACAGCCCCAAAGAGAGGCGAGTCGGCGATGGCCCCGTGTTGCGTTCGTAGGGCGTGGTATCGTCCTCATAGACGGCTGACGCGCCACGGAGACAACCCCGAGCTGTGTCGGTGATTCATGGTGGGAGCGTCGTCGTTCATCGCCATCGTTGTCATTATTGTAGACAGACTGCTCCAAGCCCACGCCCACAGGTCCTGTTCCTGGCACTTGTCATACCCGTCATCGTTGGCAATTGCTGCTCCAAAGCGACGCGGAGCAAGGACAGGCCCGTGCCAGGTTGGGAACACGTACGGTGGTCATCGCAGTCATTGATGGAGCAGAGGGAGATGGCGAGGGCCTCGAATTATGCGGGGATGCCAGTGCGTATCAATGTCACTGTCTTCAATGGCTGGCCTTAAGATAGGGTGGTGGTGCATGGAGACCACGTGCTGGCATTATTGACGAGGCGCATGAGTTTCTTTGCAAAGCTGTGTTTTGCGCCTGCATTGAACAGGCCCAGAATTGATAGAAATAAAACTAAAAACTACTCACTCTGTTCTTTGCTACGGCGCGGGAGTTACTAACTTAGTAATACTGATTACGCACGCGCGGCCAGATTAAGCAAGAAGAATCGGCCCGGCCCACACTCCCTCCCGAAGTAAATCCTTTAGGAGCTTCCGACGTCGCGTCACCGGAAGAAGCAGATTAACTTAAGAATTTTCCCATGTCATCATCACGCGCACGCGTAATGTCTCGGGATTGCAATAGTTCCAGGTCGTCGTGAGGATCCAGATATTATTACTGTACATCAGAAACGGAGCTAATGCACCGATATATTGGTATCGACAACTCCCAACCTGATCCACACCAGGTAAGCCCAGTTCCGACACGATTCCCATGGTCCCTGCAAATGAGTGCCACGACTAAGTGAATGCCCGGGGTATCATCCAGTATCGGAGTCCGGCCTGAGAATACAGTATACAACGCTACCCCGCAAGGCTCTCGCGTATCGACTGTATCATTGCTGCGCCGTAACCGTCCAATATTCTCTCTCATGCATGAAGCGAATACGAGACCTCATAGCGGACACCCGCCTGCCCGACAGGCGCGCACTCAATATCCAAGTTCTCTTCCCCAGTCGCTGCGCTTGAATTTGACGCGTTGAGTGTTTCAAAGCCCCCCTGCGCCATCGTTGTGATAGACACGTTGCCCCCAAGTGACAGGTTGGGCACTCCTATCACTGATTTTCCTTCGAAAATACGCGAAATCGGCGGCGACTTGCGATGCTTTAGTTCAGAATGGAGCAAAAGTCCTTACGAGCCTACTACGCACCTGTATAGGCAACCCCATCTCGAGGTGGCTTTGTTCAGCCAGGCGCTGGCGCAATCGACGTCGGGACAGGAGTGTGTCATATATCGCCTGAGGTCCCATAAATATGAGACAACTATCAGGAGAAAGAGCCACTCACATGCGTGTATATTGTGCCCAATGTCAGGTCAAAGAACGCATAAATGACGTATTTCGGCATCAAAAACCATGTCGCCAATCCTCCGACGGTCCAAAGCGTGGCGAAGAATCCGATTTGGATGACCCTGCCAACAAGATAACGCACGACACCATCGGACTTCTGGAAACCGGTACGGGATTTTAAGAGTGCCAGCGTAAGGAAACCTATATGAGGATTACAGTAAGTATTGCTGTTGAGTAGTGGTGAAACGACATACACGTAATGAGGCATTCGGAGATGGCTTGTAAAATGTGCCAGGCAACGCTTCCAGCTTGTTGTGCAGTAGTGTGTTGAAATAACGCAAAGTTTCTCCGGCATATATCAGTATGGATGGCGACGTTTGGTTTTACAACACACTTACAACCCAGACGTAACCCAAGACGACACTAAGGTAGCGATGGCAAGTGCAAAGGCAGAAATAGAAAACACCATGACTAATCCAGCCTGGAGACGGCTCGCTGTCAAATTGTGAATGCTTTAATAAGGAAGGGGAATGAGTAGGGCATTAACCATTGGATCTGTGTCACTGACCGAACGGCGAGAAACAAGTTCGCAAACAGAATGAGAACGCATTGAACCACTGAAGCGACAGGGGCCTGCCATGTGGACGCTGAAGCGGGGGTGAGCACCTGCCCGCAAGTTTGCGTTTACTAGGTCGTGGAACAAACATTTATAATCATAATTTGCGTTCCGACAGTAACTGATAACGCTACAACGACATCGTCAGTATTCCCAGCCCCAACAAGGAAGTGGTAGCTTACAAGATATTCCAACCTAGTTGCCAAAGCCTGGAGTTCACGTCAGTCAGCTTGGTAAATTCCGGTATTGGAAATAGGAATGCTTACATGACACCTTGGAGAGTAACGAGGGTAAACTGCGTGATGACAAAGGCTCTAACACGACGACGGTGAGCCTATATAGAGAGCGAGGTAGTAATGCTCACTTGACGCGTTTCGAGTCCTTGAAACCTGTTGCTGTGTAAGGCATCTCTAACATCTTCGACTAGCTATCGAACCCACCACTAGTCCAATATGAATAGAATTGTTGGCTTACTGCCCCGAAAAGATACGCATTCACTATCCAGGGATTCAGAGACGCTCCCGCAGGCCCTGAGTGCATCTCAATGCTTACAAAGGATTGCCAGGAATATGACACCTGCTTAGCAAGGGTGTGTCATGCGAACAGCGTAGAAAATAAGTCTGCTCGGAAACTTGCCTAGGAGTACCAAATGGTTGGCAGAGTCATCAGCCATCGGAGAAGAGTGGGAGGGAGGCTCGTTCGTCCGCACATCGTGTTTCAGGGTCTTTGTAGCACGAAGACAGGCGCTGCGGCAGCTGCCCTCAGTAACCACCTTCAGGCCGAGCCGCGGAGGGAAGCCGGTACGCTATATGTTGGCACACTCAAATATTGCGGCAATATCTCCGATATAACCGCCAAAAATTTACTCCGATATTGCAAGGCCTTTACCAGCCGTAATCATTGTGTCTGCCCCTCGACTCATGCAAGTTGAGAGCTGAGCGTCAGACCTAGCAGCTTAACCCCAGGCCCGAGGCAACCTCGGACCACAAAATTTCTTCAAGTTGTAGATCTCCCCGAGTAGACAAAGAGAGATAAGATTAGTAACTGGCAGGATTGCATTACATAAGCGGCCCATGGGGTCAGTGCGGCCGCCGGCCTTACGTGGAGTGGAGTAAAACCTAATTTTTACGTCGCTTAGTCGCTCATAATATTGGCAGCAGCACAGTGCATTACAGTACATAGCTTGTTCATTGGGATTATGACTGGTTGTGCTGGTGTGATCCGTTCAAACGAGTTGCCGCCTAAGTTGGACACCACTCCACCGTCTTTGTCTTTTTTACCTTCTACTATACGATCTGTCATTAATTGTTGCAAGACTATGACTACCCTCCGACCCATCGCGTGTTCCGTGCTCCCATCGTCCGCTTGGAGCATCTGCGTCCGAGTCGCTCCCACCTTACTTTTATCGGCTCACCACACTTTGTCCCATTTCCCCAAACGTCCTTCGTTTCTGCTTTCCCGCCCGCATTTACCGTCATGGTCGCCCCACCTCTGCTCCCGCCCCCTCAAAATGCCATGACACGACTTATTTCGCGACAGGCTCTTCCGTGAACTTCCCCATATTTTCCATCACATATTCCGCCGTACTCCACCACCACTCTGCGTGTGTTTGCCCGTCGTGGTCTCCTTTTCGTACGTATCCCACTCCTAACGCTGCGACCTTATGAGGAAAAGACGTTCCCCTCTGCAGCCCCATTCCTCGCGCTCGCACCATCCCGTTACTGTCCCATTCCTCTCTCTCCATGTCTCTCTCGCCGTCACGGTACCCGAGTGGGGAGCAGCCCCAGCCCCAGCCCACCCAGTGCGTCGTCTGCTCCCAGGAGCATTCGCGTCATTTGCGTGGCCCTGGCTTTATATATTTGTTTTCCCATTGCTACAGCCGTCCTCCCCTGCGTTTTTCTTCATAGCCGACGTCTCTGCTCCCTCATACATCACGACGCGACCACATCCTATGTTTCCGCCTGATCGCTTTCCTGCGTCTTACCCCTCCTCCCTCGCCCCAGTGTCGCTGACCACTGTTCCCATTTTGCGATAAGTTCTTCTGTGGCCTATACGCTGAGCTATCCTTTTCACGTTTGACCTGCACCTCGTCTTCCCCCCTCCAAGTTTTCCACCACACATTCTTCCGTGTTCCACAACCGCTGTGCGCATGGCTGCCGGATTGGACCTTCATGTTCCTGTCGTACACATCCCAATTTCGAGCGCTGTGATCCATGGGAGAACAAGCTCTCCTTTCCCGCTATCACCCAGCCTTTGCGCATGTGCGGTCCCGTTTTGAGCCCTATCACTCTTTCGTCATGTTCACCATCGGCCAATCAGCTGTATTCCGCGAGTACATGTGTGCCCGTCCCCTCCTTCATATGGCTCCTCTCATTGGGAAGCGCAACTGGTGTCGCCCTGATTCTCCAGTGCTGCCAGCACACTCCTTTCTTCGAACACACTCTCGCTCCAGCGCATAAGAGTGATGCAACTTGCTCCCCACGTATCCTCCCACAGACCAACACAGTCGCGGGGTATCACGACGAGTCTTACCAGCATACTGTGAAGGTCATCACAGCCACTACGTTCGAACAGCTCTCCCCTGCTCACCGGAAAGAGTGAGCGACATCGGAAGCGAACAAGAACTTGGGCAGCATGTCGAATTTTCCACTCAGTCGACTCCACGCCCCACTCGAAGGTGCGCAAGATACTTTTCGTTTTCCTGTTGACCTTGCAGGCCGTCCGATTGGGAGTTTATGTATAATACAGGCCCTCGTATCACCAGAAACGTGAGCACAGCCTATCATACTACCAGAGTCATCTCTAATCCATACCTCTTCCTTGTTGCACCCACTAGCTAAATCCAGTGAACCCTTAATATTCTACGTCGCGGTGCGGTCAGCGTTTTGTTGGATATGCGTCTCTGTGGGTATGCCTTTGAACTTCGGATCACCCTCGCGGTGCTATCCCTTTACTGATAATCAATCACCCACGGCGATCTCAAATTCGAGGACTCAGGGTTCCACCTGCTGCGGTCATGAATATTGTTCTTCGTGTCTACGGACAATGTGTTACACAAAACGAAATTCCGACATGGATTTGACTGTCACTGTCACTAGAATGACTTTCGCGATCAGCGCGTTTCTTCCGTGGTGGTGTTACACAGCCACACATCCATCCAGGTTCTCTGTGGACACGCTCCATAACCTACTAAGCGAATATTGCACTTCGACTAGAGCCACAGCATCCCTCAGTAATACGTAGATCCCTCAGACCTCTGTCTGATAAATTGCTACCACTATATTCAATGAGCTCTCATATGTACGTCGAAATGCCTTACTGGTTCCGATTGTAAACGTGCCCGGCTTTGCACACTACTGTGACTAATCCCTATTTGGGCGCACTCGAGTCCTCGGGCTCCCAAACATCGCCAAACATTCATCCATTGCGCCTCTCCGATCGATGGATGGCGCTTCTAAGATTTGCAAGTCGGGAAACTGCGTCGTACATCGCTAGAAGGAATCAGGCACGGACCCTAAGCCTTATGCGCTGCGCACTCAACGGTCACTTGTGTGATCCAGACCATATTTCTCCACGTATAACAATCGGAGCGTTCCCAGACAATGTCCTCCTAGACATCTTCGGATTCTACCGAGTGGCGAAAATCAGCTATGTTGGTTCATGTTCATGGCCGTGGCAGTGGAACAGGCTGGTGTACATGTGCCGAAGGTGGCGATACTTCGTGTTTGCCATCATCGCTCCGTCTCGATCTGTACCTTCGCCGCACATTCAACACACCTGGGAGGAAGACGTTGGATGTCTGGCCGCCCTTGCCTGTCGAAATAGACTTGGAGCTTCCCTGTGATGAGGATAACTTCATTGCCACACTCGGGCACCGTGACCGCGTATCCCGGATTTGGCTTTTCAATGTAGCAACTTCACTATCGGAGCAATTGGCCACAATGATGCAGGAGTCATTTCCCGCAGGCTGGTGAGACTGCCCCGGCGCTTCCCGTCACCGATATGTTCCAAGGTGGATCTGCCCCACGCATACAAGCACTCTTCCTGAGAGGCATTCCATTGCCGGCATTGCCAGGACTTCTTTTTGTTTGCCACCGACCTTTCTTATCTCTCCCTTGAGGGTATACCGCATATCGGTTACATTTCGCCCGCGGAAATGGTGACAGGCCTATCCGCATTGACTAGGCCCGCATACTTTACCCGCGGCCATCGAATTCGAATCCCCTGCATCTCGCCCCAATCGAAGAAGCCAACTGAAGAAGCCAACGTCCACCTCCTCTCACACGTGTTCTCCTCCCAGTTCTCACCTACCGGAATTCGAAGATGTTAACGAGTACTTGGAGGACCTTGTGGCCCGAATCGACGCTCGTCGACTCCACTGGCACTCTCTCCAAATCTCTTTCTTCAATCAGCTCATCTTTGACACCCAACAACCAACTCGCCCAATTCATCAGTCACATAGGGATACTCAGGTCATACAATCGGGTAGTAATCTTTGGCCGTCGCAACGTCGAGATCGTTCTTCGACTGGCAGAGCTGGCAAACTCCTACCAAGAACTCACATATGTAGGTTGGCAAGTCTCGTGTATGGCACAGACATGCAGCCAGTCTTTTTTTCTCCTGTCTGGTGTTGAAGTGCTCGACATCCAACATGGCGATTTTGGTTGGGAATCAACTTGGCGGGTCGACACGGAAGAGACACCACAGCACCGCTGTTCGGAGCCTGCATATGTCTCGCGAGCTGCAGTCGTCCCTCGTCTCTGCGCCGCAAGAGCTCACTGGAGAAAGGGTCACAGAGGTGTTGCCTGCACTAGACGGTTTCTAGAGAAGTATCAGCCATCCGAACCTGGGCAGCAGGCCATAGAACAATTAACCACTGCGCGTCAGCGCTCCGGTCACCCTGTTACTGTCTACCGCCAGGGGTAGTGATGATGGTCACTAGTCCGGATAAAGGGGTCCTGATAAGTGCTCTCCATTCATTCTCACTCGCCCCCTCGGTGTTATCTAGAACCACCTGCCGCTCCCATCCATTCCTAAGTTAGGAACATTCACTCTCATTTGCGTCACTCTCACCTTGTTTTATTGGCCCCGATATTCTCACCGCACTGTACCCCATTGCCCCAACTGGTCTCTGTTCCTGCTTCCCCATCTCCCTTGCATCATGGCCGTCCTCCCTGCTTCCGCGTCCTCAAACAGCCAGATGCGACCACCTTCTATGTTTGCCCTTGGTCACTTTCTTCTATTCTTAACTTCCCCCTCCGCTGGTATTGCTGATCAGAGTTCTCAGCTCGCAACGAGCCCTTCTGTGAGCTCACACGACACATCATCCATTTCATGTCTGCCAGCGACGCGCTCCTGTTTTCTCTCCCGTTCGTTCCTTCCCAGCTTCTCACCACACATGCACCGTACTTCATGGCCACTGTGCGCGTGTCTTCCCGTTCCGGTCTTCTTTTCGTGCGCATCCCCCATTTTAACGCTGCGACTCTGGGGAACATATTAAATCTAAACCGTGAACCGGACCACTGGTAACAGGTGGCGTGACTCCCTCGTGTCCCACAGCCAAAGACTGTCCCCTTCGCAATAACCCGCTCTTCGTGTTCGCACCATCCCTCTCTTCCCATGTCTCCATCAAACAATCCGATACAGGACAACCAACTCGTCGAAGGACTTGACCTTTTGAGTGCACTTGAAGGCAGAGAAGAGAACGAACCCGTGCAAGGAATAACGAGGGTTAAATCTAAATTTGTCACTTAAGTCAGTTAAGCCTGTAACATCCGTCGATACTTAATGGTCTCTTCCATGGGTGCAATATCATTGGCACGAGAGATTGCTTTTTCACACCAAGCAAGAAGCTCGAGATAAGTACATAACGTCTGGTCCTGGAAGAATCATGGACAGAAGTTTCCCCCAATGATCATCAGTCAAATTTTTCGACATCGGTCAGACTAAGTTACGGGCGCTTCCCAGTAGTCAAAATGAGCGGGGCGCCCGCCGCCCATTGCCATTTTTGGGCCGATTGTCAAAAAAAAAAAAAAGACTATTTTTACAGTGTGTGATGTGCGTGGCCAATTATGCTTGATACGATGAAGCAAGACGCGCAGCATGTCAGCCATGCAGCGAAGCATCAGACTCGTGATCCGTGTCAGTGGTACTGTATCAGGAGAAGCCCCAAAGGATCATTTCGTACAGATACTGTGCAATAGAAGAAGCATGCCAGTGGGATGTTTGATGTCGTGAGATTGAATCTGCTGAGATCGCCCTCAACTGAGATCAGATCAGATGATCGTAGAAATCTAGCCTAGTACCTTAGCTCTAGGAGACCGTATTGTATACCGTAGCTAGTGCCCTCCAGTTCTCGTGCTGAGTCTGCGCGTGGTTATTATTATTGCATCCTCCTTGGTACAGGACGATAACGCAAGCGCTCCACTCGAAATCTAGAAATCGTTCAATCAATTGGTCCTATCTATTATGTTATGTGACTGGGGGTAGTGGGGAAAAATCGCTCTTTATTCAAATGTCGGTTGTCCCACTGTAGTCGAACCCGACAGCCCAATATGGTAACCTTTTTGAGTTGGACCCTTTTCTTTCTTACGAGTTGTTCGCGGGCGTCTGTGGCGATTGTGAGATGGATGGCACCCGATGACGCCGATAGACCGCCACTTGAACTGTATTTTGTATGTTCTGTCACAGACGGATGTCTACACTTTCAAGTTTGCGGAAGCCGCCGCGTCGCTCTTTTTCCGGCTGCCAATGCTCAAGATTATGCTTCTATGTTGCTTCATGTTCGTTATTCAGCATCTTTCTCTATCATCGCCCCTTGCATCGCATCGTGTATTTAAAACGCAAGCTACGCTTACGTAATACCATACTACTGTAGCGATCTCAGGCTGACATGCCTCTTAGCTGGGTCGCGTTCTTCGGTTCGCTGTACGCTGGGTCTGCTGGTTTTTACACTGCTCTCTCACGAGTTGTGGGGAAGACCTAGAGCCGCATGAGATTCCGTTAAATAGAGTTAGTAAGACGACTTCGACACTCGCACAAAATTGTAACTATCAACATCCTCTCCGCATACTACGGTACAACAGAAGAAGCCAGAATAAAAACCTGGGACCGTCCCCCCGGACCCTAGACCGTACATTATGACCCCACCGCCAGCGGATACAAGCGCGCATGTGGGTCCCTGCACTCTGAATTTTGACTCCTACACGCGGCCGACGCCCCCGGGCCCCTCGGAGCCCATAACATACATTTCGTGCAGCTCGCCCGGGTCTGTCGATCTCAGTGACCTGGGGCCGTCCACAGGCGCATCAAACTCTGACGCGTGCTGCGTCGACGAGCTGCCTGTCCCCGCAGCCGTGGTCGTCACCGTCCCAGAGAATGTCTTCATCAAGAAGGACGGTTCATCCTCCGGCACTGTGGATAGGCCGTCGTGCCCGAGGCTGAACATAGTCTCCGACGGTTTTCGCCCTTTGCGATCTTTCGCAGCGAATACCATGGCCGAATTGACTTGTTGACGGGGACGGTTGAAGCCCCAGAGCGTCATCTCAGAGTACATGACGCTGTCGGAGCGGGAGGCGAAACTCCTAAGGTGGATCGTGATGCGTGACATCATTGCCACGGTGAGACTAGGAAGGGACACGCCAAGGCGAGGGTAAGACTGAGAACAACAGGATGAGGCTTGGCGTACCAGAGTTCGAGTCTAGTGGTGGACGGAGCGACACGGCGCGATGGTCAGACGAGATAGACGAGTAAAGGAGGAAGGAGCATACTGCGCAGTAATGTTTCTGACACCTGGCGGCGCCCCAATGATCATAACTGTCAAAACCAGAGTGATAACGCAGATGACGCTGATTTCGGAATGGCTGAGTGAATGAAGCACGCAGGTCGTGCTTGTAACTGCGCACCTGTAGTAGAGCAAGCCCTCCTGAAGCATGACGACGAACAACCGACTGGGATTTTTGGCGGTTACAAAGCTTGCCGTGCGTCTAAGGGTGAGAGCAATCACAACCGTGTCGTACAGGAGGGGTAGCCAGGCGGATGACGATGCGATCGGGCCACTGCAACGGATTGGTCAAATCTTCAAAGTATATAGCAAAAAAACAAGAAAGTGACTGACACTCTTGGGTCCATAATCATGGTGCATGCTGACAGGCCAATAAGCACTGCGGGCGGGAAAGAATGCATGGTCTAAAGGCTTACAATCGACAAGGGGATATGCCGGATGTTGCACGGCTGTACCAAATCAGCGCGGGAAAGGATGTAAATGATGCAGACGTACGAACGCCACGCGTCAGCAGCCAGGAATTGAGTCCGAGGTAAGTACAGAGGATAGCGAGCACGACGGCTTGAACTGCCAAGACCCGGGGATACAGAGCACGTACCCTAGGATACATACGTCAGGCATCTGTAGAATGCTTCCTGGCGGGCTGTCGACTCGGCCAGACATAATACTCACCGCACGAACATCATCAAGGCTACTACCGAGAGTCCAATCATTTGTAAAGATCCTTCAAAGCGAACAAAATGACTACATCTGTGGGCCTCAATGAGCTTCGCGCAGCGACTAAACAAGAATTTAACACTTGCGACTAGTAACAAGCGAGTTCAGACTCTGTTTTCCCAAGGGTAAGTCAGCTGAACAGGGCTCACCTCCGGGGTCCAGGAAGTGCGAAAATATGCCCAAAGATTAACAATAAAACTCAGGGGAATGAGATAGCGGTTCTGGGGGAGGAAGGGTTCACCCATGGGTGTCAGTCGACTAGCGCAGAGATGCATCGAACGAAGGCACCGACCAAGAAGAAGAGATAGACAGCTGGAGGTGGTCCACTTGGTCATCAGCAATGCGTAGTAGCATGGTTCGGACTTACGCAACCCCTTTCTGCCCTTCCATACGTATTCAAGCTGTGCGCTCGTTCAGGTCGCGAATAACACACGAAACATGCAAGACGACAGTACCTCGTCGCCAAACGTGATGATATGATCCCACAGCAGTATTGTGAAGCTTGCCAATCCGACATACTATCCTCAATGTAGCTAACACAACCAGTTAGAGACGCGTAGGCTTGTACGCACCCTCGTCAACAAGCTGTATGGGAGGATGCGCTTGAGTAACTAATCGCGATTAGATCACGTGAAGACCCACGATTCCCAGTAATCTGCGACGATTACGTCATGACTCGGAATGTTATCCATGAGCGTGTTGAGAATCAAGCTGGACTACGCGATTAAAGCCTAGTTCATGGACAGGTGGAGCGTCTTGTCAGAGAGGGAAAGAAAGCGAGGGGCTATGGCGGTGGGTTATATCTTAAGTAGAGGTCGGACAAGCTATAAATCAAGGCAAGGTGATCCGCCACAAGCCCGGTTCCATGATCGGTCGTGTCCGTCGTTCAGGGCTACTTCAGGCACGGGCGCTACATGATCAGACGACTCTCTGGCTCTTACACTGTGCAGTGGTCCAGGAGGGATGGCCAGCCGCGGTTGGGCCCGCTCCTGCATCCCCCTTGCGACGCTCGCTTCTGAGACAAGGTTCATCATTATCGCTCGTCAAGGTAGTTGTTGGTGCCTATTTCTTGGGAATGCTAGATACTATTCTCTTGTCACTTAAGATGTAACCGCCCAGCAACCGTGTACCATCATTTCTAACTTATTTGGATCACCGGTGATCCATCATCTCTCAATTGTTTGAATCAGTGGTGATAACGTTAAAGGTTTGCGCCCGAAACTGACTGCATCACTAGAGCGTGCCTAGGTCAAAGCAGAGCGAAGCGAGAAACGAAGACCTGAGCCGGATACAATAACGGGAGGTCGCCTCTTCCGAATATTCTGCGTTCTACAGTACCAATTGGGCGCACACCAGCTATCGATGCTTGACCTGGGTTGACTTCGGACCGTCTCCAGGGAGATAACTCGGGAAGGCGATGACTCATCACGTATCGTTGCGTCATAATCGTCATTGGAGTCATTTACATGGACAAGAAGGAAGAGGACCTGGGCAAGCACCTGGGAAACCTGTTGTGACCTGGATGTGACTTCTTGACTACCTCCCGCAGGCATGTTTGGGTGTAAAGGGCGTCATTGCTCCTCTGCGCTGAAGCGGAAGAACAGCCCCGATCTGCGCGGGCGGTGTAACCCGCTGAGATATCCGAGGGTATCTATCAGTCCGCAGCAGGATCACCTCCTGCGTTGCACGCCTGACCTTAAAGCAACTTGTACAGCCAGCGCCTGAAATCAGTGATGTAGTAACACTGGTGTGCAATACGTCGAGGGCTTCCAGGGAGTTGGCTGCGAAGATAATGAAAGTATCAAATGGAGCTCTGGGCATCTTCAGGTTGCCTGTGCTCCGAGCAACAAAGAAGGGCGTCCGCGTGTTCAAAGTTGACTGGAATGATACTTAGACAGCATCGACCTCTCGGATCAAGTAAAAGGACGGCCCCGGAAAAGTGGAGGATGCATTTATCGAGATCACCCCTCTAACATGATAACTTGTAGCGAATGAGTCGCATCTTATCTAAAAGTTGGAGAAACCAAGGATTGAAAGCACAAGATCGAGGAGCTGATGAAGGGAATTATGAGGAGCAGTGATAATGTAGTCGAGGTCGGGGATGAAAACTACAAAGAAGGGAAGAAAAACACAAAAACACAGATAAGAAAAACAAGAGGGCGTACGACCAAAGGATAGACCCAAGACTTGCGCGGGCGTGAGGCCAATCAAGCCATATTCAAAGTGCAAAAACCTGAAAGTGAACCGTGGTTCCTCTGACTGACGACTCGGGCGATTATGAAGAAAAGAAAAGCGGAGGTCAAGAAGGTTTGGGTACATCCAGCGGCTGACGTGGACACTTTCACATGTGCTTACGCATGCATGCCCCGGTATAGTACTGCAGTGACAGGACGTTTGGACGTTGCGTAAGCACAACGCGAGGGAAAACACAGCCCTATCAATCATTAAACGTATTGAACGACAGCGAAATATTTGTTTTCTCAAATCCCCGAACCGTATATCGGGACACTAGTCAGATAGAGCTACAGCGTAACGCCCCCAGAAAGCTGTCGGATTGCAAGCCGAATGGCGAAAGAGACTCGGATACGGAGAGTGCACCACGTGCGGGAACGGGGTCCCGACAAAATAGGATAGCAATCTAAGCAGACCCACGATCTGGGACAGTATTCCAGCACCTAAGACGTGTGCCAGTAGGGCTCGACGCGCACAAGACGCACGACAATGTGCGTTCAAGAAATACGACGGATATAGGAAATTCGGGTAGGCAATTGAACAGGTATATGTATACATTTCAGTCCTCTGTCAAGCGCAATGAACATCGCCAACGAGGCAAGTTCCAAGATGTGATTCACGCGAACTCCGATGAAAATCTCTTGCATACTCCGCTGTAGTTGTCCTGCATCCGGTATTCGCGTCGTATGGCTGAGCCGGATTCACTCTTTGTCGGATCTACAGGAGAGAAAAAGTGGGATATCTTCAAGTGGACCATAGTGTTACCATCGTGGAGTCAAGTTCCCAGCGGGCAGGCGCTAGCAACGTTCAGGGAGTGCACGAAGACGCTGTCGGCTGTGGCGATGTTCAACTTGTTAGCATGAAACTACACAGGCAGACACTGATCGTTCGTGTTGCATGCCCAAGGGCAGCTGCATCGTTGCATCCCAAATGCGACACCTCTGGCGTTTTCAACTGTCCTCTCCGCCCACGGGGGCCGTATACGAGTTATATGAGAGACGAAATTTTCGTGGGCCTGGAGGAAAGCAGTTCATCGGACGTTCAGGTACGAGCCGCCCACTTGATATACGGGGCCCGCCGGGCAACCTGTGGCTCAGCACCGTGTTGCGGGAGACGACGGCAGGCTCGGCCCAGCTATCGCAGATGAGCTGCGACACGGAGGCAAGGATACGAACCACATACGTGTGAAAAACTGCACTAGCAACGCATTACGAATCCCCTGGACACTGGGCGCCGCATCTGCTTACAACTTGGCGTATCTCTTTCCGGGTCGGCCAGATTCTGGAGTTGGCGGCCACGCACTTGTGGCTGGTACCGTTGGTGCACTTAAAGATCGGCCCTGCTGAGGGAGAGTCCCATCTCTCTGTTCCCCGGACTGGGGACACGTGTAGGGAGCAAAAAGCCAAGTTGACGTGTGAAATGCGATGATATTACGGATGAGCGAGATAGCGCACAGCAATATCCAAAAGCCCAATCCAATCAGACTAGCAGGCGCTGCAGGCTGGTATAGGTACGCACTGGGCCATCCATCCGCCATTGGTAGAAGACCAACGCACCGCACCCCCGAACCTTTCAAATGGCCTAGTGGTAAGAACTAGGGAACGGGTGAGCAAGCACGGGGGACCGAAATAGTACTGTTGTCACATGCTGCAGCTTTGAATGGAAGAATGCATGTACGTTACGCTTCGGGAGGCCCCGACTCGGAGCCAAGCAAAACCCAGCGCCCGGCGACTAATCCCGGAGGCTGCCGTTTGAAATGTTTCTCTCCCTCGCCCCCCCGAGCCAATCGGTGCTTGTAAAGACAACACAAAGAAGGAGAATATGCCAAGAGGTATATAGGGGCTCTTTTTAATGTGCGGTCGTTACACGAGAAGCGGTCTCGTGGAAAGCATCTTTATACGACAGCCGATTCTCTGATCATGAGGGCAGTCCGCCAGATATGATCATACAATCCCTGTGATAATACAGTATACGCACAGCATGCATGTACGCTAACGTGATGTTGCGAAGCTCGTAATCTATTGGTTCGGACAAGGAGATGAGACAGACGCGAATTATGTGTACGCGCCTGTCTGAATCATGAACGATAACTGACCGAGGCGAACCATCGCATTGTTACCCCCTTCCCCACTTCCCCACACCGCAAGTGGTAATCCCGTTCGCTTAAATTACAAAGGACGGCAAGCAATCATCCACCACTCAACCGCCAGTCATATGTCACGTCTGCCGTTAGGATCTTCGACAGAACAGTGTTGTATATGGTAGCGCAGATGTAGATTGTACGGTATAGTACAATACTGTGTGAGCTGCACGACACAAAATACGACACAAAATAACATGGTTCATGAATGGTAGGACCTCAGGCGAACTACTAGTGGACTCAGAAAGGGGTATATACCAGATTGTTCTGTGATTCCGACGGTTTCGCTGAAACAGCGACGAAATGATTGTGTTTCTCTTTTGGTTTAAATTTCCATCTCCGCTTGAATATCAACCGCAAAAGCGTGACAGAGCACGTTGGGGATTTCTCCAATAAATAGACTCCTGGCTCAAAAAAGGTATGCAGAGCATTGGGATTGCTTGTATTAGAACATTCCGTTATAGTGCATTGGTGTAGAAGATTTGGCGAGTGAGTTGTAAAGCTTATTAAGCCGGCGGTTGAAGGTGGTTGATACAGTAGCATTGTATTCAAAAAGCGCTCTTCATACTTACCACTTCTGGGCTCGAACTTCTTCGAAGACTCTTCGGTCGGATCCTAGGAGAACTGCCATACAGCACATGTACGCCCTCTCTTTTGACATTCGTACGTACGTATGTACGTACGACAAACAAGATGAGGGCACAGACGTGGCATCCACCGATCGCGGCGCCCAATAGTTCGTTTGTCTTGTGAGCGCGTAACTTACATGCGGGGAAGTTTAGACCGTGGGTGTTACTCGCTGATCGTGGTAAGCCGCCGTCCTATTCTGGAAGTGGATGCGAACTCCGAAGAAAGAGCACGCCGCAATGAATCATGAACCATGGCAAATGACCACGCGCTCCGTGGAGGAACAACTCGGTACGTAGGTGAAGCCGGGGCGACAGGGAAAAAAAGGATTTGTAAGGGTGGGAAATCACGGTCCTGTAGTGTGTCCAGCAAGTCTTCTCTGGCTTCAATTGGTGGACCTAATCTGAGCGCGCTACTTAGTCAAGATAAACATAGGGAGAAGCCGCTGGATGGGCCGCGGGATCCCGTTGGTGGGGATTGAGGACAGGGGTCACTGGACATTAGAACCACCACGGCAATAATGGCAACTCGCGGCGGCGGCGCTGACAGAAACGCTGTGGCCCCTTGCGTGCTTCTCATACACGTTTCTTATCTGCTTGGGTATCTACCCACGCCAGCATAGTACCATCTTCGCGCCTGGGTGTCAACCACCGGATGAAAATGGCAGAAAGGGGTGAAAAGAATGCACAATAGCAAATGAAATACTATATTTACGAGGGAGCTGGAGCGGGAATGAGAGTGCGACGAGTGTAATCGGACGAATGGAAAGCGTACCATGTGTGTGCGCTCCAGATGGAGAGGGGGATGCCTCTAATGCCTTTCGTTCCTGTGCATCTCTCACCGCGATACGTAGACGCATGCCCTCCCAGCCAAGCAAGGCTGACTTTGTGTTGAGAACGTACTGGTCGATGCCACCGTACTGCATACAGCAGAACAAAGGAGGTAGGTGACTTGTGTGAGACGTAATCAAAAAAAAAAGAATTTCATACCTTGCGAATGGTTTTCAGAGCACGCGTAGAGAGTTTCACGCGCACCTTCTCGCTGAGCACGTCGGAGAAGAGACGTTTGGTTTGAATGTTAGGGAGCCACGTCCGACGTGTCTTTTTCTTCGAGAACGGAACATTGTTTCCATACTGTTTAATCTTTCCATGGAAGAGGCCAAGCTGGGATCGCTTGAATGGTTGGCTCAATGCAACCGCAAAGGATGGTAAAGAAGGGGGCATAGTCGCCGATGTTGTAGGGCCTTGTGTAGGCTGTTCTCTGAGGAGGTGGTTGTTTGGTTCACTACCCGGCCCGGGCCGCCCCTGACGCTCGCTGTCGCTCGGACGTCGCTCGGACGGGCAACGGAATGCCGAAAAAGGCAGGTCTGAACCGAGACCTCCAACTTGTTGGTCACAAGTGCACCCATTTTTCGCTGCGCTGCTCTTCTGGGGGATCGCTATTCGCTAGTTCATAGCCGGCATTAAGTTCTCAGCACCCCATTCGTCCTTCAGCCGCTTATGTGGGGAGTTGGGAAAAGAAAAGAAAACGCCCCTAATCCTCCAAAGTTTCTTCTAGGGGCCACAATGCCGCACAGAACATGCACGCAAGCGACGGCGTCATCGGGCGTGGGGGTTCAACTGAAGTGAAGTGGAGACAACGAACCCCGTTGCGGTACTGTTCATACCCCCAGATCATTAACCTGCGCGCCTCGAGGCCAATTCTTGTCACATTCGTTTCAAGATCTGATCTTGTCTTCTTACGCCCTGCCCTGACGGACGTTATTACTTCCCTGTCTTCCTTCGTAACCCCTCATCTTTTGCGCACATAATATATTATGGTCCTTCGTCGTTCCGCTTATAACCCAACTTCGTCCCCGCCGTTTCCTCTCATCAAGTTCGGTTTAGAGTTGACCTCGTCACCAGCCATACACGATGCCTGTCACCTTACTCTCTCTCCCAATTGATGTCCTCCTCACCATCCGCGATGTCATATCGACCGCTCCGTTCACCTCCATCGATCCAGGGCTCGGCCTCCTTGCCCACCTCTCCCTCTCGCAGACCTGCCGCCGGCTGCGTGACATCTACACTTTCTCTGCGAGCGAGTCCGACAGTTTGTTTTGGAAGCGCGCCTGCCTCATGGCCAGGTACGGTAGACCCATGCGACGCGAATACCCACAAGCACTTCCGGGGTTCGGCCCTCCCGACCCGCCTCCCTCGGAGGTGCTCACCTGGAAGCAGATTGCGCACCTCGTGATCGCACATAAGCGTGTATGCGAGATCCGTAGTTGCAGGAACGCCAGCTGCTGGCCCGGTAGGTTACGTTTTTCGTTGCCCTTCCCTTCCCTTCCCTTCCCTAGCGTCAATCCTTCCCATCCAAGTCACGCGACTCGTTTGCTCACAACACAATCCTGGGAACATTCATCTAGACGACGTGCCGCAGCAGCCCGTAACGCTCGCGTTTCACCCACTATTTTATTATCTACACTTCTCGGCCGCCGCGGCGCTCGACCCCACGGCCGTGCTGCATACGCTCCTTCCCACGCATCCGGACTGCCGGCGGAAGCTGTACGCACCTCTTTGTGGGCATGCGAGTGCAGCGTGCGCTTTCGTAACGTCGCCCCCGGTGCGCGCGATCACCCTTTTGCACCCTAATTCGGAGTGCATCATAGCTAGTGTGCGCAATCCTGACGGATGCACGCTGCTCGACGTCAATCGGTTGCTTGGCGATCTGTGCGTAACCCCTACTCCGATTCGCTGCTCGCTGACAAACGGCCACGGACGTAATCCACGCAGACTGCCGCGCAGCCTCGGTAATATGCGCACTGTCTTGTCCCATTATCAGACCTTGCTGGATGACTATCGATCCCCTTGTGGATCTTTCAAGGACATCATGTGCAGTGCTCCGCACCGCGGATTTCTAGAAGACCACCGGTCCGTTTCCCCCTTGGTTGTGTGGCGCACTCTCCTCTGACATTTGAACAGGTACCCTTACTTAGACTTGTCCCCTGAGGATATCGAACGATGGGATACGCCAGATGTGTCCGTGGGTCCGTTCATTATGCGGTGCGAAAGGGACGACAATGAGTTTAGGATTCACGCGGACGCACTCTTTGGTGCTCTCTCACAGAAGTAATTCCATTTGGTACTTTGGTCGTTGGGACTGTTGTCGAACACATATGTACTATATCCTGTATAATGATATGTGGGGTTCGCTGGGAAATTGTCATAACGCCATACTACCTCTGGTATTGGTTGATTTGCGTTATGCATAACTGACCCATGCTAGGATGCCTCAAACCTACCATGTGGTCCCCTGACCAGTGGTGCCTTCATAAAGAACCGTGCTCCTCAACGGGTACTAATTCACTCACTTCATAGCCAGTCAGATTATCTTGATTCACGTAATGTTTCCTCTTCCTCCTACATTCACTTTCCCCAGACGGCCGATCGCCACGATCGATAGCGCGAGGGGAGACGGAGACGGAGACGACAATCAGATGGCTGTTATTGTACTCCGAACTCACTTCCGCTCCGCGAGTCACGAGGCTTTTCTCGCATATCCGGGCTGCTCCCTTTCATATGGGAATGAGCTGTTTTGCTTTTCATAGATTCATCGTTATTACTTCGGGAAAACTGGTCCACCACAGGGGCAGAAGCAAAGGCTATATCATAGGTCTTCCCATCCTGACATCTCCCTTCCGAGTCTTTACTAGCCCTGAAGTGGCTGCCGTGCTAAGCTGGGTTGAAAAGGATACTTTCAGTTGAATTGGTCCGAGGAAACGCCTAACTGAGGTTCACACGCCCCATTATTTATCTTCCGTATGGCATCTTTTCGATTGCACGCCTATTGCCTCTTCTGGGTGTCCACGTTCCCATTTATTGAACCCCTGGTGCCCTGTTCATTTACATCCTCTATAACTTACTGTACCATGCCCTTAACGATACCAGATTTACGGGTCCCATCGAATAGCCACAATACTAGCCTGTAGTAGTAAGTAGATCGTGGCTCCGTACTAAAGAGTGTTTAGCTGAAATATACTGGGATTTTGACTTCAGTTCCCCCTCTGACTCTACCCGAACCCACCCGCGGCAAGTGTGCGCTGGCAGCCAACGAAAGGGTTTATATTTGGCACCAGACAAACCCCACAGGGCCGCAGCCTGTCGCAGTAGTTATGAGTGTCCGTAGATATTCACATGTCGCGAGGCGATGATCCCCACTTTGCAAGCTGTGCCAATCATGCGGTGGTGAGCAGCGTCAGTGCGTCAGTGACTAGTGGTGGCATGACATCGACATGCGTATGCAGCCACCGGAACTGAACAAGGTTTATTGTTAAGCCGGGCTATTGATTCGACGGACAAGATGAACCCAATGGCTGTACACCTAGGAAATGGCAACATGCCATGTCTTTGTCGCGTGTATGTGCATTATTGTGCAACAAGCGGTCTGAGACTGGCAGTGGTTATAAATGGATAGGTCACGTGGACAGGTCACGACGCCATTAGGCGCCCGTGGCTGTGCTTATTGGCAAGCCCTCCGCCACGGTCTCGCTTTAGTCTGGACTCTACACGCCGTATCAACGGCCCTTCATTTTTTCTCCGTTCACCCTAAGAAGAAGGTACATAAACCCAACACCCTAAAATCCGTGCTCCATCTCTGACTCACCCACAAGTAACCATCTCACGATTACATACGTACAGTATCATGTCTTGCTCAGCCGAATCCTCCCTCTCTCTGGTGCAGCGCGCCATCCAGTCCTCCTTGTCCTCCATTCCAGTCCCCTCGGGGAATCACCTCGTTTGTCCTCGACCCTTCCCCAACTCATACTGGGCTACTCCGCTGCTGGTAGCATGCGAGTACCCCTGGACGCCGACGTGCACAAACCGGTCGCAAAAACTCGACCTGCTGCTGCGCGCAGGTGTGCGGACGTTCATCGATCTGACCGAGTCCGGCGAGCTCTCGCCGTACGCGCCACACCTCGCGGCGCACGTCGCCCGGCTGGGCATCGACCAAGACGAGATCGAGTACCACTCCTTCCCGATCCCAGACCGCTGCCTACCGCGCTCGGTCGGGTACGTGCGGCAGATCCTCGACGTGCTGCGTGACAACGCGCGCCGCGGACGCACCACCGCCGTACACTGCCGCGGCGGCATCGGCCGCACGGGCCTCGTCGTCGGTTGCTGGCTCGTCGAGTCGGGCGTGGTCGAGGATGGCGCGGCGGCACTCCGTTTCATCGCGGACGAGTGGAAGTCCGTCGAGAAGTGTCGCAGGTTCCCTCAGAGCCCCGAGACGGGCCGCCAATGCGACTTTGTGCGCAACTTTGAGCGATTGCAGGGCCCCCTGGTGGCGCCCATCTAGACGTGAGACGAAGTGAATAGGAAGCAGGTGCGGAATGATGGTGGGTCCCTTATTTCTTGATCCATGTGTTTCTTGTTGCTCATGTTAGGGGGGACGATCAACAGGTGTTTTTCCCTTCTCCGCCACAACAGCCGGTCCTGATGTCGACTGGGGAGGGAAAGTTTTCCCTTGGATGATACTAGTTGACGCCTTGACAATCTAGAATGCATCTCATACCCCCTTCGAGCGCTTAGAAGCTCGAACCACGACAAATCTGTATAACTGTAACTACTGTACAGTACATATATCTACTATCATCGGGAAGAACGTGTCGGTCTCTTTGACGTTGCTTTCTTGTTGCTACACGATCACATTAATTTTCATTTTGATTTCCTCAGAACTGCATACAGAGAGTGAGTTAGGAAAACCGCATGGGAACGGCGCCGTTTTCAGGGTCATTGAAGGTGACGCATATGTTTTTTTATGCATGCACACGTTTTTGCCCACGATGCAGCTACTTCTCTTGTATCACCTGCTACGATCCGATCCGCCGGGGAAAAAAAAAAAGCTCCTGGTGTACATGCGTTGGACTTGCGCCTGCACTTTATCACTAGGTTCAGCACTAGTTCATCAGTGGCAGTATTCCTGAAAACTTCCGGCTCTCACGGACTTTGGTCGGTGGCGGCGGGCAATCCGTAACGACTCGTTTATCATCGTCGATCTTCACGATAAGTATCCGAGTCGTCATCATCCATCACGCGTGTAAAAAGCCGGCGTCTGGACACACATCCGCGCTTGTGGCCCATCATACGGTGAGTTAACCCGTATCCCGTACGTACGCCGACCGAAGGCAAACCTGTTGCTGTGTCCGATGAGTCTTGCAGTCACGGTACAGTAGAGTGGTAATACTTGCTCATCGATGCGGCAGGTAATAGGATGCCGCGTCCGAGTCGCACTCCGAGTCAGAGTCGCCGAATTTGAGACCGGCCAAATAGACTGGAGAAGAACCTCAGCCTTGTCATCCGTGGACGGTCCACTTTTTGTGGGGTCATTCTGTTTCTGGTGACGGTACCCCATCAGTTCGACGGAAATCGTCCGGGTCCATGGTGCCAAGTGGGTCGCGGAAAAATCGGAATGAAACCATCAGAAACCATCAGCCCAGGGCAGGGGCACTGCGGGATTATAACTATAATCAGTTTCTGTCGCTGATTCCGAGAGTCCTGGTGGCAGCACCGCGATTCAGTACCTTGAGCGGTACCTTACCAACCAAATTTCCTTGCCACTCAATTGACCTCTCTCCCATCCTCTGTCTACGTCTTCCCTCGGGACGATGTCTGTGCCTTCACACGACCATCCATATTAAAGGCTGGCGCAGGAATAGGATAGGGGGAGGGGCCATGATGGAGGGCCGTACCTGAGACATTTGGACCTGTCAACTCGATTTGGTCGGGCCCCGAGCGTGGCGGCGCAATTTGCATCAAAGATTAGCATATGCAAGGGACATTAACATGTACTGCTGATGGATGGCATACGGACGAGACAATTATGATTGCATCAACTAGACTGAGAAATCCCACACTTTCCCCCTGGTGTGGGCCGACGGTAGACTCTGCTACAGTAGTCGCACTCTACCCTCCCTTGCCGAACCCAAAGACCAATAGGCAGCGCACACGTATCACACAAGAAATGCACGCAGCAGCACTAAACGTCGCCGTCCCGAAGGATCAACCTGTCCGCGGTCCTGACTTAAACCCGCGCACCCCCATTCGACACGGCCTGCCGGCAACGCTCGTTCTGGACGGCGTCGGGGCGCCGGCAATACCCGCGTGCGTGGGAACCCGGGTTCCAAACAAACAGCCGCGGCTCAGCGGGGTAGTTCGGTTCGGAGCGTGCGAGGAAAGCCGTATACGAGCCGTACGCGTCGCCGAAAACCGTAGCGCCCGCGCCGACGCTCGGGAAGAGGTTTGATGCGAGCTCGTCGACCGGCGGGACGGTAATCGTGAGATCTAACGCATTTTTTATCATGCAACCCGCGGAGGTGGTCAGGTTCCAGGCGCCGGAGCCCACGTGCGCCGCGAGACGTGTGGCTGTCTGTGGAGAGTGCTGTTGTTGGCTAGGAGCACGAAGGAGGGATAATTCGAGAGCGCACGATCATCGCTGCGAGCCGTATAACAGGATATGGCCAGGTGCGCACTGCCTCGAGGGGCTAGTTTTGTGTCATGCGAGGGTACCGTATTCTACGGCGCCGCACGCACCTGTTGGCTACATGATTCGATTTGGTTCAGGCATAGGGTGGAAAAGTACTTCTGCAATGCTACCCTCCCACAAGTAGTTCACAAGGGGGATGCAGCGCCGTGCCACAAGCTGGAACACGACCCATGGTTGCTGCAAAAACCCACATGACAGTCAGTACAAGTGCGTGACACACACCAGTCTCCTGAAGGAAGGCAGAGGTAAAGGGTGTATAAATGAGTGACACGCTTTAGTGTAAGGCTTTTCGGGCTCCTTGCGAGCTATCTCATGTACGACTTAGTCCAGCTACGAGGCCCGAATCGACCGCATCGGTCCATTCAGGCCGCCTTTCCCACGCGCAGGACGAGCCTGCATACGACCGTCACCATGCGCTTCAGGTCGAGCATGCCGTGTGCGTACCAACCTTGGAGCCTGTGTTAGACCCGCGGACCACCTGGGCATAATTCAGGGTCGGCTTCATGTACGCGTCAAGAGCGAAGAACCAGTATTGATCCAGCTCGTGATGTTTGAGGCATTCAGGGAGTACAGTTGGTTACTCAGGAAAGTGCGTTGTAGAGGATGCCATCGGACATGGCGGAGAACGCGCATGTGTTGTTGACTGTGCGAACGTCCGGGTTGAACTCAGTCGTACAAATAGTACGGGCATATAACCCAGGCTATGCCAAGAAAGGTCGGCAGGGTGTTATTCAACGGAGGTGGTTGTGCGGAAATACTTTTTTATGATCACTGAATCAGACTTACCATGTGCCCGGCTGAGATATCTCTGGCGGTATAGGCCTTCGCCACGTCGGTCACCAAAGAGGACGGGGAATGAATTAAAAGGCATTCACCCACACCATAGGCCCTGCGCTGCGTGGGCAGTCTGCCCACTCTACGACCGACCCTTGCCTGACGATGGTCCTCGCATTCTAGTTCTTTCCTAGGCGCAACTTGGTTCGATGACGTGGTTGTCGTGGTACGAGAAGCCTACATTAGTGATGAGAGACCAGGGTCGAAAAGGATATGAAGCAGACTTCCATGAAGGGCTACCAATGGGAAGGGACGAGGCAACGCAGCATGATCAGCGCTTCCGAGTTCATCGCCTGCAACAGTCGATCCCAGGACGCAGGTGAACGTGAAGAGTCGGATTGGCGACGGCGGTGGGCCCGGACACGTGCTACGTCATGCATCAAGTTCAAAGTGCACTCTCAGCCTGAATAAGCGGCGGCGACTCCGCGTCGAGATATGGCAAACCCACAAGGGTGCATGTTAAGTCATCAATTCTCTTGTCAACAACTCGTGCCAATGTGCTTCCTCGCACCCATTATCCATTTCTACGTTACACGGCGCCTTCTTATCTCTCACTGATCGTACCGCACGACCGTGACCCGTCCCTCCTAGGCGCCTTCCTCGGCATCCTTCGGCATGCTCTCCCGATCCACATTGTCAGCAATCGGCGCATCGTCCGAGTGCGCTGCGCTCACGATCGACACAACATCAGCCCCGCGGCCGCCGTCAGAATGGTCCGCCAGTGTCGTTTCCGTGACGTCGTACGTGTCGATCATCGTCGCCGGAACACGAAACGCGCGCCTCTCGTCGTCCACCCGAATGCATAGAGACGGCGCTGGCGCCATCCGGTGCACAACCGCGGTCAGTCCGCAAGTGGCACAGTGCGGGATGGTACTATAGTACGCCGCCGAGGTTGGTCCGTGTGACGCCTGAGCGCGGTCAGGGTGTCGCGCCGGTCAGCTCAGCGCAGATACGCTTGTCAAGCGCCACGATCGTACAAGCAGTACAGGGGGTGTAGTGCAACCTCAGGGCCGTCTGGGGCCCGGCGTCTCCAAGAAACACGATCAAACTTGTGTGTGCAGTTCTACGGGTGCAATAAACAACTTTGGGATAAAAAGGGGAGGTCGAACGCACCTTGACTTCGAGATGGCGCGCCCGTGGGTGTGTCCATCGGCTAAAGATCTTAACAAGACACACCATAACCCTAACTTCCTCTAATTGAACATACGCCATCTGGTTTACATCGACCCGTGATATGAGTGGCCCTTCCGACTCTGTTTTTCAAGCCCTTTTTCAGGCTGCATGGAAGGAATATGAAGATCGCACGGGGACAAACCTCATCGAACATCCACTCGCCATACAACTCCAGTCATGTAACTCATTTGAGGCCCTCATTTCCCTCCTTCAAGGACAAGCACGAGCCTTCCATGAATTTCGACGGAGCGACAGAAAGGTGATCATATCCCTCAATCATGCCTATATGTCATTGTGATATTCAAGTCTGTCAGTCTGTCGTGGACGGTGCTGGGAGTTTCGATGAGCTCGTCAACCTGTTCGGGTCCATCAGTCTTCCTTCACCGACTTGATATCTATATCAAGATCCCTCCTACAGCAGCCATGACAGAGATAGTGGTGAACATAATGGTCGAGCTGCTCTTCACACTTGCTCTAGCGGCAAAACAAATGAGGCAGGGACCACATCGTGAGTCCCTCCTCTCTAATACAATAGTGGACTAAACGCGGTGCAGAGAAAACTGGAAGAAATCATCTAGGAGATAATGAGATTGAGCGGGTGCTGCAGAGGCTAGATAGAGTCACGCAGAATGAAGCTCGGACAGCCGCAGCGCAGACCCTCCAGGTCGTCTATGGTCTTGTCCAGAATGTGAAGCTTCTTATGGATGGTAAGCAAATCCCACTCTGTTTTTCATATTCAGTCCCCTGACGTCCGCATCAAGCTGCAAAACAGCTACAGACAGTGTCCGGGAGACTCTAAGTATGTTAAACTAGCGGGAATAAGTTATCAGCGGTATATCTGACTGTTCTGACGGGGAACTAGTAATCACGCAACAAATTGCGATTGACAAGAACAATTCAAAATGTCGGTGGTTCCTAGTGCTGCCAATGCTGACTAGTAATGTTGAGGCTGTACGACAGGTGAACAGTTCCAGCAAGACGTTCAAAACTGGCTATCTCCTCCGGATCCGTGGGAAAATCAAGCCACGGCATTCAAAGCTCACCATAACAGAACCGCGGCATGGTTCATCCAAGGTGACACCTTCGCGGAATGGAAAGCATCCGGTTCCCTGTTATGGGTTCATGGGAAACGTCTGTGTCTCTCAATTTTAATCTCTCATTCTGTGCAAGAGACTGATGATCTCAATTTCGTAGCTGGCTCGGGGAAAACCATCCTTTCGTACGTCAGATTTCCAATATTTTCCGCCGCGGAAACTGATTTATCAACAAGTTCTGCTATCATCGAGGACATCAACCGCATGCACAAGGCTGGATTAGCATCACTCGCTTTCTTCTATTTTGACTATAGGGACGACAAAAAGAAGGATCTCCGCAGCTTGCTCTCATCCCTACTCTTCCAGCTTTATTATCAATCCGACTCCTATCCCAAGATTTTTTCCGATTTCTATTCGACACACCGTCGCGGTTCACAATATCCCAGTGACGCCGCACTTACACAATGTCTTAAGGACATGCTCAATTGCCCAGGACAAGTCCCAGTCTACATTATCATGGATGGCGTTGACGAATGTCCGAAATCATGTGGCACGCTGTACCCTCGTGAGGAGGTCCTGATGCTTGTGGAGGAACTTGTTGGATTAGGGGTTTCAAATCTTCGCATCTGTATCACTGCTCGTCCCGAAATCGACATCAAAACTATCGTTCATCCTCTAACATCTTATTCCATCTCCCTTCATGAGGAGAGAGGACAAATTGAGGGCATTGTTGACTATGTGAGATCGATTGTTAACTCGAACGCGGGTATGCGAAGATGGAGAGTGGAGGACAAGGAACTAGTCATCGAGGCGTTTTCGGAAAAAGCCGACGGGATGTAAGGCGTTTTTACCGCGGATGCTTGGTGATGATCGCTCAGCTCTGTAATACAGGTTCCGATTGGTTTTGCAAGCCAATTGCATGTCCTCCGCGGCTGCCTTCCACTACATATTCCCAGAGCTCTGGATGAATTTCCGGCGAAACTCGATTGGACGTATGAGCGCGCCTTAGAAGATATCCCTGACACGATGTGGGAATCTGCCCACGTTCTCCTGCAATGCGTTCTGGTGTCTTCCCGCCCCCTTCTTGTTGAGGAACTTGCGGAGTTTCTCGCCTTGAATTTCAAATCAGGGTTCCTTCCCAAGTTCCAGCCGAGTTGTCGCCCGGAAGCGCCAGAAGATACCTTGCTGTCTGCTTGCCCTGGTCTGCTCTCCATCGTCGAGGAAGGTGCTTCGAAGATCGTTCAATCTTCCCACGCCTCAGTGAAGGAGTTCTTGATATCCAACCGCCTTGCCACGGCAGGAGAGAGAAGCTCCCGTTATCACGTTGATATAACACGTGCGCATTCTATGGTCGCAGAAGCTTGTCTGAGTGTCCTACTCTCCATGGATGGCGACTCCAGCAGGGATAACCTCAGGAACTTCCCTCTCGCTGCCTATGCTACCAAGCATTGGATTGACCATGTCAAGTTCGACAATGCGTCGCAACATATCCAAGAGGGTGTTAAATCCCTCCTGGACCCGAGCAGACCACATTTTGCAATCTGGATCTCATTGTACGATCCAGATGGGTGTCTGCCACCACATCTACACCCTAAAGGCCCCTCACAAACCGAAAGGACTCCCTTACATTATGCGGCAACGTATAACCTCCCGGACGTAACAGATTTCCTGGCCAGCGTACCTTGGCAGAACATAAATGCGGTTGGCAACCCCCACAAAGAAACACCGTTGATGGTAGCATCTGAAATGGGACATGTCGGGATTATACGGGTTTTACTCGCACGTGGAGCGAATGCGAATGCCCGGGACCGCAACAAGTGGACTCCATTGCACTGGGCGTCGCAACAAGGACATCTCGAAGCTGCTCAGCTCCTCCTTGAACATGACGTAGATGCGAATGCCCGGGATCAGAGCAAGCAGACTCCACTTCATTTGGCGTTGGAAGAAGGATGTCTCGACGTTGCTCGGCTCCTTCTTGAGCGTGGCGCAGATGGGAATACCTTGGATAATAGTGGCCAGACCCCGTTGCATAAAGCATCGCGAGAAGGACATCTTGAAGTTGCTGAGCTCCTTCTCGAACATGGCGTAGATGCGAATGCCGGGATCAGAGCGAGCGGACTCCGTTGCATTTGGCGTTGGGAGAAGGATGTCTCGAAGTTGCTCAGCTCCTTGAGCGCAGCGCAGACGCGAATATCCCGGATGACCGTGGTCAGACACCATTGCATATAGCATCGCGAGAAGGACGTCTCGAAAATGCTCAGCTTCTGCTCGAGCAGCGCGCAGATGCGAATGCCCGGGACCGGAGCAAGCGGACTCCGTTGCATTTTGCATCGCAAGAGGGCCGTGTTGAAATTGCTCAGCTCCTTCTCGGACGCGGTGCAGATGCGAATACCATGGATGACAGTTGCCAGACTCCATTGCATGCGGCATCGCGGGAAGGACGTCTCGACGTTGCTCAACTTCTTCTCGAGCAGCGCGCAGATGTGAATACTGGGGACAGGAGTGATCGGACTCCACTACATTTCGCATCGCAAGAAGGACGTCTCGAAGTTGCACAACTCCTCCTCGAACGCGGCGCAGATGTGAATGCCCGGGACCGGAACCGCTGGACCCCATTGCATATGGCGTCGCAAGAAGGACGTCTCGAAGTCACACAACTCCTTCCCGACCGCGGCGCAAGTGTGAATCCCCGTGACCGCCAGGGCTACACTCCATGTCGTCTGGCATCCCGAGGAGGCCATGGCGAAGTTGTTCAGCTCTTTCGCAAACGCGGCGGGGATTCGTATAGCTGGTATTAACGAGCGGACGCTGCATTTGGCACCCGGGGAGAACATCAATATGTTGTGCAATCCCTACTCGTGCTCCGGCACGATCACGGTCAATTCGTCGTGTAACGATGGTGGGACTCCATTCCGTGAGGCGTTAATAGGTGGACACTATAATATGATGCAGTTACTGTTGTAACACAGATCCTAGAAATATTGAGTGTAACCATTACAGGTTCGGAGCTGTTGTATGGGCATTTCAAATATCACTTTCTGATGGACTGTCCACCTACTCAGACTCAGAGAATACGATCGTGTGGGCAATGCCTCGTCGATCCATAACAGAATAACAGCTATTCATGATACCTTGTTAAAACCGCATTTCACACATACAGTACGCTGGATACGCTCGCGGCGGAGAGCAGCGCTAGAAGAATGGCCAAGGCAACAGACAAAAGTAGGACAATAACTTAGATTCATACTTTGTGAGCCTGGAGTCCTGGAAAATGTTGAAACGTAGATCTACAGTTCCCCAAGAATTATAGCGTGCCCTCCTGGGACCTTGGCAACTCTCCATTGCCTTCCCACCGTCGTCACTATCGAAGTGAAAGGCCTGGAATGGGTGGGATCATTCAACTTCATCAACATTTAGTTAGTTACGTCATATTCTGTGCCTACGTTAATTCCTGGTGGGTCTGATATCTTCAGCTTCCCGTCTCACTTGACCTAAATCTCGCGCCCTCTCAAATGGCCAGATCAGGCAGTGACTACTTGGAAAAGCAAGGGTCAGAGTGCTATGAAACGTTTCGTCGTCGTGCCCTCTGCTATTTCACCGCAACGCGTTCGGCTTTGACACGGTTTTGATTATTTCCAGCTTGCGCTTCATATGAGAACGAGCCCAACTGGTAACCTGACTTACGCCGCCCTCTTCATTGATAACGGGTTCGGACGCTCCCTTGAGATTCACCGCTACTTCGCTTGCACCGGGACATACTATCAACTCAACCAGCACACAAAAACGCAGCTAGTTGTACATACGTCTGCATCTCGTGATTTAAAAAGACGGGATCCGAGAAGAGGCAATGGCTTCATAATATTTCATGGGCCAGGATCTTGGGAGCCTTCTGCCACGAGTTGGGGAGCCGCTCTTGGCCCGCATTTCGCGAAGTCAATTCTCTTGGTGACGGCCCCAACGCACTGCGAACCAAGTTCACCTTCCCATTGTGATGGCAAACAAATGTATCTGTATCTTTCAATGGCGGAACGTAAAGCCTCTGTGGAGAACATACGAGCGATATGGCATCTCGGCGCTCGTTGAGCCTCAGGATTATTTCGACCTCGGGGACGCGCCGATAAAGGGACTGGAGCGCTTTACGCATGAGGTCAATCTGCTCCGTGAAAGGCATGCGGAATATCTCCATCGTGGGGAGTGCGATGTAAGTCCAGTCCGCACGAGACTCGTAAGCAAATCCTCCTGTGAAATGGAGGGTGACGCGTACGCACCAGGCACTATCCACTTATCCGCGCCGACGTCCTCCGCGCGAACACAACCCTCTGCCCCCTGCGCGACTCCTCGATCGCCGCGCCACGCGTGACGATCAGCCTGACTGCCACCTTAAGCCTGCGCTTGATCTTGGTGCGCACGGTGGGACTGAGGACGACGCGCGAGTTGAACGCGATAACCTGCATCGACATGTCCACGCTGCGCTGTTCCGGATGCCTCGGGGGCTCGCGACTTGTGAGGCTTGGAGTAGGGCGCGTCCGGCCTGCTGAGGAACGCCTTGGGGAACACGTAGAGTGTCAAGTGCGGGCTGACCCAGCGCGGCGCGAGCGACTGGCGCTTGTCGAGCGAGAGGTGCGCGCCTGGATACGTCTGGTCGAATAGCTCCGAGGTCAGTTGAGAAGTATGCTTGGTGATGAGGACCACGCCTGAACCGGGCGTCGTGTGACGGAACTTGAGTATTTAGAGATTAGACATTCTTTCTTACAGCAGGGTCCTTTTCCAAGCGTACGTTAACTGATCTCAGAGGGGTAGGTGATTTTGGAAGATTCTTGAGCTCTAAATATTTGATACAGCGCGACATATGGTGGATGAGAGCAAGCAGCTGTTGGAGGGACTTAGGCCCGTTCGGTAGCTCCGATTTCGAAACCGTCAAAACCGGGCCTGTTAAATCGACGTCCGAATTAGGCAAATCGACTGTTTTCGAAATCGAATTGGAGCTACTACCGGACGGGCCCTTACTGTAAGCCGACGGCACCGGGAAGCGGTAAATCTGAACTCTTTCACTATCTGCTATGACGGAACGCACGCCTCTGTCGGTCACGACCTCACCCTCTCGCTCCTCAGAGCCGCGGCATGCGCTGGCACTATGGGCCAGTTGAAGGAGAAAGGCGTCGATAGGTTTGTGGATAACGCTGGTGCCACACAGGCGTATTGCGAAGTTTCTCTTCCACACACGGTGAGCTTTCTAATCATCACACTTGCTTCCAGGTCACATCATCCTAGTCCCACCCGGACGAAATATGCAAGATCACTCCAAGTAGGTTTAGGTCATCTCCGAACGTCATTCGGACTACACACGTCAGATTGTATCGTCTTATCTCCCACTGACCGTACCGCACGAACCGTCCCTCCTAGGCGCGTTCCCCGGCATCCCTTTGGCATGCTCTCTCCACTTCGTCAGCAACGGGTGCATCGTCCGAGTGGGCTGCACTCACCACCGGCACAACATCGATCCCGCGGCCGCCATCAGAATGGTCCGCCAGTGTCGCTTCCGTGACGTCGTACGTGTCGATCGTCGTCGTCGGAGCACGAAACTCGCGCCTCTCGTCGTCCACTCGAGCGCGTAGACACGGCGTTGGCTCCAGCCAGTACACCACCACGGTCAGTCCGCAAGTGGCCCAGTGCGGGATCGTATTATAGTACGCTGTGGAGGTTGGTCCGTGTGACGCCTGAGCGTGGTCACGGTGTGGTTGGTGCGCAGGAAGACACGTTTATCAAGCGCAACCGTGAATTGCTGTCGATCCACCGTGAGGCCGTCGGCGAGTGGGAGAACAGAGCTGAGTGCAAAGTCACGATTGTACAACCAATGGAAGAGAAGGTGAGTGTAGTGCGAACTCAGGGCAGAGAGAGAATAGATGAGCGGGAGAGATCGCTAGGAGCGACTGGGGCCAACGTAGGTAGCATCTCCAGCAACCCAATCAAACTTGTGCATATAGTTCTACGGGTGCAATAAACAACTTTGAGACAAAAGGCGGGAGGTCTCTGCACGGGATGGTACGACTAGTATGTGTATTCGTGAGCGGCTCGTTCGGCGGCGATGGTGCTATCATTATCTCCCGGTGTCAGTGCTCGCCTTTCTCAGGTCGACTTGGCACCAACAGAACACGAACGATGCCCATACAGTTTTACCTCAGACCCTTCCGAGTCCTAAGTTTCTCATTTTACAAGGTCCAGTGTTACAGTTTGTCTAAACTTCCAGCGATTCGCGGCATAAGATGTCTATCTTCTATCTCGTTACGTGAACGTAAACATCGGGAGGTCAACTACTATGTCATCTCTGCGTTCGTTCGGACCGTTATCGATACAGTATCGACGGATCTAGTGGACGTAACGAGGCGGTAGTGCACACGCAGCACACCCTAACCTCTGCCAACACAACCCGCCATCTGGTTTACCTCGACCCGTGATATGAGTACTCCTTCCGAATGCTCGGTTTTTCAAGTCCTCTTTCAGGCTGCCTGCAAGGAATACGAAATCCGCACGGGAACGAACCTCATCGAACATCCACTCGCCATACAACTCCAGACATGCAATTCATTTGAGTCCCTCATTTCCCTCCTTCAAGGACAAGCACGAGCCTTCCATGAATTTCGACGGAGCGACAGAAAGGTGACCATATCCCTCAATCATGCCTACATGTCATTGTGATATTCAAGTCTGTCAGGCTGTCGTGGACGGTGCTGGGAGCTTCGATGGGCTCGTCAACCTGTTCGAGTCCATCACGGTTTTCCTGCACCGACTTGATATCTATATCAAGATCCCTCCTACGGCAGCCATGACAGAGATAGTGGTGAACACGATAGTCGAGCTGCTCTTCACACTTGCTCTAGCGGCCAAACAAATCAGGCAAGGATCACAGCGTGAGTCCGTTCTCTCTAATACAATACTGGACTAAATGCGGTGCAGAGAAAACTGGACGAAATCATCTAGGAGATAATGAGATTGAGCGGGTGCTGCAGAGGCTAGATAGAGTCACGCAGAATGAAGCTCGGACGACAGCAGCGCAGACCCTCCAGGTCGTCTACGGTCTTGTCCAAAATGTGAAGCTTGTTATGGATGGTAAGTAAATACCACTCTGTTTTTACATTCAGTCCCTTGACGTCTGCATCAGACTGCAAGGCAGCTACAGACAATGTCCGAGAGACTCTAAGTATGTTAAACTAGCGGGAATAACTTGAAGTTATCAGCGGTATATCTGACGGTTCTGATCGGAAACTAGTGACCACGCAACAAATTGCGATTGACAAGAACAATTCAAAACGTCGGTGATTTCTAGTACCGCTAGTGTTGACCAGTAATGTTGAGATTGTACGACAGGTGAACAGTTCCAGAAGACATTCAAACCTGGCTATCTCCTCCGGATCCGTGGGAAAATCAAGGCAAGGCATTCAAAGCTCACCATAACGGAACAGCGGCATGGTTCATCCAAGGTGACACCTTCGCGGAATGGAAAGAATCTGGTCCCTGTTATGGATACGCGGGAAACGTCTGTGTCTCTCACTTTTATTCTCTCATTCGGTGCGAGAGACTGATGATCTCAATTTCATAGCTGGCTCAGGGAAAACCATCCTTTCGTACGTCAGATTTCCAATATTTCCACCGCGGAAACTGATTTATCAAAAAGTTCTGCGATCATCGAGGACATCAACCACATGCACAAGGCTGGATTAGCATCACTCGCTTTCTTCTATTTTGACTATAGGGACGACAAAAAGAAGGATCTCCGCAGCTTGCTCTCATCCCTACTCTTCCAGCTTTATTGTCAGTCCGACTCCTACTCCAAGATTTTTTCCGATTTCTATTCGGCACACCGTCGCGGCTCCCAATATCCCAGTGACGCCGCACTTACACAATGTCTCAAGGACATGCTCAATTGCCCGGGACAAGCCCCAGTCTACATTATTATGGATGGCGTTGACGAATGTCCGAAATCATCTGGAACGCTGCACCCTCGTGAGGAGGTCCTGATGCTTGTGGAGGATCTTGTTCGATTAGGGATTTCAAATCTTCGTATCTGCATCACTGCTCGTCCCGAAATCGACATCAAAACTATCATTCATCCTTTAACATCTCATTCGGTCTCCCTTCATGAAGAGAGAGGACAATTTGAGGACATTGTCGACTATGTGAGATCGATTGTTAACTCGGATGCGGGTATGCGAAGGTGGAGATTGGAGACAAGGAACTGGTCATTAACGCGCTTTCGGGAAAAGCTGACGGGATGTAAGGCGTTAGTTCCGCGGATGCTCTACGATGATCGCTCATATTTACAATACAGGTTCGGACTGGTTGCAAGCCAGTTGCATGTCCTCCGCGGTTGCCACCCGCTACGTATTCCGCGTACTCTGGATGAACTTCCGGCGACACTTGATCGGACGTATGAGCGCGCCTTACAAGATATCCCCGACACGATGTGGGAATCTGCTCACCTTCTCCTGCAATGTGTTCTGGTGTCTTCCCGCCCCCTTCTTGTTGAGGAGCTCGCAGAGTTCCTTGCGTTTGATTTCGACACAGGAACGCTTCCCAAATTGCAGGAGAGTTGTCGGCCAGAAGATCCAGAAGATGCTGTGCTGTCGATGTGCCCTGGTTTGTTCACCATCGTTGAAACAAATTCTTCGAGGACGGTTCAATTTTGCCATTCCTCGGTGAAGGAGTTCTTGATATCTAGCCGCCTTGCCTCGGCAGGAGACAGAAGCTCCCGTTACCACGTTGACATGACACATGCACACAACACTGTCGCAAAAGCTTGCCTGAGTGTCCTTCTTTCTCTGGATGGCGAAGTCAGCAAGGATAACCTCATGAACTTCCCTCTCGCTGCCTATGCTACGAAGCACTGGGTGAAACATGCGCAGTTCAACAGTCGACAGCTCCAAGAGAGTGTTAAACTCCTCCTTGACCCGAGCAGACCACATTTTTCAATCTGGATCTCGATGTATAATCCAGATGGGTGCCTGCCACCACACCCAAAGTCAAAATACTCCTCACAAATCGGGAGAACCCCTTACATTATGCGGCAACGTATAACATCCTTGACGTAACAGATTTCCTTGCCAGCGTACCTTGGCAGGACATAAATGCGGTTGGCAACTCCCACAAAGAAACACCGTTGATGGTAGCATCTGAAATGGGACATGTCGAAATTGTAGAGATTTTACTCGCACGTGGAGCGAATGCGAATGCCCAGGACCACAGCAAGTGGACTCCATTGCATGGGCGTCGCGAGAAGGACATCTGAAGTTGCTCAGTTCTTCTCGAAAGCGGATGCAAATGCCGTGATCAGAGCAAGCGGACCCATTGCATATGGCGTCGCAAGAAGGACGTCTCGAGGTTGCTCAACTCCTTCTCGAACGCGGCGCGGATGTGAATGCCCAGGACGACTGCTGCTGCACCCCGTTGCATATGGCGTCGCAAGAAGGACGTCTCGAAGTTGCTCAACTCCTTCTCGAACGCGGCGCAGGTTTGAATTCCAGGACCACCACCGCTGTACCCCATTGCATATGGCGTCGCGAGAGGGGCGTCTCGAAGTTGCTCAACTCCTTCTCGAACGCGGTGCGGATGTGAATGCCCGGGACCACTGCTGCTGCACCCCATTGCATATGGCGTCGCAAGAAGGACGTCTCGAAGTTTCTCAACTCCTTCTCGAACGCGGCGCAGGTTTGAATGCCCAGGACCACTACCGCTGCACCCCATTGCATATGGCGTCGCGAGAAGGACGTCTCGAAGTTGCTCAACTCCTTCTCGAACGCGGCGGAGGTTTAAATGCCCAGGACCGCCACCGCAGCACCCCATTGCATATGGCGTCGCGAGAAGGACATCTCGAAGTCGCTCAGCTCCTTCTCGACCGCGACGCAATTGTGAATGTCCGGGATCTTGGGGCCACACTCCAAGTCATCTGGCATCGCAAAGAAGCCATGTCCAAGTCGCTCAGCTCCTTCGCGAACGCGGCGGGGAAATCATATAGCTGGTATTAATGAGCGGACGTTACATTTGGCACCCTGGGAGAACATCACCATGTTGCTTAGTCCCTACTCGTGCTCCGGCACGATCATGGTCGATACGTCCTGTAAAGATGGTGGAACTCCATTCCGTGAAGCATCAATAGGTGGACACTACGATATGATGCAGTTACTGTTGTAGCACAGATCCAGGAAATATTGAGTGTAACAATTACAGGTTGGGAGCTGTTGTATGGATGGGCATCTCGAATACCCCTTCCTGATGGACAGACCCCCTACTCAGACTCAGAGAATACGATCGCGTGCGCAATGCCTCGTCGATCCATAACAGAATAACAGCGATTCATGACACCTTGTTAAATGGGCATTTCACACATAACGCTCGCGGCGGAGCGCGGCGTTAGAAGAATGGCCACGGCAACAGACAAAAGTGGGGCAACAACTTAAATTCACACTGTGTGAGCCCAAGAGTCCTGGAAAATGTTGAAACGTAGATCTACAGTTCCTCAAGACCAGAGTCCCTCATTTTACAGCGCGCTCTCCTGGGACGTTGGCAACTCCCCCTTGCCTTCCCACCTCGTCACTGTCGAAGTGAAAGGGCTGTGATGGGTGGGATTATTCAACTTCATCGACATTAAGTCATATTCTATCCTACGTCAATCCCCGGTGGGTCTGATGTCTTCAACTTCCCCATCTCAATTCATCGAAATCCCACCTCGCTCTCATCAAACGGCCAGATCAGGCAGTGGCTATTTGGCAAAGCTCTTCCCATTCTGATAGCAAATGTAACTTAGATATATACCTTTTGATGGTGGAACGTGGAGCTTCTGTGGCGAACGTACGAGCAGCGATGTGGCATCTCGACGCCCATTTCGTCTCAGGATCCTTTCGACCTCGGGGATGTGCCGATGAAGGGACCGGAGCGCTTTACGCATGAGGGCAATCTGCTCCGTGAAAGGCATGCGGAACATCTCTGTCATGGGGAGGGCGATGTAAGTCCAGTCTGCACGAGACTCGTAAGCAAATCCTCCTGTGAAATGGAGGGTGACGCGGGCGCACACGTACGCACCAGGCACTATCCACTTATCCGCGCCGACGTCCTCCGCGCGAAACGCGATCCTCGATTCCCTGCGCGACTCATGGACTGCCGCGCCACGCGTGACGATCCGAGTCAGCCTGACTACCTCCTTGAGCCTGCGCTTGATCTTGGTGCGCACGGTGGGACTGAGCACGACGCGCGAGTTGAACGCGATAACCTGCATCAACATGTCCACGCTGCGCTGCTCCGGGCGCCTCGGTGGCCCGGGGTACGGTCGCGGCTTGTAAGGCTTGGAGTAGGGCGCGTCCGGCGTGCTGAGGAACGCCTTGGGGAACGCGTAGAGGGTCAAGTGAGGGGTGACCAGCGCGAGCGACCGGCGCTTGTCGAGCGAGAGGTGCGCACCTGGATACATCGTGTCGAACAGCTCCAAGGTCGACTGTGGTGTATGCTTGGTGATGAGGACCACGCCTGAACCGGGCGTCGTGTGACGGAACTTGAGCGGTTAGAATTTATACATTCTTTCATAAAACAGGGTCCTTTTCCAAGCGTACGTTGATCTCAGAGAAGTAGGTGCTTTTGGAAGGTTCCTGAGCTATAAATATTTGATACGGCGCGACATTGTATGAGCAGGGCAGAATGGTGGATGAGAGCAAGCAACTGTTGGCAGCCTTGGGGGACTAAGATGTTAAAGCCGACGGCACCGGGAAGCGTTAAATCCGACTTGATGCCTGCCAGTGCAACCTGCTACCTGCTATGCCTTTGTTGAACGCACGCCTGTGTCGGCCACGATCTCACCCTCTCGCTCTTCAGAGCCGCGGCATGTGCCGGCATCATGGGCCAGTTGAAGGAGAAAGGCGTTGATGGGTTTGTGGATAACGCTGGTGCCACACAAGCATTGCGAAGTTTCTCTTCCACACACGGTGAGCTTTCTAATCATTACACTTGCTTCCAGGTCACATCATCCTAGTCCCACTCGGGTGAAATATACAAGACCAAAAGCTTTTACTCAGGAATGTGTTCCTGGCACCGTGTAATCTTTCCGGTCCCAAAGAAATGTATGATCAAGTGGGTTTAAACGTCATTCGGACTACATACTTGCATCTTCTTATCTCTCCCTGGTCGTACCGTACGACTTGTCCTTCCTAGGCGCGTTCCTCGGCATCCTTCAGCATGCTCTCCCGATCCACTTCGTCAGCAACGGGCGCATCGTCCGAGTGCGCTGCACTCACCATCGGCACAACATCAGCGCCGCCGCCGCCGCCGCCGTCAGAATGGTCCGCCAGTGTCGCTTCCGTGACGTCGTACGTGTCGATCGTCGTTGCCGGAGCAAAGAAAGCGCGCCTCTCATCGCCCACCCGGGTGTAGACACGGCGCTGGTGCCATCCAGTGCACAACCGCCGTCAGTCCGCAAGTGGCCCAGTGCGGGATCGTACTATATAGTACGCCGCAGAGGTTGGTACAACCAATGGAAGGGGAGGTGGGTGTAGTAAGAAGTTAGGGCCGGGAGAGAATAGACAAGCAGGAGAGATCGTTGGGGGCGACTGGGGCCAATCTGGACATTTTCAACATCATGATAGGTCGCATCTCCAGCAACCCAATCAAACTTGTCCATATAGTTCTACGGGTGCAATAAACAGCTTTGGGGCAAAAGGCGAGAGGTCTCTGTACATTGACTTCGGGATGACGCGGCCGTGTATGTTCGGCTATGGCTATGATGCCTCACGTGTTATCTCCCGATGTCCCTTCTTAAGTGTCTCATCCAGCGATTCACTACAGTATCTATCTTCTATCTTGTTATGAATAAACGTCGGGAGGTAATTATGCCATAACTGCGTTCGTTCGGGCCGTTCTCGATCTCGATACGTAACAAGGCAGCCCACATTACCCCTACCCTAGCCTGCCATCTGGTTTACTTCGACCCGTGATATGAGTGCCCCTTCCGACTCTGTTTTTAAAGCCCTTTTTCAGGCTGCATGCAAGGAATACGAAATCCGCACGGGAACAAAACTCATCGAACATCCACTCGCCATACAACTCCAGACATGCAACTCATTTGAGTCCCTCATTTCCCTCCTTCAGGGACAAGCACGAGCCTTCCATGAATTTCAACGGAGCGACAGAAAGGTGACCATATCCCTCAATCATGCCTACATGTCATTGTGATATTCAAGTCTGTCAGGCTGTCGTGGACGGTGCTGGGAGCTTCGATGGGCTCGTCAACCTGTTCGAGTCCATCACGGTTTTCCTGCACCGACTTGATATCTATATCAAGATCCCTCCTACGGCAGCCATGACAGAGATAGTGGTGAACACGATAGTCGAGCTGCTCTTCACACTTGCTCTAGCGGCCAAACAAATCAGGCAAGGATCACAGCGTGAGTCCGTTCTCTCTAATACAATACTGGACTAAATGCGGTGCAGAGAAAACTGGACGAAATCATCTAGGAGATAATGAGATCGAGCAGGTGCTGCAGAGGCTAGATAGAGTCACGCAGAATGAAGCCCGGACAACCGCAGCGCAGACCCTCCAGGTCGTCTATGGTCTTGTCCAAAATGTGAAGCTTGTTATGGATGGTAAGTAAATACCACTCTGTTTTTCACATTCAGTCCCCTGACATCCGCCTCAGACTGCAAGGCAGCTACAGACAATGTCCGAGAGACTCTAAGTATGTTAAACTAGCGGGAATAACTTGAAGTTATCAGCGGTATATCTGACTGTTCTGACCGGGAACTAGTGACCACGCAACAAATTGCGATTGACAAGAACAATTCAAAACGTCGGTGATTCCTAGTACCGCTAGTGTTGACCAGTAATGTTGAGATTGTACGACAGGTGAACAGTTCCAGCAAGACATTCAAACCTGGCTATCTCCTCCGGATCCGTGGGAAAATCAAGGCAAGGCATTCAAAGCTCACCATAACGGAACAGCGGCATGGTTCATCCAAGGTGACACCTTCGCGAAATGGAAAGCATCCGGTTCTCTGTTATGGATTTACGGGAAACGTCTGTGTCTCTCACTTTTATTCTCTCATTCGGTGCGAGAGACTGATGATCTCAATTTCGTAGCTGGCTCGGGGAAAACCATCCTTTCGTACGTCAGATTTCCAATAATTTCCACCGCGGAAACTGATTTATCAAAAAGTTCTGCGATCATCGAGGACATCAACCGCATGCACAAGGCTGGATTAGCATCACTCGCTTTCTTCTACTTTGAATTTGGGGACGACAAAAAGAAGGATCTCCGCAGCTTGCTCTCATCCCTACTCTTCCAGCTTTATTGTCGGTCCGACTCCTACTCCAAGATTTTTTCCGATTTCTATTCGGCACACCGTCGCGGTTCCCAATATCCCAGTGACGCCGCACTTACACAATGTCTCAAGGACATGCTCAATTGCCCGGGACAAGCCCCAGTCTACATTATTATGGATGGCGTTGACGAATGTCCGAAATCATGTGGCACGCTGTACCCTCGTGAGGAGGTCCTGATGCTTGTGGAGGAACTTGTTGGATTAGGGATTTCAAATCTTCATATCTGCATCACTACTCGTCCCGAAATCGACATCAAAACTATCATTCATCCTTTAACATCTCATTCCATCTCCCTTCATGAAGAGAGAGGACAAATTGAGGACATTGTCGACTATGTGAGGTCGATTGTTTACTCGGATGCGGGTATGCGAAGGTGGAGATCGGAGGACAAGGAACTGGTCATTAACGCGCTTTCGGAAAAAGCTGACGGGATGTAAGGTGTTAGTTCCGCGGATGCTCGACAATGATCGCTCATATTTACAATACAGGTTCGGACTGGTTGCAAGCCAGTTGCATGTCCTCCGCGGTTGCCACCCGCTACGTATTCCGCGTACTCTGGATGAACTTCCGGCGACACTTGATCGGACGTATGAGCGCGCCTTACAAGATATCCCTGACACGATGTGGGAATCTGCTCACCTTCTCCTGCAATGTGTCCTGGTGTCTTCCCGCCCCCTTCTTGTTGAGGAGCTCGCAGAGTTCCTTGCGTTTGATTTCGACACAGGAACGCTTCCCAAATTGCAGGAGAGTTGTCGGCCAGAAGATCCAGAAGATGCTGTGCTGTCGATGTGCCCTGGTTTGCTCACCATCGTTGAAACAAATTCTTCGAGGACGGTTCGATTTTGCCATTCCTCGGTGAAGGAGTTCTTGATATCTAGCCGCCTTGCCTCGGCAGGAGACAGAAGCTCCCGTTACCACGTCGACATGACACATGCACATAACACTGTTGCAAAAGCTTGCCTGAGTGTCCTTCTTTCTCTGGATGGCGAAGTCAGCAAGGATAACCTCATGAACTTCCCTCTCGCTACCTATGCTACGAAGCACTGGGTGAAACATGCGCAGTTCAACAGTCGACAGCTCCAAGCGGGTGTTAAACTCCTCCTTGACCCGAGCAGACCACATTTTTCAATCTGGATCTCGATGTATAATCCAGATGGGTGCCTGCCAACACACCCAAAGTCAAAATGCTCCTCACAAATCAAAAGAACTCCCTTACATTATGCGGCAACGTATAACATCCTTGACGTAACAGATTTCCTTGCCAGCGTACCTTGGCAGGACATAAATGCGGTTGGCAACCCCCACAAAGAAACACCGTTGATGGTAGCATCTGAAATGAGACATGTCGAAATTGTACGGATTTTACTCGCACGTGGAGCGAATGCGAATGCCCAGGACCACAGCAAGTGGACTCCATTGCATTGGGCGTCGCGAGAAGGACATCTCGAAGTTGCTCAGCTCCTCCTCGAACATGGCGTAGATGCAAATGCCTGTGATCAGAGCAAGCGGACTCCATTGCATTTGGCGTTGGAAGAAGGATGTCTCGACGTTGCTCGGCTTCTTCTTGAGCGTGGTGCAGAGGCCAGTGGGAATACCCTGGATAATAGTGGCCAGAGCCCGTTGCATATAGTATCGCGAGAAGGACATCTAGAAGTTGCTCGGCTTCTTCTCGAGAAGCGGGCAAATCCGAATGCCCGGGACCCGACGAAACGGACCCCATTGCATATGGCGTCGCAAGAAGGACGTCTCGAAGTTGTTCAACTCCTTCTCGAACGCGGCGGAATTTTGAATGCCCAGGACCACCACCGCTGCACCCCATTGCATATGGCGTCGCGAGAGGGACGTCTCGAAGTTGTTCAACTTCTCCTCGAACGCGGCGTGGATGTGAATGCCCGGAACTACCACCACTGCACCCCATTGCATATGGCGTCGCGAGAAGGACGTCTCGAAGTTGCTCAACTCCTTCTCGAACGCGGCGCAGATGTGAATGCCCAGGACCACCACCGCTGCACCTCATTGCATATGGCGTCGCGAGAGGGACGACTGGAAGTTGCTCAACTTCTTCTCGAACGCGGCGTGGATGTGAATGCCCAGGACCAATACCGCTGTACTCCATTGCATATGGCGTCGCAAGAAGGGCGTCTCGAAGTTGCTCAACTCCTTCTCGAACGCGGTGGAAGTTTGAATGCCCAGGACCACCACCGCTGCACCCCATTGCATATGGCGTTGCAAGGAGGACGTCTCGAAGTTGTTCAACTCCTTCTCGAACGCGGCGCGGATGTGAATGCCCGGGACTACCACCGCTGCACCCCATTGCATATGGCGTCGCGAGAAGGACGTCTCGAACTTGCTCAGCTCCTTCTCGAACGCGGCGGCGGTTTGAATGCCCAGGACCACCACAGCTGCACCCCATTGCATATGGCGTCGCAAGAAGGACGTCTCGAAGTTGCTCAACTCCTTCTCGAACGCGGCGCAGATGTTAATGCCCAGGACCACCAACGCTGCACCCCATTGCATATGGCGTCGCAAGAAGGACGTCTCGAAGTCGCTCAGCTCCTTCTCGACCGCGACGCAACCGTGAATGTCCGGGACATCTGGGGCAACAGTCCAAGTCATCTGGCCTCGCAAGGAAGCCATGTCCAAGTCGCCCAGCTCCTTCGCGAACGCGGCGGGGAAAGCATATAGCTGGTATTAATGAGCGGACGCTGCATTTGGCACCCGGGGAGAACATCACTATATTGTGCAGTCCTTTACTCGTACTCCGGCATGATCACGGTCAATACGTCGTGTGGGACTCCATTCCATGAAGCGTTAATTGGTGGACACTACGATATGATGCAGTTACTGTTGTAGCACAGATCCAGGAAATATTGAGTGTAACCTTTACAGGTTCGGAGCTGTTGTATGGGCATTTCAAACATTCCTTTCTGATGGACCGTCCACCTACTCAGACTCGGAGAATACGATCGCGTATGCAATGCCTCGTCGATCTATAATAGAATAACAGCTATTCATGATACCTTGTTAAAAGCGCATTTCACACTCATGTCAGATACGCTCGCGGCGGAGAGCGGCGTTGGAAGAATGGGCAAGGGAACAGATTCTGCACGCCAAAAAAAAACTGCTTCTAGTTTATTTTTTTTTGGCGTGCAGAATCCGGATTATAATCCCAGATTATGGCAGCCGAACAGACCCTTAAATTCATGCTGTGAGCCCGAGAGTCCTGAAAAATGTCGAAACGTAGATCTACAGTTCCCTAAGAACGTGAACCCTTGTTTTACGGCGCGCCCTCCTGGGACGTTGGCAACTCCCCAATGCCTTCCCACCGTCGTCACTGTCGAAGTGAAAGGGTTGAAAATTATTCAACTTCATCGACACTTAGTTACGTCATATCCTGCTACGTTAATCCCCAGTGGGTCTGATATCTTCGGCTTCCCCATCTCAATTCGTAAAATCTCACCGCGCTCTCATCAAACGGCCAGATCAGGCGGTGACTATTCGGCAAAGCGAGGGTCAGAGAACTATGTGCGGGAAACGATCCATTGTCGTGCACTCTGCCACTTCACCGCGACGCCGCAGTGAGACATATTACTTGCTATGACTTTGTTGAACACACACTTGTGTCGGTCGCGACGCGGCATGCGCTGGAATCATAGGCCAGTTGCAGGAGAAAAGCGTCGATGGGTTTATGGATACCGCGGGTGCCACACAGGAGTATTGTGAAGTTTTCTCTTCCGCACACAGTGAACTTTCTAATCGTCACACTTGCTGCCAGCTCACATCCTCCTATGCTCACTTGGATGAAATAAGCAACTGCAAAGGTTCAGGAATGTGTTTCTCGCACCACGTAATCTTTCCGGTCCCCGAGTGGGTTTATGTCACCTCCCAACCGTCATTCGGACTACCTTGCCCTGAATAACATCTACATACCGTACCATAACACGAGCGCAAGTCGGGGAGCTGTCGTCTAGCTTGGTTCGATCGACTAGTCTACAGTACCTCAGGTTCCAAATACTGTAGGCCACTAATAAGCCACACCTATTCCCATTCCCATGTGCCGTGATCAGCGCTGAATCTTACAAAAATACAAGTTACGTGCAGACCAGATTGATGGACCCTTGTCGGCACTGCAACGGCAGATGCCCGGCGAATGCGCATAGATTCTTATCTACGAGATGAGTGGGGCGGGACGAGCCATTTGGCAGGCTCTTTCTAGACGGTGGCGGTAAAGGCGCGATGCTTTTTTTTTCCCTCTCCACTGAGCTGGGGGAGGATATGTGAGTCAGCTGAGAACTTTTCCATCTTGAACCCTTGGTCGCACCACCTCACCCATCCTGATTTGATTTTCCGTTTGCGTTGGGGTCATCAGACACGCGTACGGCCCTGCAGGTAACTGATATCTCATTGATGCAACCGCCGGCACCGAAACGGCTGTGGGGCCTGTCGAACCATCACTTGATCACGACGAGACCCAGCATGACTAGACATAGTAGCAAGTGGCGCCCGCCGCTGCCGCAGTGCGTGTTGCAAAAACAAAAAAGACGTCACCGCCATCACATTGGCTACTTCCGGCCCGAGTATTTTCCCATCACCTCACCTCACTCACACTGACGCGTGCGATCGGTGCCGAGTCTAAGTGCCGAGTGCGCTGTCGTCTATGTCCTCCTGTGGCCCAAGTGCTGAGTGAACCCAACTATCGCAACTATACGGGTTTTTTTTGGTCACTCGTTGACTCGTCCGCCGCGCCATCCGCGCCACAGGCTAACCTAGTCAACGGGCAGCGAGAATCGATATGCCATCGCAGGCCGTGCCGTCCCATATGCAACCTGATAGATCAGACACTCAGGGACACATCTATCAGATCTGTCACACTGTCCGCTCGGTTAAGTCAGACATGTAGACAGATGGATGCACAAGCCCTGCCACTTGCCCCGACATCGGGGGCCCATGCTCGCAGCTCCGAGACCGCTCAAAAAAGGTTATAAAACGCAAAAAAAGAAGATACAATTGATTGCGGCCTCTGTGCAAACGTTCAATACACGATAAATTAACATTGTGTTGTAGGTTGTATCACGGGCGAGAAAGGGAGAACACCGGATAAGGGTAGATGGATTACGCGACACGTGGGTGAAAGGTATTAGGGTACCAGCGGCCTCCTACGTTGAGGTATATCCGAGGCCCGGGGGAGGGGTTTTGGAGGGGGATAAAGAGCTAGAGATACAGCGATAGCAAAGATATGCATGTGCCCAATTCCATCGCGCCGCGCGGCTAAGGGCGGGACACGACACGGTGGTCCTATGAAGAGAGAGATAGCAGAGAGGGAATAGAGTCTAGACACAACTCCGAAAGCGGAGCGTCCACAAGGAGAAAAAAAGGACACGTTTGCCGGGTGTTTTGCGGAAAATTCTCTACACCGCACCGGTGGCGACCATGTTCATGGCGCCAAGGATGACCTCCCACGAAAAGTCGAGAGCGGCCCAGAGGTCGCGGTCAAAGATGCCAAGCGCGCACGCGTTGCGCCAGATGGCGCTGACTGTGCGCGTGAGGGCCATCAGAGCGCTCATTTTGTCGCCTGCGGCGCTCGCGGCGAGGAATGTGGCGACCTGGGGCGCGGAGATGTGCGCAAAGGGGCCGCGGGTGCTGCCGGCGCGCGCACCGGAGAGCATCGAAGACGGGACGGGGAGGAGGGCGCTCATGAGCCGGTCCAGCCGGTGCGCGACGAGGAAGGCGTGGAGCGGGGCAAATGCCTCCGCGTGCGGCACGACGAGGGGCATGACGGGGACGGCGAGCATACCGTTCGAGCGCATTTGCGCGCGCGAGACGGGGATGCGCGGGATGTGCGCACAGTTCGCGGCTAGGACGATGTGGTGCGTGGGGACGAGGAAGACGGCGTCCGAGACGGGGTGCTTGGAGGACGGACTCGATTGGACGGCTAGGATGTGTGTTGGGGGTGTGCCGCGCGTTGGGGCGATGTCGAAAGACGCGGGTAGACGGGCGCGCGGGAGCTGCGGTGGTACCTGGGCCGCGTTAACTGAGGCCATTAGTCTGCCAAAAAAAAAAAGTGAAAAAAAAAAGAAAATTACGCGGTCAGTTGAAAAAAAAAAAGGTGAGAGTAGGGAATGCTAGACGCACTCTTCTCCTCGCGCGTGAAGGCCTTTTCGAATATACTCGAAAGGCACCTGCCCGAGGTTGGGCTCCACTGCAAGAATGGCCTCGCGCTGCACCTCGGCGAATGCTGGGCGAGTGAGGGTGCGCGGAAGTTGGAGATTGGGAAGAGGTGCGGCGGAGTGTTGATGCTGGTACATCTCGTGGTGTTGCTGCTGTACTGGGCGAGCTGGAACGTGGAACATGTCGAAGATTGGAAGAGACTTTGGAGGGTTTTGAATGTAGGGAAGAGCTGAGAAGAGTGACTGACTGATGATCCGCTTCCTGAGCAAAGTAAGAAAGTAAAAGGACAAAGGCTTAAATATAAGGAGAGAAAGATACGAGGAAAGCGAAAGCTCGAAGAGGAACAACGAAAGGAGTGTGGAGGACGTAGTGGGACGCGCTCTTTTGGGTATTCGTTTGTTGCCCCCTTTGGGAATTGACTCTACCGATGGAATCCTTTGTTTATATCTGTCGCTCTGCACTGTCCCTTAGTCTTCAAACGCCCCATCGCGACCCCCGCAAAATATGCCTCGCTTCCACACAAGCCTTGCCTTTCCAAGAATACCTCACCCTTGTACTCCCTTTACCTTTGTTTTATTTCAATTCAATCCCGTACACTCAATGTTGACTCGATCCACGTCCCATCATACTAGTCACCCTTGACACTCTTTTGTTTTCAAACTAACTGACCCACTAGGTAAAGTCCGCTTATCTCCTCTATGCGCTGTATCACCCTCGGAAAATCAAATCAACCCATGCGTACAGTACGGCCTAGGGGTATGGGTTATTAGGGAGTATGCGAGAGAGCCATCCTGCAAAGGCGCCAACTTGGGAAATCCAAAAATGTATGTCCTATGAGGGAGTATGGGTTATACCTGGTATGTGTTAGGAGGGAATCTACTGTAGTGCTATGGTTCTGTTTACCCGAAAAAAACATCCCTGACTGACGATATTGGTCGGTAGATCGTCAAGATCCCACTGCAAAGATACCCGCCCGCAGTCCAACGGCCTTGACTTGGTATAGGTTTATTCTCGTCGCTTCTTCTCGCTAAACCATGACTCCTCCGATGTATTGAATCACGTGATATAAAAGGGCATATTAGCGTACGACGACCGTGACCTTATTGTCTTGCAGTCTATGTCTATGTTATCATCTATCCCACACCGCATTGACAATCCACATTTTGGGGGGATAGACCTACATCAGCTTTCGCTTTCCACGATATGAGCATCCTCAACAACTACAGTGAGTAAACGTTGGGCTAATTTTGGTTTGGGTATCTTGTTCCGAGTGAGGCAGAACTGAGTTTGTGCCTGGCTAGCGCTCATGAGCGACCCATTACACGGCTCGGGTGTCACGCGCACGGGGGCTCCTCGGCTAGGCTTCGCGCCACACTGTGGACTCGCAAAGTTACTTCATAGCTGAGTGCCTAGGCAAACTCGAGAAGATCCTTCAAGTTCTCGATAGCGACAGGCCTGGGCTAAACTAACCAGGGTGTGTCTATGTCCACCCGGAGCTATCGCCTTTATTCCACAGCTGGCATAGCTGTCTTGCGACGAATCGCGATTAGGTCTTCTAGTCTCAGGACACACCAGGGTCACAGCAACTGCGTTGAAAACAGTAGTATCACCGTGATAGATAACTTAGGACACACAGACCGCTCTCTCGCCCTAACCTAAAATTGGCTGCCAGATTGTAAACCCAAATTAGTCCGCCACGGGCGCACTAAAGGACGACAAAGGGATTACCAAAACGAGCCAATTGGCGTTGGCTTTGCTGCTTCTCGCTCTCTGGCGCAGTTAGCCACATCATATCATGACGGCCGACACGTCGGGTTCCCTGGCAGCCCGGCCCGTCTTGTGGTGGTCGCTCTAACCTGTCAACCCCCTTCCTTTTAGGATTTTTCGCGTTCCGCCGCCACGTGGGAACTTGTCGTTGCGAAGAGCACCCTCGTGTAGATCCTCTTGACGCGTCTGCATATGAAACCCGTATATCAGCGGGTAGTAAACAGAGCTGCGCACCGGTGGACACCAATTTTTAAGTGGATCGTCAACTGCAGTTCCAGAAACACGTGAGAGGTTCACTACTTTCGACACACACACTTGGGAGTGCACAAGTCCCTAGGTTGCTGTGATAGTCATTGACCCCGTGCAGATCGCGTTAACTTGGGTTTCGCGTCAGAGCCACCAGCCTGCAACAGATATAAGGAGGAGTCGCACCTAAATTTGAATATGAGAGTGGGAGGATCAAAGAATATGAATGGTGTACGTACCACCGCTTCCACTCTGACTTGCAGTCAGTCCGCTAGCGGCAGCGGAGCGCCTGAGTAAACACAGACAAGGAAGCGTAACTAGAGAGAAAGAACCCTCCAGCCACGCGCGCCCAACCTACGCATTCATACGAGAAAAGACCAGAAAACCGCCTTCTTTCGGCCAATCGCTGGAGCTGGGTAGCCACGCAGCCCATTATTGATACCTTATGAACAAGACCTGGGGGGAGAGGAGAAAGAAAAAAGTATAGCGCTAGCGGTTGTATCACACACATGGGCAGTACCCCCTGTGAGGTGGACCAAGTCCTCAACTTGGACTCGCGCGACGCGCAGTCTCTTCCGCAACTGCCTTTTTGGTCGGTTGCAGCAACGACGACGACGACGAAGTCGAGCTGGAGGAAATACAACGAGTGGGCACCCTCCGCCTCCTGGAGCGCATCGCCTACCTGCCGTGACGCTGCCTGCCTGTCCATCTAATGGATACCTGCCCGATCCGATCGCAGCCCCGGCGGGCCGCGCGCGCGCGCGCAAAGAACTGCTTGGGCTAGGTCGTAACTTGGAGTGAACTGGTCATGTCTGGACAATTGGGTCTACGGGGACATATGGGAGGGCCTGTGTTGGTTATATCACCGATTTTTTATTTTTATTTTGCGCCAGGAACGATGCACGGTCATGATCATGATCATGATATCCCGCGCTGTCGAGGTTGGAGGTTGAGGCGTTGAGGCACTCAGGCCATCGTCGACTGGCGTTATGTAATAAATCATACGCCGTAGACATTTTACATTTTGCAACGGACGCACTGACACGCTCAAAGCCCCCTCAGAACGTCTTTCAAAAGGGGTGTCCAAAATATTGAGAACGGTTGTAGTACTGTGGTATTATGGTCCAGTAACACAAAACAATGAGGCATGCATGCGTCAATAGTACTAAGAGAAATAATGTAGTCTACAGCACGTCTCCCGGTTCGGTGCTCACTTGCGTTTGCCGAGCACTTTCACGGCAGCAGCCTTGATAACGCCCGCGGCGCGCTCGCACTCCTTCCGCGACAGCGCGGCGGTGACAGCGAGGCGGATGCTAGGGCGCGCCTCGACGACCTCTTGGCCCCTCAGCCGTCGCGCACGCGTGATCCACACGCCCTGCGCGAGTGCCTCGTCCACGATATCCTGCAGCAGCCGCTCCTCGGTCACGATATCGAAGGACTGCGCGTCCCGCCCGGCGGGGCTGGCGGAGTTCGATTGCTTCGCGGGAGCGGTGGGGAGCAGATGCGTTGCGGACGTCGAAGGAGCGCGCACGTAGATGTGGATGATGGGGGAGGCTGTATGGGATGGTATCGTGATGCAATCGACGCGCTCGAGGACAGCGCGGATCGCGCGGATGTTCTCTTGGAGCGTGCCGAGGATCGACGGCGTGTTGCGGAGGATGTTGATGCCTTCTGAGGCAGAGACGGCGAGGAGGGCGGGGACGGCGGCGGAGAAGACGAATGAGGTGCCGTTGATACGCTGGTGGTCGACGACGATGCGCGAGCCGGCGCAGAAACCACCTGATGAATTCAGGCCGTTAGCGACTGAGCCAAGAAGCATGTCTATTTGGGTGGCCTGCACGACACATATTTCAACAACGCGGTGGATGGATAGGAAGGGACGCGTACGGGAACATTGTATAGTTCAGTGAGACCGCGTCCGGTTCGGCCTACAGTGCCAAAGGAGATGCTCTCGTCAAGAATGAGGCGATACTTGTATTTGTGCTTGAGCTCGATCTGGGTGAGAGAGAGGCGTTCGAATGCGTCTCGATATCACTCTTCGGACATGAGTGACTTACTAGTTTTGGTAAATCGGCTATGGTACCATTTTTCTCAAAGATGCCTTCGGTGACAATAAATCGTCTCGTGAGGGGTCCGCGACGTTTGCGACGCTCCTTTTCAACATTCTGGAGGACCTCCTCGAGGCTCTTGAGGTCGTTGTGATCGAACCAGCGAATGGTGGAACGGGAGATCTGCAGGCCCTTCTGAAGAGCGAAATTGACGCCCCGGTCGGCTACGATGATATCCCCACGCTTTGCAAAGGCAGCGATGATCGAGGGAATCGATGTGAAAGCTTGAGAGTAGAGAATAGCGGCCTCAGTGCCAAGAAAGTCGGCGATGTCGCGCTCAAGGTCCATGTGCACGTCTACGAATGTCCATTGTCAAGACTGCACATGACTAACTGGAGAGCACATGGGACGCACCAATAGTCCCGTAGAATCCGGGTGGGCCACAGCTACCCACACCATATTTCCGAAGGGTTTCGATGGCGCGCTCCTTGATAGTTTCGTTTCCTGCGAGGCCTGTAAAGTTGTAGCTAGCCAGATTAAGCACCTGCTTGCCGGTGTTGGCAAGTTTGGGCCTGGGTCCGTTCGCTCCAGAGACTACCGGAATCGATGCAAGATCAGACTGCTCTTCTGCTGTGAGCGGAGCACCTAGAGGCTCTGGGGTCCATTCCTCCACGAGCTCGTCGATTTCCTGAAGAGGTTCAAACACGGTCAGAGTACGCGCCAGCGTGGAAAGACGACCGACCTACCTTCTTGGAAAATTGAATAAAGTGTTTTTCACCGTTGTCTGCGCGTGTACGAGATTGAAGAAGTGTGCGAATTGCGAAAAGAGCAAGGAGAATTTCCAGGACGGTGCGACCTGGATCGTTCTGATGAGAGGATTTGACGTAGCGAGCGACGACATGGGATCCGGGTATTTTGTAGAAGGCAGACTCTGCCTGTATGAGAGCATAAGATAGAAAGGCAAAGAGAGGTTCGAGGGTGGATGCTGAGCCGTCCATTGATGTTGCCGTTGAGGGATGAGAAACAAAACGGGTTATTCCGAGACGAGACTCACTCTTGTGGGCTGCTCTGGGAGCTCGTCGCGGTCGCGTGTTGAGGCCAGTCAAGTCAAGATGGCCTCTTCACAACACTCGATCTCAAATGGCCTCGTACCACCGCCCCCGGATTCTCAATTCAAACCTCAACGACGAGTTCCCCCGCCCGCATTACCGCCTCCGACCCCTTCGACCATCGACATCGTAAGTTGATCCCCGCTGGAACGTCTATATCCTCCTTCCCTGCCTTCTGAAGCTTCGTTTGGTCTTAGCCACAGCCTGTGTACGGTAATAACTACCCTCATCCGAGGTCTCCTTCTCCACTTCGTTCCGGTTTCAAGGTTGACCCTCACACCGGTGAGGTAGAAAGCGAGGACGGATCTGATGATGACGACGGCGGCGGCGACGATGACCCCGATGTCACATGGGGTCAACGCTCTCAATCTCCAAATCCATCCATTTCCAAGTTCGCGTCCAGCTTTGCCCAACGCGTGGGCTCCCTCGTCGGTGGCGTAGGCAGTGCCGTTCCCCCGAGCCTTCCCACGGACGAAGAACTCGAACGGGAGGCTGAGCGTGAACGCGATCGTTCCCGGCGCGAGGCAGAACGCATCCTGACCCAGGAGGCTGAGGAGCGCCGCCTCATGGAAGAGAAGGTGCTTGCAATGCTGAACACCAACCACAGCTCTCCCAAGCACGTTTCTCCTGCTCGCTCGCAGTCCGTGCCGTCATACGAAAATCCATCCCCTACTCCCTCCCAGCGCGACGGCGGTGTCTCCTCGTGGTGGTCCGCCGCCAAGAATCGCCTCACCCCGACAAAGGAACCACTCACCGCCGCTCAACAGGTCATTCAGGAGACCAAGGACAAAGAAAAGCGCGAGAAGAAGGAAGCTAAGAAGGCAGAGAAGGATAGGAAACGCACCTCAGACTGGCCTGCGACATCCGACAACAAGTACAGTAACCCGGCTTTGCTCAGCCTTGCCACGCCCCCCAAGCCCTCTCCACAGTACACCTCGCTCTCTGCGCCATCTTCCCCGACCCCCGGATCGCAGGGCCTTCCCTCTAGTCTCCCACCCAGTCTAAACCCAAGTCCTCGGCGCCTTCTGGAGGGTCCCACGGCATCGCCGTCTCGGTCAACATCTCGGTCGCCTTCTCGTGAACCCCCTCCGCTCTACGCGCAATTCAACGATCAGGGTACGCTTGATGTCCCTGGCACGCTCCTCATCATCGCACGGCGTTTCGAGAAGCTCGAAAAGTGGACCGTTGGACACGTTCGCGCGCTCGAGGATCGCATGGGTGATGTTGAGCGATGGCTTGTCGAGAAGGAGAACGACAAGGATGGTGAGAAGGGGGACGTCTCAAGGACCAGCGAACCCTCTGTCTTGGAAGGGTCCGTGAATGAAATGCGCGATGAACTCTTGGAGGTGCAAGGCCGCATCGGCGAGCTCGGACGGGAGATGGCCAGACTCGTGACAGCGCCTGCTGTCCTATCCACCCTACCTTCGCGTGTTTCGGCGCAAGCCGTGTCCACCGCACCCCAGACCAACTCGTCCTTCGCGATTCACGCACAGACGAGTTCTTCCATTACGGTCCACTCCCATTCTCTCCCACCCAATACACCTCAGCCCACAGTCTCTCGCGTGTCGTCGTACAGCGACCTGCGCCGGCGCGACTCGGTCAGCCCACCTTTCATACCTCCCTCAGCCATCCGTGCGGAGCAGCCCCGCTCGCGGCTACCGTATCCAACAGGAGACTACACCTCTCCCTCAGGCTCAGTAGTCGCACAGGGCTCGCTTTCACCACCACGATCACCGCCCACGGCGAGCACCTCGACGTCTGTGTCGCCCGCCGCCTTCGCCGCCGCTGCCACGCGCTCCCATCCCGTATCTGTCGCCGGTCTTCCTGCCGCCTCCCCGCCGCCCATGATATCTGCTCCCTCTGGCCTGCCGCGGACAGGAGGTGCATTGGTGGCACCGCCACAGCCGCCACACCCACGATCGTCGAGCATCAGCCCGACGCCACGCAAACGCTACACGGTCGCGCTCGGTGAACCGATCATGAAACCGCGCATGTCCTCATCTCCGCCCCCGATATCCGTCGGCGACGACACGGAGGAAGAGGACACGGTCGAACATACGATCGGCCGCTCGGCAGGAAGGCACGCTACTACCGCCCAACAGCAGCAGAGAAGGGACACAGGCCAACCGCACTACAGCGGGCAGCGGAGGAAGAACGGATTCGGATTCGGATTCGGGACCGGGGGTGGAGACGATACCGATACGAGCGCGGACTCGGTACCGCCCTCGCCCCCGCGCCGCACGCGCGCATATACGCAGATGACCGGGACAGGTGGCACACATACACATAGCAGCACGACCGCCGCCTCCGCCTCCGCAGCGTCCGCGGGGCGAACGAATCCGGCGCGGATGCGTGCGCAGAGCACGGACCGCACCGCGGTGGAGGACGAGCGGGACGCGCGGCACCGCCTGTCGTGGTCCTCCTCGACATCTGCCGGATTCCGCGATCCGCTCGTCGTGCGCCGCGAGGAGGTCGAGGCGCGCGCCAAGGTCGCGCCACGCCCGCCCAGGGTTGTCGCTGGCAAGCCGCGTGCGCCGGTAGGCGAGCTGGTCGCGTATTTCGACAGGAGCTGAACACGCAGATCGCTGTCGATCAGTGCTGGTTGCGTTTGGGGGGTAAAAATGATTCTCGCCTTTTGCCTTCTTGTTTTCTTCCAGTCGATGTCACGATATATATATCCAGTGCATCATCTAGTGTATACCTGACCTCTATCTCACAAACTGACGACCTTTTTTTCGATGACGAATTCTGGACTGGATTGTTTGCCTTTCCTTGTTGTTTTCTTTTTAGTTGGTACAGTACTGCACTTTGCATGACTTATGGCTTCGATGCTGAGCCACACATTCCTGACTTTGGACAGGAATAGAAATGACTAAAAGGACACGGATGTTCTGATTGCCTTTGCGTGACAATTGGACGCAGACACGGCGGCTGTGGTCCCCGTCGAGTGCATGCGCAAGTTACATGCTTCGTTGTCAAGTTCTGCCAGCGAGAGCGTGTATGGCCTGGGCCCGATTCATTTTGCGAAACATGATTTTGACTATCGCACAAGATCCCAGTCTAACTTTAACTAGGCACTCATGCCAACCCGCATTTGCGACGTCTTGGGGAGCCGGCATAGGGTACTCACCACCAAAGAGGAGAAGGATCCATCTTGCTGGTCTACTAGAGAACCATGACAGCCGGGCGATTTACTGTATTCTGTATTTAACCCATCGCGTCCGTCTGATGGAGGTCACCGTGATGGCCACCTTGTGAACCACTGGCAGCTCACATCCGCAGAAAATAGCAAAACGTTCGGAAACGACCACACCACGCGGCGGCGGCCAGCGGCGTACCACCACGACAGCGACAACGACAACGATGGAGGCGGCGATGGCGGCGTCCGTGCGGTGCTCGTGCGGACCTGGGGGGGGGAGGACACATCGCGTCCGTGCTCGTCGTACTTCGCGCGCTTGTGGCATGATGGTCGTTGCGCCGGATGATGCGGGGCACGATTGTTGTGCGACTCATCGGGGTAGTACCCGTAACGAGGCGGCGGCCCGGGCGCATGAGCGTCGCGAGGGGGAGGGGGGGAGACCCATGTGGTCGAGCCTGTCTCAATCGTGTGGGTGTCGGCGGCAGACCACGCCTCAGGCGGCGATTAGGAATGGCAGGACTGGCAAGGACATGTCTTTTTTTTCGGCCGTCGAGGGCCCAATTTAGAGTGGATAATGGCTCCCAGGTGGTACGGTGTGCCGTGGAGGGGGGCCAGTGGATAGGGTTTTATGTTTGGTTTGGTTCGCCGGGGCTGTTTGTGTCGTCGGTCTTGAGTCTGATCCCGCGCCAGTATAGGGGTGGTTCCTTCAAGCCTGTATGAGGCGACGGCGATCAATCGATATAAGCACCAAAGGCGGGCTAGGTTTGATGGTGATTGTTGGAGCGGTCGTCGCCCCCTCCTAATTTTGATTTCATCGTTGTGGTGCAGCTCTCAGTCTGGGGCGGCGCTGCGGGTCATGCTCCCCAGCGAGACCACACATCTCTCTCAGGTTGCGCCCCGTTAAGACTGATTTGCGCCGCACGATGCGAGCCACAGTATATTCAAGGCAGCTGACAGCCTACACGGTACCTTCGAGCTCACCTTCGTGGAGCTGCGCTACAGTACGACTACGCCGCTGCTGTCCGGGGGGACTCTATCATCGGCGACATGGGGTAGATCACTAGCGTGGACTACGAAGGGGGACGGGAGACAAGCCAGCACGAACTTCTGATCGCGTGGGGTCAACATAGCGCTGCCGAGACCATCGCCAGTCAGGATGACTAGACGCAGGATCCGCATGGTGCCCTGTGAGATTTGACCCTCCACTACTGCAGCCGGTCAAACATCAAGGGACAATCGGCCGGTCCCGTTCAGTCGACAAAATTTTTAGGGGAAGCAGTGAAGAGTGTTCCAAATTCAAGTTCCAAGGACAGACAGAGAAGGATTCTCAACGCCAATCAGTTGATACCCGCTGAAGGCGCACATTATTCAAGTTGTTGTACCTAGCGATTGAATTGGGCTGGTTACGGTAGACGGGCATATTGTAACAGAGAGAAGCAGGTGGCGCTAAGCTTGTAAGTCCTGGATTCGTGCAGGACCGATTCGGGCCACCGCGAGCATCAAAAGTAACCCGATGGGTGTGAGAAAGTGCGATTCGGAAGCCCAGGCCGAAACAACCGAGTTCCGAAGGGCAAGATGTTTCAGCAGGGTCCTTGACTTTGACATGTGTACCGCGCACAGCGCGTCACGAGAATTCTGCCTGCTATCTACGAACTGGCGTAGACAACGAGCCGAGTAGTGGGGGCGGCGGCACCCCGTGTACGTCGGGTACCCACGCTTGCTGCGCAGATGTACAGGTACTGGCACGGGCAAGCTACGTATCAACCAGCCCAGCACGTAGCCACGGACAGTACGGTGTTACAGAAACACGAATACACAGACATCTCTGGACATGCCCAAGTCCACAAACATAAAGTTTGAATATGACGCCCGTCGACAAGCCACTATATTCAGTGCGGGAATTTGTTTGGAGGACGGTGATCCAGTTCAGTATAGACCCATTTGTGTGTACTTACCGTGACGGTGTTGAGGTGCCAGAATAGCACCAAGCCGAAAGTTTCGCGGGAAACACCGCACCTTCTGGAACTCGGGGCCGGCCCAAACCTTACCGACCCCGCCTGCGGTGGCGGCTTCCGCCAGGTTGTTGTCCCGTGGTTGTGAGAGCACTCCAAGATTTTGGTCCAAAGTCCTCCCATCGCCTTTTGGGTTCTTACATTGGCCGAGCATACATTTTTTGTACAAAGAAGTAATATATAAAAAAAAAGCAGGAAGATCAAAAGAGATCAAGGATGACCACAGCCTTTCCCTAGTGCCTTCCCTGCCTTCGCCACGGATTGCATGACCTTCATTATCTTTTTCATCGACGACTTGGCCGCAGGGCTGGTCCAACACCAATTGAGTTTCAGGGATGAAAGAACGACCGAAAAGCAACGTACGAGTTCATGCTGCTCAATGCATCCATTGCGAGCGTAATGTTCCCATTGACTTGAGCCGCATCCGCCGACTGCTGTCCTGACATGAGTGCTGAGAGGGCATTCTGCGCCATCTGGACGTAGGACTGTGCGTTTGCCATGACCATTGCACTAGCAGCGGACGTAGCGTTGCAGTTGACCGCGGTGTTGTTGAGCGACAAAGCGCAAACGGAGCAGTTGTTGGACAAAACGGAGGAAGAGTTAGCAGAGCCCGCCATGCATGCCATGACGGCCGTGCAGTTCACGCTCGTCGCGTTGACCACCGCGGTACTGTTAGCAGCGCCCGTCAAGCATGCCATGACGGCAGGGGTTGTGCAGTTCGTGCTCGTCGCGTTGGCTGCCGCAGTGGAGTTAGCAGACCCCACCAAGCATGCCATGACGGCGGTGCAGTTCATGCCCGTCGCGTTGACTGCTGCAGCGGAACATGCCACGGCGGTGCTGTTGGCGCAGATCATGCTCGTCGCGTTGGCCGCCGCGGTGGAGTTGACAGAGGCAGCCAAGCATGCCATGACCGCAGGACTGCTACAGTTCAGGCTCGTCGCGTTGGCTGCCGCGGTGGAGTTGGCAGAGCCCGCCAAGCATGCGGCGCTAGTGCAGTTCACGCTCGTCGCATTGACTGCCGCAGTCGAGTTTACGGAGCTAGCCAAGCATGCCATGACTGCAGGGCTGGTGCAGTCCACGCTCGTCGCGTTGACTGCTGCGGTGGAATTGGCAGAGCCTGCCAAGCATGCGGCGCTGGTGCAGTTCAGGCTCGTCGCATTGACTGCTGCAGTCGAGTTGACGGAGCCAGCCAAGCACGCCATGACCGCAGGACTGGTGCAGTCCACGCTCGTCGCGTTGGCTGCCGTTGAAAGGCATGACGCCACGGCGGCGCTGTTGTCACAGATCGCGCCCGTCGCGTTCGCAGACGCGGGTGGGCATAACATCATAGTAGCATTCGCTGCGGTGCACACCGATGTGCTGTTGGCCGCGAGCGAGGCAGAGCAGTTCCTAAAATGCCCTTAGTCGTAGAGCAACGGTAGTGTGGATTTGCAACGAACCCAAGCTGCATCTGTGCGGTGAGCTGCATGAGTGCCGCACTCATCTGCTGGAGTCCAGAAGCGACATTCTGCTGGCTTTTGCTGCATTGCGCCGCTTGCGAATGATGAATGTTCAGAGGGACTGGCAACGGTGAGGTCAGTGGGCAAGTCGGCAAGTCAATGGAAGCTATGAGACGTACCTGCCCTAGCAATCTCGAAACCTGCTGCGGCGAGAAAATAGAAGGAGAAAATTTTTGCTGCCATGGCCAGCAATGCAACGGACCAAATAAAAGAAACCTAAGCAAAAGGGACTAAAGGAATGGAGGAATATGGACAAAAGCGTCAAGCTTAGAGACCTGCTCCGAGAATGGGGTCACTAGGTCCTGCCTCGAGAGCGTTTATATATTCTTTCCGCAGGTGATCCTGGCCGACCGAAACGCTTGCGGGTTAAGGGATCATCGCATCTCGTAGGCACTGGAAACGAGGGTGTCCAAAGACAAGTCACAAGTCAAATTTCGTGTACCTGGTAACAATGGCCAAGATTGGAAATAGCGTGGGTTTCTTGATTTCGTGTGGAGCTGCCCCACGCGTCCAGCGACGGGTATTACTTCGCCCGGACCCGTTCAAAATAAAGGCGGGCAAGTCGGGTAGTATTCACCGACGACTACCGACGACTACGCGACAATAACGAAGGCAACGAGTATACCTTGATTTCCTAACATGCCGTTCCAGTCAAGCAGATGGAATTTGGAGTTAACTCCTAGTCTAGAGTATCAACGATGATTGATGTACTGTCCTGTCCTGTACTGTACTGTATCCATTCCACGTCGGATTACTGATCTGCTACGCCACTGGATCGGGCGAACAAGTGTTCCTCCATCTGAGTGATTGACAGATTGAAAAAAACAACCATGAGGTACAAAGAGCGCGGAATTCTCTTCCACCGGCGCTCCACAATCCCCGACCACTTGGAAGCAGCTGCGAGACCATCACCAGTGTTGATGATACTGTGTCTTGATTTTGATTAGTAGCTTGGTGACTTAAGCGGGCATACTGAGAAGTGAGGGGGAGAAATGACTTCGAGGGACGATGCATCAACTCAACCGGCGTAGCGCTGGTCAGTAAAACCCAGCAATGAGCCAACTTGGCGATCTAGCGGTGCACGACATTTGACAGTAAGTTAGGGGGTTTGGACGACAGTGACATAATTGATGATGTGCGGTACCGACCTGTATTGCCTTCAAGTTGATGGGGATCGTCCTTCGGATATACTACAGGTTGCGATGCTAGCGCGGCTCACACTCAGAAGACTATTCGGCGTAACGGTGCCAATAATTACATCACGGCAGACAGACGAGCACACACTTATCTAGGCAGACAATGGTTGGAAGAGCACGGTTATGATAAAGGACAATGTAACTCTAACATGAGTGCATACAAGGGGGCTCAATGGTAAGGTGGCTAGGAGTAGCACACAAGGGACCAAGACCGGCTGGGAACATCAAGCTAGATGCTTGGAGGAATACTGATACAGCAACAGCGACCTACACGCATTTGCCATTTCACGTTAGAATGAGGTTCCAAGGTATCACAAAGAATGGACGGTCTGCCTAATCGCAAATTTTGGAATGGATCCAAGAGATGAATGCAGCGTACCGGCGATACGAGGAGTTGGAGGGGTCCGGTGAACAGTCCACTAAGAGCACAAAGACGACGGGGAAAATGCACTATTACCGATATCACCGGGGCCACCACTGGCAGCGTAAAATGATAATGATCAGTCCGGACGTAACAAGACACCGAAAACACCACAGGCGAAAACTCAGTAGAATATTTATTTTCACCAGCAGGGATATTGTCAAAATCTTGGTAGAGAGAGAGAAACTCCGCATAGCATGTACAACTTGAAGTCTTGGTAAATAGATGCGGAAGCATGTCAAGGGCCAAAGTTGCGACGGCCCGACGCGGGAAGGAGTTTCCCGGATACCGCGAACCACGCTTGCCCGTCCAAGGCCAGCTCATTGGCAACTTGTCGACTTGAAGACCGGCGACGACAATGAGCGCAAAACAAAAGCCGACAAAGGCTTCAGGGTCATCTACGGGATTGTATAAGGCTGATTCGGTCAAGGTGCGTAATCTGTTCATCTCACAAACTCTTTGTCGACCCGGTCCCAAGGATGCTGCAGAATCTCTTGGGATCACCAACCTTCCCGACCCTGTCGCATCCGCCCTGGCTAGCGACGTAGAATATCGAATACACCAAGTCATCGAGGTGTGCTATGTCGTCCTTCACGCCCTCTTCTCTTCCTCACGTTTGCCCAGGAGGCTTCGCGGTTCATGCGCCACGCGCGACGTACAACCCTCACCACGGCAGACATTGATCGCGCTCTACGGGTCCTCAACATCGAGCCAATCTACGGCCACAGCGCATACACGACCCCGGTCTTCCGCCGCGCGCTCCCGTACCCGCAAGTCGCATCTGCGGGCCCCGTTTACTTTGTCGAGGACGAGGAAGTCGACTTTGAGCGCGTACTTCGCGAAGAAAAGCTCGTGCTGCCCCCTAGCGTGCGCTGGACGGCGCATTGGCTTGCTGTCGAAGGCGTGCAGCCCCTTATACCTGAGAACCCGCCAGCCGTGCCCCGCGACGACCCATCGTCGACTGCGCCGGGTGCCGCGGCGTCCGATAAGCGCGCTGGCCAGCAGGCCGCGCTCGTCAAACAGGTGCTCTCGCGCGAGCTCCAGCTCTATTACGCGCGCCTCACGATGTCGATACTTCCCTCGGGTTCTGGAACGGCAGACCCGACTAAGAGGACGGCGGCGCTGGCGAGTTTGAGGCATGATGCTGGACTACAACCCTTATTGCCATACCTCGTGCGCTGGGTCGGTGAGGGCGTTGTCGGTGTACTGCATGATGGCGCACAGGACGATGCCTCTGGACGCACCCTCGAGGTGCTACTGGACGTCAACTCTGCCCTACTTGAAAATGCGACGCTGTTCGTTGAGCCTTATGTGCGCCGAGTCTCCCCCTGTTCAACGCCTTGAACGAATCGGTTACTGACAACCGTTGTTTCAGCTCCACCAAATTCTTCCCCCGGTGCTCTCCGTCCTATTACACTCCTCACTACCACCCATGCACTCGACCCACCTGCGCACGTCCGCCGCCTCCGCCCTCGCTCGCATGCACACGCAGCATTCCGCCACGTATCCCTCACTCGGGCCGCGCATAATGAAAACGCTCCTCTTAGCTCTGCTCGCCCCAGAGCGTGGGCCCGGCACACGACTGGGGGCGCTGCGTGGGCTCATCGGTGTCGGCAAGGAGGCGGTGAGGAAGGGCATACTGGATGCAGGCGGTGCGAAGGCCCTCGGTGCCGAACCTGGAGTTGCAAGCGCTGTGTTCGAGGCTCTCTCAGTGCTTCACCCCCCATCAGAACACCCTGTTCCTCTCGACCTTGAGAACCCGGACGACGTGCAGGTCGCAGAGCGTCTGCGCGACGTCCTCGGTGACTTTTTCGCGGAAAGGCTGGTAAGCGACGCAGTTTGGGCGCGGGGTGTGCTCGTGGAGAGTTAAAAGGACCCCTCTATTTTCCTGTCTTCCTCTGGTTGTATTATATCGTGTCGCTGCGTTGTATGATGTGCTCTCGCTTTCAATTTTTTTTTTTGGTTTGACTGCCTCATCTCTGGGGGGGGGGGGGTTTCCCTCGGTCGCCTCAGCCCCAAAGACTGATCCTGCAACTTCAACGGTTCAACCTGATAACGATAAGCCAACGCCTCACCTCACCAACTCTCCGGGCACCTTGGTGCACCTCTCTCTTAGGTCTAGTTTGAAGGCCGCAGATCAGCTGTTTAAGACGACTTTTGATACATCTCCTGTGCCCCTATCATGGTTATTCCCGGTCCAGGTCTACGGTGCACCCCACCCTTGCAGCTCCACCGTCCGAGTCCTGTTCCGTTCTCCACCCACCGCTCAGCGGGTTCCTCGGCTCGGGGCCGAGTTTGCCTGCACTCCGTTCTCCACGTCCACGAACGAAGAGGTCACACTTTATCACACATGATGCTTTTTCCGGAATGCACATGCTTCTGCGCGAGAATTTACAATCACACCACGCCCGCGCCCAAGCACTTTGATAAGACCCTCCACCACTGATAACGCAAAGCGGCGGGGGCCGCAATCCCTTCGAAATTCACCACCAGCACCACCTCACGCCCAGCCATAGCAAGCAAGTCAGTCAACCGAGCCCAGGGAACGGTTCACTGGCGGCTCCACGCACGGTGGCTGATGATCTTCCCCTTGCCCCCCTTGCCTTCCCATCTGTGTCCGGACGTGACTGCCAGTCTGTACGGCATCAATTCCCAGGACCGTTGGCAGCATATCGCTTCGCTGAGTGTGAAAAAATCTTTTCAGAGATCACTCGACCACAAGAGACAATTTTACCCGCCCCTTCCTATTTCACACAATCAAATGGCTGTGCCATTCGGTGGCGACATCTGACTCAGTCAAGTCAGTGGTCACGGTAGCTTATCGTGTTTTTCTTGTCCGCAGCAGGCAATACTCGCTCCTCTTATGCTTACAACACCAAGTCAGGTGTGCAACCCAGGGCTCCAACAACTGGAGTCCGCAGGAGTTTTTGGACTGTTGACAGTAATCCCCGCTAATCATGACAAAGGCGTAATCCTTTCCATATCCCTATTTGGGCGTCTCCCTTCGCACCTTCTCGCAGTGTTCCTGTAGGCCTAATATCCGTCCATGGTCTAGGGTATGTATGCGAATTCCGAATTGTACGCCGCAAGCACAGCCCAACTCAGGGTTACTCCGCCTCCTGCTCAGGAAGTGTGAATACATGCACTGGCACTACGCCGAACCCAACGGAGCAGAAGACGATGACGCTTGAAGGGGAAATCCCAAAACCTTCAACAACACGATGAGGAGGCATGTAACAGCTGGCATCACGATGACATACTGGGGGAAAAAATGGGGTGGTCGTTTCCGTCGCTTCTTGCACACCATGCAAAGCTTCGATGACGCCTGGCCCCCGTTCAGGCAGCAACAATGTAAGGGGAGGTTTCATCGAGTTGTTTAATGGCCGTTCTGGCGGTTCATTGACAGTCTCGGAGGCAGTAGTAAACCAACCTTGTTTTTTTTGTTGTTTTGGCCAACGCGAGGCACTTTTGATCGTCGAGTTTGGATGGGCGTTATCCAGCACGCCGCCTGTAATACTGCTGTTTCCGACTGTGTCGGGGCAAGTGCAGCGACGCCCTGACGCCGAAACCGTTGGTAGAAGGGGGCGATATCTCGCTCTCTGCTCCAAGAGACTAGGAAATCCACATAATATTCCAAAAGCGTTTTAGCATCATTATCTGAATCGTCGTCATCGCCTCGTTGCGCACTTCATTTCATATCCTAGCACAAAACGTGTCTAAGAATCATCATCTCCGATTTTGCAGAGTTCAGAGATGGCGGCAGACAAACAAACTTATACACGGACGTATGAAATGGACGCCGAGATGACTTGTGTTGGTTGGGGAGGGCGATCGGTAATAGCATTTTCAGCTCAATAGAGCTCTGGCAGTGAAAGCAACGCTCATCGCGCTCATCAAAAGCTGACAGAAGAAGATTGCCAATGGCTCGTGACTTGCTCTACTTGTCTTAGCACCCTCCGGACTTTGTCCTGCGCCGCCCATCTCCCTCAGTCACGGGGCCCACCTCTAAGACGCGCATGTCGGCGATCCACTGTTTTGTGCCCAGTTGCCCAGATATAGCGTAGGAATGTCAGAACAGAGTTTTACTTTGTCGTCTCTCAGATGTAGCGTACTTTAATCTCCTTTCTTTTGAGACTAGTATCCTGGGGGTGGAGTCTCCGACTCTGCGGAAAGCAGCGGAAAAGGGCGGCAGCCCCTGTCAATTAAACATCACCAAAATATGCTACAAATCAATTAACCTTCTACGCCGTCCTACGCTCGACTCGATTTCACGAACAATTCTACAGTGTATCAGTTTGCTATGATGGCGCGAAGGTCGCCAATCGAAGTAGTGAAATAGTCAGGAACTATCGCCGATGGGTTGGGACCCGTTATGTCCTCCTCTGAGGTTATACCTGACAAATCAGATCATGAGGTCACCTGTACAGTACAGTACAGGCGATCGGGGATGGAGGTGGGACATGCGCACCGGTCAAGACGAGCAACGTTGCCAGCCCACCACTTTTTCCGAATTGTATGTCAGTGTTGAGCCTGTCACCAACCATGATGGTGCGTTTGGGGTCGAAATTATGTCTATCATCAGGACCAGACACGAAATGAAAATAATCAGCGTCTGGCGACTGGGACACGCCCATAATTGCATGAAACAAGGTCGTTAGACGCACTTTGCTTTAATGGCATCTAACATCGGGCTGCTCGGTTTTCCGATCACGGTAACGGGGCGATTGGATCCCAACGCCGTGACGAGAGGAGCGAGGACGGCGCCTGCACCGGGCAGTAAACCCTTGTCCGATGGGAAAGTAGCGTCCTCATTAGTGGCAAGAAATGCGCATTCAGGGTTCGAATGCAGGTAGCGGAACGCGCGCGACAGCTTCGTGTAGTTAATGGACGTATCAAGCCCAACAAGCACGGCCCCAACCGAGGGATCCGGTGGTATTTCTCCGGGCGCAAGGAGTGTGTTATCTGCAGGATCCTGCGAAAGAAAGTAAATGAGATGCGCGTTGAAAGGTTGATGAACGAGGTGGCGCTCACGGTCCCACCAATGAAGGAGATACCTTCACTGCGAAGTTCATCTTCAAGCCCTGACATGCCGATCACGTAAACCCTCTTATCCTTGGGAAACTTCAGCACAGAAGAGAGGTAAACGGCAGCCGCATATGCGGATCCGAAAACTTCGTCCTGCGGCACGAACCAATGGTTTCTTCACCAGCAGGCAACTAGTAGGGAAGAGATACGTACAACATGCACCTCGATTCCCAGCCCATCAAACTTCTTCTTGTAATTACGCCGGGATTTGGTCGCGTTATTGGTGACGAAGAGGACGCGTTTCTCTACACAAGACAAAAGGATCGGATCGAGCGGGTCAGTCCCAACGGAGGAAAACAAATGGAACGGGATGAGTAAGAGTAGAGCTTGTGCGCTGTTACGTACTCTGGCTGCGTAGAATCTGCAGGACCTGCACTGCGCCGTCTATGAGACGGTCTCCGTGCCACAGCACACCGTCACAATCGAACATCCAAGTGTCATACTTGTCGAGAAGCTCTTGGTAGCGTTCGGGGTTTTGAGAGTCTAGGCGAACGCTCATGCGTGCTGCGCTCTAAATTCTTCTTGTTTGAAGCAGGTGACTGGGCCTGAGAGATCACGACTCTTCTTCCGAAACGGGCTACAAACAGCGGGCGACGGGCCAACTGCAGCGACTTTTGAAAGTGATCGTATCGTGTCGTCGGTTAGCGAGATATCGGGCAGCAGTGACACCCGGACACAGCCGCCCGGAAATGATTATTCCAATCGGGGAAATTGCCACACCCGCACTTACACTTAGCAGTCCGCGTTTGCCCGTGGCTTCAAAATCTAAAATTGAAAACTTTTGAGGTATTTCGCTCTCCTTGGGGATGGCGGGAGGGGCACACATGACAAAACCACCATTTCGAGTTCAAGTCTTGCTTGCACAACCTTTTTTTATCTTTTACGGTGTCTTTTGCTGCCAGGTTGCCGCACGTCCTGCACGTTGCCTTCGACCCCTTTGAGTTGCGTCGGCGTTCACCATCCGAGAGTCAAGTCGAGCTGCTTGGCCGATAGCCGGGCACAAACCTGACAAAATTGGACCTAATGCATCACCTCCCCGTTCGCTCATCCCCGTCGCACTGATCTGGCCTTCCGTCCTCCTGACGAGGGGGTTCAGGTCTCTAAGTCTCGGAGCTAGTGTCACTCGCCGGTTCACGGTGACGCCCCTCCTGGGGGTTACCGTCCAACTCTCTTTTGACGTCAGGTGGCCCGGCCGTCTAGGCAAAAAGCGGTCTCGTCCGTCCTCGTCGGACACTTCCGGGGACATCTTTTCCGCAGCTTGAGCTCGACGCACATCCTTCTCCCCAAAGGCGTCACAGAATGACCCAGTAATATGAACGATGCACGTCGCGAATCCAAATAGGTCCCCGTCCCTCCACTTCTCGATCTATCACTGCCGCGTCTCCCCGCGGCAGAAGCCCTCTGCCCGTGGCTTTTGGCGTGCTTACGTCGTCGGGCACGCTTTTTCAGTCCAGTGACTTTTTGACAGCGGTACACGCCTTCGGATCCGACATCATGCGCGGCGCCGGAGATTACAACTCGCGTGTCAAGTCTATCTCTCTGCATCGTCTACTATTCCAGCGGACCCAGATAGATAGATACCCACGCAAAGCAGATGAATGTACTTGGAAGATCATCCCACCTCTGCTTCCCTGCCTTGTGTTCTTCTTATCCCCCACGTCCGCATGTTTTTACACGACTCGTGATCACCCATTTGACACTCGTACTGGTCTGTTGATATTGCTCTGACTGATCCCTGTTTATCTGCGCAATCTCAGGGAACCACCCCTTACATGCTTGACACTCACCACATGAATGTTGGAGGTGGATGGAGGTTAAACTCAGCATAGGGGTGGCCCGATGCGGCTTTTACGCCTGCGTCCTTCTTCTCAAACCCAATTCCAAAAGCAATACCCCGTTCAATCTGCGCACGTACGCGGACGCAGTAGACGTGGGTGAACGATGTCTCAAATGACCTCCCTCCATTCCCATAGGAAGCATAGACGTTCTTTGTCCCTTCGAAACGCTCTGCGTTATCTCCACCACTCCCAGCCATGGGCGTCTCGCTGTTCCGCATCTGGAACAAAGTTAGAAGAAGCTCACCGAGGGGCCCCACGCCGTCGGGTCCCTTTTTTATCTCAAGTACAGTACGCGGGGTGGCGTTGCGCGTGGGGTGAAGCGGGCATGCGAGCACGCACCAGCTGATGCCCAACAGTGCTTCTTCCTTCAAAAAATCTTTTTTTTTTTTGCGCCCGATGGCAAGCTTTTTCATTCCCCCTCCCGCCCCTGGACATAATCGCCGTTGTCTTTCTTGGGACGTTGTTACCGCTGTCGGAGGTTTCCATTGAAAGTTGAAACCGCTCGCAGCCCGTTTTGGATCTAGGTACTTTGCCCATATACGTCGAGGTTCATGTACAGTACAGTTGGCAGAGAAGCCAACGACCTGTTTGGTAAATATGGAAATGGTGATCTCCATTTTGCGCTTTTCGCTTGTTGGGCTCAAAATTAGATGGCCATAAACGTGGCCACCTCGTAAATTTAAAGATCCATTTGTGGCGCACGGCCCCACTGATGCGGTTTTCAAAAATTCATATGGAACGAGGGAGGGGGAGGTACAACACAATTATCTTTCATCAGTAAACTAAGGATTATGATCGTTGCTAAAGTTGGGCGGGTGACTGGCGTGATTTCTGGGGGAGTGTGACGGCCACCTTTATCCATATAGTGAAATAAGTAATATCGCGTCGCTAACCTTCCCACCGTCCACGTCGTCTTCGTCGTTTTCGCCTAACTTTCCACGGCGAAACCGAGGAGTTGATAGAATGTCTCGTCCACGGAGTTCCGAGAAACGCTCCTGTTCGCGTCCTGCCTGGCATCACGCGACCCGCTGGTGGCGTGGCCGCAGGACGTATGAGGAGCCGGCAACCCGCGCAGCGCCCCCACGCCCGCCTCGTGCCGCACCAGAGCGGGTCGTCATGGTCGTTCGATGCGGAGGCGTGTCGCCCCCAAGGCGTTCCCGAAGACCCGCGGACTCAGCCGGCGCAGTCTTTCCCCCGGGTTCGTCTTGCGGCCCCGGCGTCGACGACCTAACCGGAGTGGCACGATGGCCGTATTCCCTAGAACCGGCAGCAGTAACCTTCGACCTCTTCCTTTCGGGTGGTGTAGGAGAGCCAGGAGAGCCGGGTGCCCGCACCAGACTCCGCTTCCGCTTCCTCGGTCGTAGGTTATGCTGTATCTGGGTGGCACCAGTCGCCACGGCCGCCGCCGTTATTGTAGTGCCAGTGCCAGTGCCAGTGCCAGTGCCAGCACACATCTCCGTCAGGCGCTTGGGCACGATGAACATCGGCTGCAGGAGTGAGAGCTGCCAATCGATCTCACGCTGTACGATGCTTGCGATTGCGGTCATGACCGCCTGGTCGCTGCCGACGGCAGTATGGACGATCGCGCTGAACTTGCTGAACTCTTTCTCGTCCAAGTTCCTCAACAAGCCGAAAGCGCCCGTGCCCACACCCGCGTCTGATTTTGAATGCTCCCGTGGCGGTGGAAACGCCCTCGCGCGTCGCATGGCACGTTCCGGCAGAGTGCGCGGCACGTTGGGATAGGTGTCGTACCACTCTGCCTTCCTCGCCTGATCTGCGTCGAAGCTCATCGCTGCCAGCGCGGCGAGTGGGCACGCGTCGTCCACCTGCGGCGCCGCCGAAAGAAGGGAAGAAACGCCAGAAAAGGAAAATAAAGGGCGCGAGGGGGCGTCGTTATTTCAATCACCATCCCCACAAAGAAAGTGACAAGACGTAAAGGGTACGTACGTGATCCATCGTGCTGGCGATGAGGGCTGTCGACGAGATGCCATGCAGTTCAAAGTACGCCGCGATCGTCTCCGCGTCTTCTTCCCTCTCCGTCCCGGAGTTTCCCTCAGGGTCAGCGACGACATTTCCGGTCCGGCCCCGCCGCCAGTCGCGCATCTACGCAGAGTGGGGGTCGATGGTTTGTGTGAACTTGTCCGCATGCGTAGTCGAGATACAAAAAAACTTACACTCGCAATCGGTAAAGTTACTGCAGCCGCGCCTGCTTGGGCACACGCGGTGGCGTGAGTCACGCCAGACACGGAGGTCAAGTTGACATTGATCCCGTCTTCACGCTGCAGGCAGGTCGCAGCATCGATGCCAGTCTCAGTTGCCGAGATCTAGTTTTTTTTTTTTTTTCCCAAGGGAGTTGGCCGTCAGGTCCCCCGAGGGCGCGGAACGCAGAATGGTAAATCCCGCTCACCGCCACCAGGACCTTGCCTCTATCCCGACCGAGCTTCTCGAATCGGGCGACGAGGCTGCGCGCTTTGGCTTGCAGGGCCTGCGGATCGCCATGTTGGCGAGGATCGACTATCGTACAGTGGGGCCCGTCGATAAAGTCCATAATCGCATTCCCGAGCTCCGCGAGCTAAGGATGCAAGTAAATTGCGCACACACGAGACAAGGGAGATAGGGCGCAGGGGATGTACGTTATTTAGTTACCGATAACCGCAAAAAGGGCAGAAGCTCACGAATTGCTCTAGCGCAGCGTCCAGAAGCTCGTTGAGGAATTGGGTCTTCTGATCTTCACCGACACGGGCGCCACTGAACCTTTTTGACATGTCATGTGTCCATCAGTTCACTATCCACAGGCACGCGGAGAGACGTCGTTATATCTACATGTTATTACGTGCCTCTGCTAGCACCTTGTGCACAGCAACCCAGAGGTGGTAGTAGGTCTCCATGTCATGACTAAGGCCCTTGTAGACGTTGTCAAGTGACAGCACGCTTGCGTCGAAATCAAAATGCATTAGCGCTAGGATAATGAAGGGAATTTCAGATTTCTCACCCCGCTGGGCACACCAGGGGTGGGCGGAAGGGAAAGCACACACTCACCATCCCAGTCTAGCGTGTCGGCAAGAATGCGGGTGCTAATCTGGCGTTGAAGCATTTTGAAAAAGTACGGGCGCCGGCGCCGTGTGGCCTGTTCCTTGGGTATTATGGGGGGTTGCTCTGATGACTCTGACTCGGGCTGAGGGGCGTTGGCAAGGACGGTCACATTCTTTTTCCCATGACGGCAGGCAAACGGCATCGGTGGACCCGCCATTGAGATAGTAAGTGGGTCGAGTAAGTTCAGCTATAACGGGTGTGATTCAAAAGAAAGTAAAGGTTTGATAGATGAGAGTGAGTGGCATCGCAGCGAGGGCGTTGCGTGTGTTGACAGGCTTTTTGTCGGAAATTGTGGACGTATTGTTAACTTCAGACAGCCAATTGTTTCAGACCGGTTGTTCCTGATGTAGATGAGCGCAAGCCACAAAGGCGGGTTAGGGTGACTGACCCTCCCTGTTTGTTGTACACTCATGATCACTGGCACTCACTTGACTTCACTTCAGGCCCGGATGACTCCGAGAGTCACAGTGCACGTGTAGTGGATCGACTGCCGTAAAACGAAGCCATTCGGGCCCTTTTCGGACTCACAAATCTCACCACCACAGCACAGTGCCACTGGCCAGGCTTACGGTCATGCATGTATCATCACGGCATAGCTATGACCCTATGACGAACGTACTCACACCAAGTCACTCCCTTCCCGATCGATAGAACCCAAATATTTGTCTTTATGGGTTAGTGTTTCACAAGTCCGTACATTAAGTGCTCCGTTATCATCCCAGCAGGTTTTCCCTTCCCCTAGCGCCAACCGTCACGGCTACGGAGATTTGACTTGTCAATATCTCTGAGTGTGATGATATTAGGAAGGAGCCCGCTGGCTGGTGGCGCCGCCGTCGCCGGAATTCTCCTGGTCCTGGACTTGGGCTTTGGACAATTTACAATGTGCAGGTGTACTGCAATGCGTGCCAGTTGCAGGGACGCTATCTAGCGGCGACGCCGGCTCTGAGGATCGCCAGGCGACATAAACCTAATGCCAGTGCCCCCAGTGGCGTGGGTGCAGGAGGACGTCAAAGTGGCACCGTTCCTCGACGACTATGGGAGGGAGGGAAAGGAGCGAGGCTCTAGCCAGACAGGCCTGACGTTCGTAGAGGAGGGCTGTCGACTACGTCGTCGCGATCGAAGGAGTCCGGACAAAAGGCAACTCAGGGAGAAATTTTCTACTTGGGCTTGGGAAATAACCCCGCCGGCTAGTAGGCTTGAGAATTGGGGTGCTGGTTTTTTCTCAATTGTCTTTTTTTTTTTTTTTTTTCATATCTTTCCACTTTGTCCTTGCGGATAGGAGATCAGACGCATGTAAGGCCCCCTCCACACTAAAAGGGCACCAACAGTGGCTGGACGGCAGCGAGCTGTCTAAACCATGTCTCACCCAGTGGGTTTCGTTTGCCACTTAGAGTAGTCGGCGGCACTATGACTACCACTTCTGGTCGACGACGACCCTGCATGCGAAGCAAGTCCAAAAAGCCGCCGGGGACGTTCCTTTGAGCTGCAGGTCAGGTACTGGGGAAAGGGTGGGTGGGAGGCAGACGAAACACGCCAAGCGCTGGCGCTAGGTGCTGGGTCCCAAATTCCTTGACGGGGCATGATGAATGGACGACGTCCGCTCCGCAGTTTCCAACCGAGGAGGTGAGAAGCTTTCTTGGTGGGCAGGGGAGAGGGGGGGTGTCGCGTGAAGCGGCATATTCCGAAACTGAAAAAAAAAGTGCCGTTGGTTCCTGCTGTCCGCTGGGGGTTACAACTTTCTCCCGGTGCCCCTCCCTCTACCAATAAGACTGTAAAACGTGGTGCGCCAAAGGAATATGAGGCCGGGGACATAGGTTGGGGTGGGGAGGGAGGAGGAGGGGTACGGGCTTTGGGGCCCGATGAGGGCGGGGAACGGCGTCGCGTGCAGCAGGTTTGAGAATCACCCGGGCCCGGGCGTCGGACGAGTAAAGCCGCCTGAATCGCAGCTTCGGGCGGACTGAAAGGAGAGGCACCCGATGGATTCCGACGAGGGCTTGCAGCAGTTGTGCAGAGTGGGCCTAGCAAGGCTAAGGTGGGAAGGCAGGTGTGAATATGGATATGTTGGGCGGCCCCACGGGGCCTGGTTGACTGGTTGGCGTTGGCGAGGACATTGGATTGGCCTCGTGACCATAAATTGGGGAAGAGGGACCAAACGACGTTGATTGATCCTCGGATTCCCGTCCCACGGCTCCGCACGTGTTGTGGTGCGGGCCAATAAGATTAGAATAAGAGCAGAATAGGCTGATATTGTTATACAAGGTGGTGGCACTGAACCCAATAGATATATACAGAAGGGAAAGTATGGTGGGAGAAAACGACTCAAGCGATACCGATAGCATGGCGACATAAAGAATCGTCCCATTCTAGGTAACTCTGCAGGCGCTCCGTCATACACGAAACGCGCAGATTCAGGCAATTCCCGTGTCGAATCTAGGGATGAATCTGCGTCCGATCCGCTGAGTAGCTGTGCCAGGAGCTCAGCTCGGCTGGGTGTGGGTGATTAAACGAGTGGACTGGTGAATATGTCATGCTATGGGACGATTCCTGCGTCGGTGACTAGACAACAATCAACCATTTCAGAAACGACGACAAGCAAAATGATTCGACTACCCACCATATAATCTTCCTCTACTTTTACACCGTCGTATTGAGAGGATGGGTATTGAGACAGACCATGGCTGCCAGGAGCTACGTGAATAGAAGGCGGTAAAGCCCGCGAGGATGATAGGACGTGGGCACCAACAAGTGGGTGTGGGTGTGGGTGAGGATGGGGCTCATGACCCGACTGCTGTCGACCGAATGTCACTAGGATCCAGAGCTCTGATAAGGTGCACAGTCTCGCTAGGAGCTCAACCGGCTTTCCAGGAAAGGAGTACTTGCCGAGTATGATGTTGGCGTCGAGGTCGAGCTCGGCGTGTTGACGGCAGGCAGTTGATAGCTTAGAGGGCCGCCTTGCAGGCCCGAGGAGAGGATCGAGTTGGACGAGTTCATGCCCGGACTCGAGTAAGCAGACGTATTACTCGACGAGGGCAGGTAGCCGTGCGACAGTGGTGGTGGTGAAAAGTTGCCAGAACGAGCGAGTGCCTCTGTCGTGGGCGGACTCGGCGTCTGGCTAGGGCTCTATTGTTTTCTTGTTAGAGGTACGATGTGGGGGTATTGTCATGTTAAGCTTACCAGGTACACCTCGTCGACGTTCTGGATGCGTCGTCGCTTGATGTCACGATCTGGGTAGTCGCTAGACATGGAAGACTGGAATGAGCCGCGGCGCGCGAGGTCAAAATGAGGATCCGTCATGAGGGACGGTCGTCGGGCCTGCATGTGGAGTTGACGGCGAAGTTCGTCGTTCTCGCGAAGCAGCTTGGAGTTTTCTTGTTCGAGTTGGCGGATGCGCAATGTTGGTGGTGGCAGCGCCGCGACTTGTTCTGGAGAGAGCGCGAGGGCGGTCTGAAGTTTTGTCACGGTCTGTTCGAGCTATAGAGAGAGAAAGAGTTGTGTGTAAGAACTAGCGACGTCCAACAAGGTGGCAGTGATTACCTGCTCAATGTAAGCTTTTCGTTTTGCGCGATGCCTTGCTTGCGCCTTTGCATTACGACTCCGTTCGGGGCGGTCAGCACTAGTAGCGGACTGGGTATTAGTTGTTTGAGCCATGTTGTTCAACAAGTAGAGTACAGATGACGAAGAGGTAAGGGGAGGACTGTCAAGACTGATTGAGCGAAGGAGGCGTTTGTGGACCTGGTAGATGTCAAGTCTGAACGGGATTTTATAATGAGATGACGGTCGCCCTAGACCGAAGGGGGTCTGCGAGATCTCTCATCGAAATCTCGGACGGAATTATTGTAAATAATTCTTTATTATTATTTTTGAAAAACCGGTATTTTCGCTCGGTTTTGTCAGCCGAATAAGACCTTTGCTCACTCGCATCCCAGTCTTGTCTCTGTGTGGCAAATTGAATCCATTCAGCTCGAAATGCTAATGCTTCCGATTCATTCATACTCGCCCCTACTCACCCCCACCCATTCCCACTCAATCAAATTCCTCTTCCTCTTCGTGTGTTTCCGCCGCGGCTTCCTCCCTCTGCCAGCGTGTCCCCCTCACCCTCTTCCTCCCCCTCCTTACTTCCTTCCTCAGTTCAATAAATGCGTCACCGTTCACTTTTATTATCCCAAACCGGAAAGTTGGCGTATTCAGAACCTTTTCCATGTAAATACCTGACCCCATGTCGTTTGCCCGAGAACTTCGCATTGCGTCTGCGCCGCCTTGCCCTCTCCCCAATTAGATTCATCTTGAGTAGTGCTTCGATGCGCAAACACCATCTCAGATGACCCCCCACACATGTCCGTGAATTATGAATTTATCAACAAGTTCAGTTCCCTAGAGTCACTCTGCCTTCCCCAGATCTTGACAAGACCGGTCCCTGCTGGCATCCGTACTCTACGCCACATTCAGTCCGAAATCTTCCCTCACCTCACGCCTCCTCCCCTGAGCGCCAGGCTTCTCGGCAGCTCACGACCAATTATATCTCTTGGACCACTCTTTCCTTTTTTTACAGTCGTCGCTCAATGCCGCCGTCACCTGAGCGGGTCGCTCAACCCGTCCTCGCCTGAAGGTCATGCCCTGACTTTATCTGCCTCATTTCTTTCCTGGCTTGCCTTATGTTTGCTTCTTTGCGCCCAGAGAGCGTCAAATACGTACTTACCTGCATGTCCTTATCAGCCTCGCGGTAATTGACGCGTGTCAGTCTTTGAGTTTTGACGTGAGCGTATACATCCATCCCTTTCCGATGTCCTCAAGGCTCATCTTCCTTTTCTACGACAAAAACTGTGTTGTCGAACCGACGACGATGATATCATCCCTTGAAGGGGGAACGATGACGCGTCTGTGAGACAGCAGCGCACTCGCACAGCCCCCTCCCCCCCCTTTCCCCTCTAAAGAAAAGCGATTGAACGACAGGTGAATGAAAATCCGATCGAAATTGCGCCTTTGTTTTCGCAGCACACAGCGCCGAATTCGCTCGGGGGCTTATCCCTTTTAGAGCAACGGCGACTTGGAAGGACAGGTCTGGTATCGTACGAGCGAAAGAGATCGGATTGGCTAGATCCGCGCTTAAAGAGAAAAAAAAAACTGGGAAGGAGGTGGCAATCCCAAGGGGAGGGGACTGGTTGGCTTGATGGAATTCGGAATTGCCTATTATTCTGTTATTGCGCCCGGACGCTTGCCGGACATATCCAGCCCACTCGCGGGGATTCCTTTCAGCCCACGGCGAATGCCGGTTGTCTCATGTCGGGTCATGATTCCATCAGTAGTAGTCATACCTTGGCCGTGGTCAGGCCATCGGTTCATTTCACAATTGATCATCGCTTACCCCTCTTGGCAATTGCGTTTCGATATCATGGCTTTGCATTTGCCATCCTTGTCCTTGTCCTTGTCCCCCTCTCCCCCTTGAAAGGCAAAGTGCTCTCAGTGTGGAGTCCACCCTGCACTACTCGCAGTTGAGGTGTGGACGACGTTCAAGGGGAAGTGGGAGAGAGGGGAAAATAAGGAACAGTGCAAGTTATAAACGGAAAAGCTACTACAAGTCATTAGCGAGCCCGTCGTCACATATCTCTGTACTCGTCTGTCTGCCCCTTGTCTTGTCTTGTCTCTCATTTCAAGGTGCTGACCGGAAACAGCCGAGTAGAAAGAAAGAGGTACCGGAGTCAGTTCGGTTGTCCTTAGAAGCCGATCTGTCTCCGATTTCGGGTTTCCTTTTTGGGTAGATTCACAAAGCACATACACTCACTGTTTCTCACACATAGCAACACAGAACACAGAGACAACGCCAGCAATGCGATTCCATTCTATTTCGCTTCTTGTGTCGAGCAGAAGAGACAGAAGAGAGGCGGCGTGGTGATCGTGCCCTCCAAGCCCGCTTCAACGAGGTGTGACTGTACTACGTATCGCGGCTACCCGTGGAGGTTACAATATCCGCGACCGAGTCCGAAACGTCCGCTGCCATTGCACGCAGAGTGCACGCGCCCGCGGCCTTATTCCTCATCCGAGATAATTAATCGGCCCTTGCGAAGCCCAGTACTATTGCTGGCCTGACGTCCACGGTTATAATCTCCATCGTCGTCGTCCATCCGAGGAGACATGGACTGTGTGGCGCTGGCGAGCCGTCGTGCTCCATCCTCGTCCTTGTCTCCTCCAGGGTTGTGCAGCGTCGAGTCAGGGGCGTGCGCCTCACCATCTGGCGCACCGCGGTATCGCGGCCGCGCCTTGGGGCGACGAACGTTCGCCGTCACAAGGGTGCCAAAGCGGCGCCGCGACGCCGCATCCCGATCAGCATGGAAAGACAAGCCATCGCTGTCGTCCACCCCATCATCATCATCATCATCATCATTATCCTGATCAGAAGAAGACGAAGACGAAGAAGGCGATGAGCGGTGGGTCGGCTCCGCCGCACTATTTCCCCCGTAGCCGCCGTCGCCGTCGCCGCCGGGCGTTCCAGGTCCAACAGTTGATTGCACGGCCCTCCTCTTGGCTCCTCGGCCCTTGGCTGTGCCCGGCGAGGGCTGTGCACGCCTGCGTTTCTTCGTGCCCGTTGGGCGCATCGTACCTACGTTCAGTGCGCTGTCGACAGCGGCGAGCGCGGTGCGCTTGCGCAGCTCCGCTTCACGCACGAAGAAGTCGTCGATGTCCCGCCCGTACTCCTCGTCACTATCCTCGATGAACTGCGCCGACTTATACGTCTCGTGCTCGCGCGCCTTGCGTGCCTTGCATGGCGCTGCGTCCTCGTCCTCGTCGCCGTCCGAGCTCGTCCTCGCCTTCCGCCGCCGCCGACGTTGTCGTCGTTTCTTGACCAGCAACTGCGACGCGCGGTTCCCTTGGAGGTCGAACGGTGTCTCTTCAAATTGTTCAATGACCGTCAGGGATCGTTGCAGATCGGGCAGGTTGATACCCGCGGGTATGTACCACTCGAGTTCGTCCGCATCTAAACATGTTCGCAAAAAGTGTGTGCGATCGGTAGCGAGACGTGAAGCAGTTTCCGCGGCGGGGTTAGAGACCGTACAAAAAAAAAAATCGAAACGTGCTCACCTTCATCCTGGACATGGAAGCTCACTAGGCGAAACATCAATTTCAGCTCCGGGTTTTTCGTCGCGGCGTCCGCCTGTGCGTCAGTCGTGTATGGAATCGCTGTGTGGAAAAAAATTCAATTGACCAGAAATCAATGAAACTGGGGTGGCGCTTGTTGAAGAAGCAGACGCACTGTAGTCGGCTACGTTGATTCGATCAATATCGGACGCTCTTTTGTCTGGTGGCCTTGATTTAGACGCATTGTCGCCGATACTCTCATCCTCATCGTCTGAGGCACGGGGATCATTGGCTCGTTCTTCCATGCGACGCCGCTGTGCAATGGCAACAGACAAAATCTTTTGACGGTCCCATTAGCCATCGTTCGCCCCGAGGATCTTCGTGCAAGGACCGACAGACCTCCTTAACCCAATTGATCAGTTCACCCTGGCCCGCCTCCTGGAGCGCGGCCATGGCAATGCCGAGCTGCTCACTCCACGAGAACCCTTTCTTCACTTTGACATCCGGCGGGAACCGCGCGTCGACCTCCTTGCTCTTTGTCTTTGTCTCGGGTTCCCAACTGGAGTATCTCTTCCATCGATTTCGATTCTTCGGGAAAAATGCCTAGCGCACATGACAATCGGATGTGTCACCCGGAAACTCGAGGAGATAAAGTGAGGACACACCTCTATTAGGACGAATGAGTCCTCCTGAACGGCTTTGAAGAACTGGCGGAGTATGTAGGTGATGAGCGCTATGAGATCTTTGTACGGCTGATCCTTGGGGAAGGACTTTTGATCCGCAATAATAGTTTTGAACAGGTTCAGTGCGGATACCTGGCCGAACGTTCAGCGCCCACACATCAGACGACCGCCATAGACTCACTTGGAAGAACAGCCCTTCAGCTTTTGCACGCACAGCTTGCCGGTGCAGCAAGCTGACGACGCGTTTCATTTCTTCGGGCGATGTGAACTCTTTGTATCGCCCAAGGTAGGTCAACAGCGACTGCGTGATGTCCGCGTTGGCGAATTTCTGGGGTTCCGTGAGCACCGGCCCGAGATGAGCGCGGAGATGGGGAGCGTCTGTCCTCTTACCAGTTCGAAGGTTTCAAATGTGAACATCGTCTCTTCGATCACATCATCCTCAGGCTGTGCCTGTGCGAGCTCCTCCTCCTCAGCGTCGAGAACACCATCCGGTTCTTCCGTGCTGTGAACTATTCTTGGATATCAGCCCAGATAATACTTTATCCTCGAGTGGCACAGACCCTTAGTTTTCCGTTTTCTCTTGGGCTTGGCCCGCTTGCGCACGTACGAGCCATCACCGGTCGTTTTGGCCCACTTCTCGAGCATACGCATGAGAGCATACGCGAGGTGCACGCTGGCGCGAAGGAACGCGAGTGATTGTGTGCCGTCCTTGTATACACGCAAGCCGTCGAGCGCGGCATCGAGTACTTGGCCATTGTAGACAAGTTGCTGCTGGAGCAGTTCTGCGGCCTCGTGGAGTTCTGTTCCTCCACCTGCACCTGTGCTGGTAGAGGCCATCGCCTCGAGGAGCGCGAGCAATTGCGTCAGGCACTCGATACCCGCCTGCAGCTCAGTCCATAGCTTAGGCTGTGCACACGACACGCGGAATGAGTGAGTCGATAGAATGACGCAGATAGTACAAACCCTCCACCTTCTCTTCGACAGCGCCGTTCATGCGCTTGAGCACCCACACAATCCAGCTACGCTCGATGACCTCGCCGACGAGCCCAAACGCCCATGGCTCAGACATACTCCCACATTTCTCCTGCGCCCGGACGGCGAGGAAGTACTCGAGGAACCACTTTGTAACGAACAGCAGCCGCAAGTTGTCTTTCTCAGTGATTTTCGGGCGCTCCGACTTGATGTCCTTGAGTAACGACGCGAGGAAAGCTATGTGTCCGACGTATCGGATCGAGGCCTCTGTTAGGGAGAGATAGGGTCACGAGGTACGGGAGGCCGCGCACGATTAAAACAAGATTCAATGAACGTGCGAGCGAGCCCACGCAGCACCGTCCTGGCTTCCGGTGTCAAATTGTCGTCGCGCGCAAACTCGTCCTCCTTTTTCCCCTTTTGCTTGTTCTGACGCTTGACGAGATCGATCACGGTCCCGGAATCTTTGCTCAGCGCCTGCTGTCGATGCAGGACGAGCGGCTGGGACGAGGACGCGTCGGGAGCAATCGGGTTCCCCGCGTCGCTCTCGGCAGCAGTACCCGGTACCGCCGGAGCCTTGTTTGGGTTCAATCGCACCGAGATTGTGGTTCCGAAACGCGAGTGACGTGAAGGTGCATTGCGTGCGAAGTTTTTACGGCGTTGATCCTCTATCGTAAGGAGTTGTCGTAGATTTTGATTCGTTTGCTGCTGGGAGTTTCAGACGACAGCTGCGTGGGACGACGATCGTCTCGGTCAGAAACTCACGGCAGATTGTTCCAAGATGAGGCTAGCTGGTTTGATTCCCCGAAACAAGAGATAAAAAATTTCGAGAACGAGCGTGTTCCAACTGTTGAACATGGCATCGCTCGCCGCGCTGGAGGCGATCGTGAGAAGGAGATCGAAGAAATGAGATTCGGAAAGTGTGCGGATGAGTCTGCTCTGTAGCGATGCCAGTTCTGCCTGGTCGGCGCTCAGATAGACATTGGCGGGGAGGTCCTTGATAAATGCGAGATTCCGCACGAGGTGGAGGACGACGTTCACGATCTGAACGTCGCGCTCCGTCCTCGTCTTGGGTCCGCGAGCGAGACAGGGAAGGGTGATGCTGAAGAGCGCTTGCAAGACCCCCGGTCTGAGTAGAGCCGCCTTGTAGTGCAGATGGCTCTGCAGCAGCTGGGTGTAGTCCGTACCGCGATCCAGCTCTTCATCCAGCTCCTTGAGCTCCTCGGCGAGATCAATCGGCCATGTCATCGCTGTGATAAGATCGGCGCACGCAATAGCTCGCTTGTCTTCGACGTGGCCCTTTCCCGCCGTCTCGAGGATGATGGGGACGAGGTCGTTCGGGAGGACGCGGGACGCCCACAGGATGCGAGCAACTGTGCGCTCATCGTCGGTATCATCCTTCCGCCAGTACTTTTTGAGATCCTTCAGGCATCCGTACACTTCGTCTCCGAGACGATACACGCCTCCTTCGTGACCACCGAGAGCGTTGACCACATTGAGAATCGCCGGTTCCAGAATGGCTCGTCTTTGTAGGTCATAGTCCTGCTTCTCTTCCCCAGAAGATATCGAGATGGCATCCTCGTCTGCCATGTCTTATATTCCAGGCAGGAGCAGAAGGTAGAATGAGATGATAGTGTCACGCCGCGGCGGTGAGGCGAAACCACGCGCGAGCTGTCACAGACCCACGTGAACGTGACACGTCGCGCAGCATCCTTACGTAATCCATGAACATACGGAAAACCGATGAAGCGACCTTTGCTAATGGGCTTCCCTTGTTCTGAACCTAAAGGCCATCTCCAATTGTATCTCTCTGCTTGCGCGCTCTTCGTGCCCTTCTCGGTGCCCGGTAGGCTCCAATTATAGTGATATTTCGTGGCGCTAGATTTGCTGGAGGGACGCAGCCTTCCTGATACACCCATCTTTTCTTTTCCCCATATGCAACGATGATCGCGCGCTCAAGGCAGAAGCCCGTTTTTCAATTGCAAAACAAAAAATAAAATAAAGACAGAACAATCCATCCGTCGGCATTTCCCCGCGCTAACCCTAATCTGCTCACATTCGTGCGCCCTTCTGTATAAGTTCACGGAGCAAACAGGGTATTAGCGCCAGCTGAAAGGAGAACGGGTCTATTGGCCTTGTGATTGTACTTGTAAGCCTGCACGCCTATACGCCGGACCTCGTCTGCGTCTGCTGATCATGCACAGGAGCGGTGAGTCCGACCCCCTCTGCGGCCCTACCTCCGGCGGCGCGGGTCGTGATGATCCTACCTCATGTTTAACCATCAACTCCGGATCCGTAGCTGGCTCGTACACGGTCAGCGCCTCACTGCCCGGCTTTATGTTTATTGTCCGTTGAGAGCTTTTTCTGAATCTCGAGTGCTAATCTGGGTTTCACGGCATAATCATACTTGAGGTACACACCCCACAAACATCTCCTTTCCAGTAAGCTACAGCCCCTGCAACCAAGGACGGAGACCCTTGCTCTTTCGTCCAACCCAATCGACCCTGCAGTTGAATTACAGTACCATCCCCGTCCAATGACTTCCACACGCTCATGTTCTCATTGTTGCAGTCAAACGAGAAACACGCCTTTAGTTTTGCTTCAGTCACCGTAGGATTATCCTATCCCATTCTAACTTATACTAATCATGCGCCATCAAGGATCATGGTGTCTGACTTAAGAATACGAGTGGGGTCGGCATTCGGGACGGTAAATCCGTTTTGGGGAAATGGCTAAGTTTTTTTCCCCTCGTTTTCTCCCCAGAGTGAGCTGTCCTTGTATAATAACTTACCATGGAATGTTGAGTTTAAACTCGAGTTGATTGACTGATCCCATCGAGAATATCGCTCACCTGGGCCCTGGCGCTGCTCCTCCTTCGCCCTTGTTTTTTTCCCATCCTCGGAAGTCCCCGTCTTGTACCTCTCCTAGCACTAATTCCAGGCGTCTCCGTCTTGAAAAGAAAAAATAGAAGGGAGAGGGGGGACGGCCAGACCGACCAGTTTTTGTGCCTGTGCTTTACGGAAGCGAAGGAGTTAGGAAAGCAAGGAGAAAAGAGGCCCAGACACAAAAGCTTTACCTCCGTGTCGTTTCGTGTGTGCCAGTGTGCGCGCCTGTGGATGATAAGTTAATGTAACTTAGATAACGAGGAAAAAGTAATTTGTGCGGTAGCAATCAGAAGTCCTCCCGACGTGCACGGAAGTGAAGGGTCGTCCTGATGATTGATTGCGGGGCAGTGGCCGCCTCCGCCTCCCCACAAGGCTGCCATCTGTTTTAATTGAAAGCGGCGGCTCGGGGGTGCAGTACTGTAGACCCACATAAAGTTCTCCTACGTATCGCAGAGGCACCGATGCGTTTCTCCCCGGTCTTTCTGTGTCCAAAAATACCTAAAGTGACAGCGGCGGGCCTGAACCCTCGTTAACAAGATTTGACAAGGCACACAGCGGACGCGCAATTTCATTGGCCGGCCTCTTTTACCAGTGCAGGCGCTGGACAGTTGTATGATTCCATTGGCATCCTTCTCCCCATCAAACCTATCAAGCATCAAGCCTGAATCCCCGCCTGACCCACACCCCATGCAAGGGATGACTGTGCCCCATTGAGCGCACCATGTCCCTGCGCGGGTGCTGAACAACAATATTGTTCGGTCCCTGGCCCTTTGCGAACGCCACCACAGCGTTCCTAACAGGCCAGGCCAATCATGTGGGGGACCATGGGTTGGTGTGCGAACCGGAGACTGAGAGTAGCCGACGGGGTACCTGCCTGCCCGGGAAGCTCGCCGCCCTATCGTCGCGGATGAAGGTTGACGAGCACGCGATGTCAAAGTTATTAAATCGATAGACCCCATGACAGAGGGGTAAGAGAAATGACAATAGGCTATGCGCGACTACTTGCCGCCTGTCCCACTCAACCGACAGCTCTCCTTATGATAGGCACCAGCCAAGGGCGTCGGCGGCGGCGGCGGCAATCAAGGCGCCCCGCTCTTCTTCTTACCCGCCTTTATCTTCTCTGCCTTCTCGCGCTCCTTGCGTGCATCCTCCTTGGCAACCTCGTGCGCCTTGTCGTTAAGGCCGAGCCTGTTGCGTGAGATCTGCATACGCGCCTGATGAGAATATCGGAACAGATCGGATGCGGTCGGGCGTACCTCGATAGCATAGAACTGCGTCCAAGCCAGCAGTGTGAGGCATGACTACGATATGGCAAGAGGGAAGCGCGAACGACACCTCACCTGTATTCGCGTTACTGTCAAGCCGCGCATACGGATTACCCATCAGCAACAACGATGGGCTGGCAATGATAAACACGAACGCACCAAAGATTGTGTTGTTCTCGTTGTACTCCGCCGCCGCGTCTGTGCGAATCAACGAGCCAAAATTGTAGTCTGTGATTTTCTTCTCGTATCTGTGTGGCGGCGATTAGGGCCCACGTTTTGGCGTGCTGAACGTTGACACGGGAGAGAGACGTACGCATTGATAAATGTGCGCCAGCGCTCCTTGCCCTCTTCGCTCTTCATCAAGCCCTCGTCTAGCGTAACGAGGCCTGTGTGGGGCGCATCCGCAAACTCGGGGAACTCGCGCAGGGTATGCTCGAAGATCTCGTCATCGTACCTGTGTTTGTACGCCGTCGGACGTGAGCCATCACACCACATCAGCTCTGCGTTGCCCCAGCAGCCAGCGGGTGAAATGTACGTATCGCATACACACCTTGTCAGCTTCAACTCGCGCGGCGGGATCTTCTCGAGCAAGTTCCAATACGTCTGAACGCGGCGGTCAGTCCGTTTAAGTTCAGGACTCAAAAACTGCTTTAGTCTGGACGCGCACCTGTGCATGTTCAACCGCTTTTACCGCAAACCTGAAACCGTCACGCTTCAATCCAACGCTCTGCACGCCGACGAGAGCCCGCCAACGTAAACTTACTGTTTTTCAATCTACACCAAGTAAGAGGACACGCTTATAATTAACTAACAGGCCAAGCATGCGTGGGAGAATTGTTGCCTTACCTCGACGAGATTCTGCGCTTGATTTGGGTCAAATTTTCCCGCCATGGGGTGTGCGTGGAGAACAACAAACTTGTAAAGATAACTCGCTGGCGAGAGAGGGTGAATGAGCGGGAATGAAAAGCAAGACAGAGAACTTGAGCGCCATTTAAGTGATCATCAGGTGATCGTCGTCATCATTCCATTCCAACGATGATCTACGATTACACGTTCAAGTCGCAAGTTAACGTGAGATCTCAGGACAAGGTCCAGACTCATGCGTCATCGCTAAGATACTTCCTAGTTAAAAAAAATAGGGTACGGCTGTAACGTATGTAGAGAACCGTTGGGTTGTGGGTCACGAGATGGAGGCACCCCCGACGTTCACACCAAAAAGTTTTAGTTTCTCAAAATACTTTTGTACGCGACTTGCGACCTGACGAGGAGTGCGGCGACCGCCCATCGCCTTTGATATCTTTGCCCACCTGAGTACATACACGTCAGAACACCCTCACGGACAGAAACGAGGTCGCGTACCGATTCTTCTCACCGTCGGGAATCTCGGTGAGAAGTCGCTCAAGGAGGTGCTGCTCTGAGATCGACCACGCCTGCTTATACGTCTCAGACTTTGGCTTCTTTTTGGCGATGGGGGGCGCGGGAGGGGGTCTATCGGGCTCAGAAGACTGCTTGGTTTTGAGTGTGAGAACCTTTCCCTTTGCCGCTGGTAGGCGAGTCGGCAGTGGCCGGCGGACTCGTGAGAGACGTGGAGATTGCACTCTAGAAGTTGACGTAGTGGGTGGCTCGGCCGGATAAGGAGATGGCAAAGACGTAATCAGACTGCTGGGGGTGGAGGCCAACGGCTCGCCATCGGTTGCGATGTCGACGTCCGCGCTCTCGTCATCGATGTCGCGACGGATGTGCACTGCTGACGCGCGAAGAGTGAGCCCACTTTTGCGGAGATGTATGCGGCGGAGCTGCTCCTTTTCACGCGTGCTGCGAACGCTATCAGGCGCCGACTTTTGCTCCTCATCAGACGAGTCGGACGAAAGCTCGAATGAGGCGAGCACTGGCTCGATGATTGTGCGCCTCGCCGTACGCACTAGTTGCTGTGCCGACGACAGTGCACTTTGTTGTCTCGTCGATGGCTGCGATCGCGCATTGTGCGCCGCACGAAGATCAGCGGCAAAGGTGCGGAGAGGTGTGGGATCTTTAGCAGAAAATATTGGTAAGGGCGGAAAAATCAAACAAGTGTGTGGGTGCATACCTTGGCCTTTGAAGAGGTCCCAATCGATTTTGTCTAGGACCTCCGCGGCGATATCAGGCTGACGATCGAGGCAAAAAATGCTGGCATTGAGCTGCGACTATGTGATTAGGGTGTCTAGGGGTCATTGAGGATCAAGAAACCTTTTCATCCACGGTGTCAAAAAATTCTTCTGGATTGGTGGCAGCTTGCTCACGTAGGCGACGAAGTCTGTCTACATCTGATTGAGTGCGGGTAAGGAGGGCCCTCTGTGATTGGATATAGGCTTCTAGGGCCTCTAGGCTAGGAAATAATCAGGGATATAGAAAGCGCACAAGGAAAGGACAGTACGAACGTATTTCTGGCGGGTTGCTGCATCAGGGGATGAAAGGGGAGACATTAGACCAGAGTCAAGCGGGAGAGCCAATTAAAGGGCCAAAACTTCAAAGGCCTGCGGGATTCGTTATTATTAATTTCCAATTTTTTTTGCAAGTTAAGTAAGTTATAGTGTATAGTAAGGTATCACGTGTCGCTGTCACTGGTACAAGTCACATTCTCCCACGATCACACTAACACGAGCTTACGCTCAATCCCTTCGAGGGCATCCATCAAGATCGGATCCTCACTCAACTTGTTGCTCACATCAGCTACAATTTTAGCACAACTTCGTGAATTCACTCACTGGTAATGCATCCGGGCTGTCCAGTCTTCCCTTCAGGCACATATTGAACCCATCCTGGAATGCAGGGAGTTCGCCGTAGCTCATATCCACCCATGGCACTAGGGTATACTTGACGTCTTCGCCTTCCTCCGGACTCCATGTCAGCCACCATATGTCATCCGCTGATCCTGTTGTCCTTGCGTTAGCCGTCACTCCAACAGCCCCGATCGTCGTACTGTATATCCGCTTACCCTTTTCTGGTCCTGCCCGTCAACAGCACTCGTTAACCGACTGCACTAAGAACACACAGTGAATACCATCACGCACCACTCCATCTCCCCGATAAACTCTCGTAAGTCACAGAAGACACGGCCTCGTACGGCCCAAGGGGCACGTCCCCTGCATCCACAACCCAGACCGTGTCAAAGGCGAGATTGAGGGGCTCATGGATGGACATGTTGGTGAAGGTACTCGCATCCAGCAGGAGCCCACCCCTCGTTTCGACGATCTGTGTGACATTATTGAAGCTCGTAGTGTTGCCCATAGCGTGCTGCTGGTCAGAGGTCAACAATGTGCTAAGTGAATGAGCTATTGTCACTGACTAGTAAGTCGCGATGTACAAGAAGGGAAATAAAATGGTGCTGTGGTTGTGAAGAGGTTTTCGTGGTCACTCCAAGCTACGCTCGGGAAGTAGCGGGTTCTTCTGACACGCCGCCTTCTACTAGTGCCTAGGGTTCGTCCGATGCCATGCTGCGGACACGGCGAGCACGGGCTTTGGAATGGATGCCAACAATTGTTGCCATGATGACAAAAACTGGGGTTATACTCCACCCCTAAAAAAAGCGAAACGCTCCACACCCTGTGAACAAGTAAACGGCTTCCGCCTACTTAGTTCTACCGCTATGGCCTGTGGCGGTGTTGTCGGGGAGAAAACGCGCCACGTTGCCTTTTTTTTAGAGTGCCTAAATTGGTAATGCGTATCGAGGCCCGCCATGTTGCCCACACGCCTGCATCACGGAGGCGAGCATTTTGACGCCCCTGTCTCTGAGGCCTGATGGGCTGGCAAAATTTGATTATCCACCCTTCAATGTGGTAATACCCAATTACAAAATCTTGTTTCTTTTGCGTGGACGCGTCGTTCAATTCGAGACGACCTGCCCTGAAGATTGGCACGTGCGTCCGTGGCTCAAAAAACGATCAACTGCAACAAGGGTCGTTCCTCACCTACAAGTGTTTCTTGTAAATCTACGCTCGGTGAGTTGGTCTTTGGATTGTTTCTCGCAGTGACGAGTCAATTTTGAATCGCTACTTCGAAGCCTTCGAGCTCATGAACTATCTTTTTCTATACCCAAATTTCTGAGTCCTCTCTGTTAGCGCACCAACGCTCTTTACCGGTGCTAACCTTGGTTCGTTCATAGACTCCGGTACGCAGAAGTTGTTACGGGGTTGCTTTGAATTTCAAGGACTTGCAGAGGATTTTGGTAGGGCATAGGTGGGGGAAGAAAGGCCGGCCGGGAATTGGGATGGGCATTTGGCATGGTGAGTCTACTCTCCGAGCCTCCTCGGGTAGGATCGAATACAATAGAAGTCAAGCACTAAGTTCGTCTATGGGCGAGCGCTGACGATTATCCATGCTAATACTGACCCCCCTCCGTTTCACATCATACCACTTTCATCGTGCTGATATTACTCTTTCCTAGATTTGTTTTTTTTTATTACGTATGGAACATCGCCGTGTAAAATATCAATATCTTGTTGCTGGGCATTTTAGTCCGACCAATTTCAATGCGAATTTGTTGCTACCCTCCAACCTGCCACTCAGTCGAGCGTCATGAGTTTCTAGGGGTTTTTGAGCGGCGGGCTTTTGCCTGGTGCGCTGCCCTTACTAGCCTTTCTTGTATTCGTGCGGCGATCGTGCCTAGCATGGCTACTCGATGTGCCAACCGGAGTAGACGAACTCCACTGCTCCAGTGGTAGGTTGGCGCGGGGCGAACCACCACGATGGCCTTGAATTACAACCCTGGGAGGCTCTTCCATGTCGCGCTCGAGCTCCACCGCACAAGAAGCGCGGTCTCGATAAATCGGTCTTTCTATGCGAGATTCGACAATACATACACCACTCACCCCCAACACGACCAGGCACCTTCCCATGGAAAGTAGTATTGACAGCATTGAATCCAGGATCCATTTATTCTCCAAAAGGAGTGCCGAGCGCCCTCGGACGTCGGGCAATCGTGCTGCTCATGCCCTGTCACGAGTCAGATCTCCTCCGAGTCGTTCATAAATCAGTTGCCTTTCCTCGTTCGGTTCGGTTTCGTTTCCCCTTGACGGTTTGACGGCTTCTTCCATCTGCTAAGTGATATGTTATCGAGAAATAAAGTAAGTGCTAGATTGGGCTTGCCACGAGGCCGAAGCAAGAACTTTCCTCAACAATAAAAAACTAGCTGGGAATGGGGACCTTTAGACCCGACCGCCGATCAGGGCGCGAGATCTGGGCTCTTTTTCCCACTTTTCGTCCCGTCCATCTTTGGCGGAACTTCGAGGCGGCGGGAAGGACGTCTTTCCGCGGCCGTGCCGCGTGTTCCATTGATGCCTATGCATCTCGGACAGACGTGATGCGGGGCGGTCGCGCAAGTCATCCATGCAATTGTCAAAAAACTACAGTAACAAAGGCAGCGTGCTTCTCAAATATTTTTTCAAGATCCAGCCGAAGCGAGCGGGCGGGGGAAAAGGCAATCGAGAGCCATCGAATCGGCGTAAATTAATCCCTCTCTCTATCTCTATGCTCGCTGCGCGTTTTGGCGGCTAGTTGGTCTACGTCTACGACCGACCGGCGGCGATCCGCCGCGGCGGGCCCTTTGCCCCATAAGCATACTCGTTTTTGTCCACCTTTCTCCACTTTGTCGTTGCCCCGAAAAGTTGCAAACATGGAACTTTGATGAAAGTCCGACTTGTCGCGATTATACCCGTCCATCTTCGGCAGTCGTCAGGCAAAAGTGACACTCCCAAGCAGCATGCAACATGCCATGCATTTCCCCAAGGATCTCGGTGCGCACACGCGACTGTGTGACTCATTAAGCATGCACTAAGCCGATCCTACTCTTCAAAGTTCAGACGCCCTGGGTCGGTTTGGGGGTGGTTTTGTCTCCTATTCTCCCTCCAAACGAACACCCAATATATGGAAGCTTGATCTGTGATATGAAGAAGCTGCAACGTATAGGCCTCGTTACACGTGTCAGGCTGTGCAATATAGCTCGGCAATGGGTCATAATCGTGTCCGCCGCTATGTCCCTTGTACAGGCTACTTTAGAACAGGGCTCGATTGCTGCGATAAGCTGATTAACTCAAGGTCCTCAGTTCTACACACCATGTAGTACAGCAATCGATCAGCTCAATCACTGCGTTCGGCCGTGGCTCGTACATTTGACGAGTTCAAGTTAACACCTCAAAAAAAAGGGTGTCCACCGGTTCTCTAATCAACCACGTTGTTGGTCCCACAACCAGTCGTGTGGGGGTTCGGAGGTTATTGTACAGTACTGCTGTCTCAGGCCACGCCCACTTTCCTTCTCGACTTCTCGATTTCCGCGAACAGAGGCACCAAGTCCGAACGAGTATGGCAGTCTTACTATCTCTCGGCGAAACATCGTGGCCCTCGGTAGCTCTCAACTGTAGAACCCGGCCTCTCTCTTTGTCCCAACTAGTTCTCAGGACGACTGCCCGCCATCCTTCTCCAGGCGCGCTTGTACAGTACAGAGACGGCTTGCCGTTTAGAGTCACTGCCGCTTGGTTACTCGTCTCACTCGCACGCTACCAGCCTGAGTGGCTAGTGACTGCCAGGTACGACAACTACCCTAGACGGACCGCCTCCCAACGACCTCCACCCCACAGCACCCGACACGGCTCCCGGAGGTAGTATCCAACTATTCTACATTAGCACAATGCATCACCATGGTAATGTCCCCCCCCCTCTGGTTGCTCAGTGACGTATACGTATTGCGGCCCTTTTTTCGAGTTTGGGAAGAGCGCAACAAGGTCACGATGTCCCCTGGCAACGCTAGATGCGCAGTCTATAACACAAGATGGTGCTGGACCATGAGCTGAATTGGTGCGGGATGATTGCGCCAGTGCGGTGCTTCTCACACTTTCAGGGTGGTGGACATGGGCTTTCGCCTTCCGAGTCCCTGCGTCTATGTGCCTTCTCTACCAGTAAAGAACGAATTGAGGCTTTCTTCTGCTAGACGAGGCGATTCTAGATATACCACACATCTCGTCCGGGACACCCCCTGGGCTTACCGACAAACAGGCTTCTATAGGAAGCGCACGGTGGAGAGAAGAGTTGCTCCCCCAAGGACTCGTCGCAGGGTTCAACCCACTCTACGTACAGGATGTTCTACTTGTCCCGTGACTTCTTCGTCATGTGACCTCTGTCCCCTACAGTATTCCAGCGGAGACCAGAACGCCTGATTTAAGTGTGAGGCCTGGGCCCGTCGCGAGGTCTTGCCCACGCCCCACCATCGTACCCAGCTCGACATGTGCAACGCACTTATGTATGCAACCACTTAGTGTGCGAGCCTTCGCTTTCTGTGTCATTGAGGGACCTGGAAAGCTCGTTCAGTTGTCCCTGGCTGGAAAGGGACGTACATGCGCGCAGCGCCGTGTCCGCCAAGGTGAACCGCTGATACGGGTTGAGGTTATTTCGAACCTCTCGAGCTCCAGGTGGCCCGAGTTCGGTGTGGCCATTGGCGCCGCACGCCAGTGTGAAAGGCCAATGCATTAGATTCTGATTAAGAGGTAGATGGAATGGATATCATTGAGTGGTATAGTTCCCAAGTCGAAGAATCGTCCGTGTTGTAAAGTTCCGTGCGGAGACCCAAAAGAGACGTAGGTATGTACATCAAAGAACCACCATAGTACCTCGTGACAATATACACACAGCAGATCATGGCCATCCATAACAAAAGAGAATATGTACAAATGTATGCTACCGAATCTGATTCCTCGGATCAAGCAGGCATTGGCTGCTGTCTCGTAGGATTGGGCGAAGCAGAGTATCTTACAGCGTGAAAGGCGTAAATTTCTTGCAGTCTATAAGCAGGGCCGAGAAAATGAAGTTCTGGAGGCAAGCAACGTGTTAAGGCGTGTTCCTGACACTGAGTAAATACTGCATCGACTGGAATGCAGCCGGCGGGTTAAATTGCGGTATCCTGTCCCCCAAGGCGGGCGGGCGCCAACGACATAGTTTCAGAACGCGATCACCGATAGCGAGAGACCGGCACGACGTACATGTGTCCTGTGATGGGCAGTTCGTAGAGTGTCAGTCCACGCTCAGACTGCACAGTCCCAAAGGCCCCAATGCCATCAACGACGAACGAATCCGGGACAGGCGCATTCTGAAAGCCCTGTTGATTACCCCCTTTGAAACAGAAACCATTAATCAAGAAAACAAAAGAGTCAAGATTGAGTGAAGGGTAGATGACGGGAGCTGTCGACACGCACAAGTCATACTATTGTTTGTTGGAGGTTTCTGTTTAAGCAACGAACGGAACCGAGAGAACAAAAAAAGACGCCACACTCACTTTTGAATCACGATCCGCGTTCTGTAAAGCCGAACAGACGAAATTGGGGGTTAGAGGGCGCGTGCGTGAGAGGCTCACTCACCCTTCGGAAAGGATCACAAAATCGGCCAGCCCCGTGGTGATGACCGTGCGGGCACTGCGCGCAATCACTCTCGGCAGGACTTGGTCCGCCGCGGGCGGACTTGTATCCCCAGGTGGGACGAAGACGGATGGGACGGCGCCGCACTCGGTCCACTGCACGTCTTCCGGGGCGTGGATCGCAGCTTTTACGTCTGGGCGGTTGAAATACACTGGGTTGACCTGTATTTGCGAGAATGTGCCACTGCACACCGGTTAGTATGAGTTATTTGATGCTAACCTCGGGGTCGGGCATTGACTTACGGGAAGCCTAGGACGTCCCATAGGACAGGACGCTGGAATACATAGAGTGAGTGCCGTCAGACAGTGAAATACGTGAATCAAATATACCATATCGAATATGCGATAGATGTCAAATGCGGGATTCAAGAGAAGCGCAGCTTCTATTATCTGGGTGTACACTTCGCAACCAGGGTCTGCCTCGATCGATGTGCCCGGGAGCGGGAACGGCGCAGGGGGAGGTGGGTAGGTCAGGAACTTCGAGAGGTATGATGTGTAATTGCACGCATCGGCGACTTGGTCAATATGGGCGAGAAAAGATTGACTAACAAAGTAGGGTATGAGACGACAATTTGCAAACGCAAAGTAGATGGGAATGACTTGAAAGCAAACACGTTCTCGTTCTTGTGTACGAAGTTTACAGCAGGTGCTTGAGTCGAGACGACATCTCGGCCAAGGATAGCTAGATTCGTCGTTAGTGCAATGGAGCAGCAAAAGGTAGGGATGAGGACGTACGGGACGCAAGCCATATTCCAAGAACTTTTAAATTAAGTAGATGGGGGTTCGAATAGATGTAATCCGCGATATCTGTGAGCCCATCAGATGTGCGAGTCTCGCATGACTCTGAAGCAACTGACATGGCACATAATACCCAGCATACTGAGAGGAGATTAAATAAGTTGGCACTGGAGCACATAGCACGCACGCTTTCTCCAGTAAGGTAGAAATTCTTTCCACTCAGTTCTGTAAAAATATTCAAGAACTGATGCATGAATCCAACGAACTGCGCGGCGAGTTCGGTCTCGTTCTGCACATCGCCGAGTCAGCTGAGTGGATCTTAGCAGAGGACAAGACGCAAACATGGATGTTTGGTACGCCCTGAGAGAACCCCGTTCCTACGGGTTGCTCTACCCAGAGCATGTGCCCTAGATCCGTCCAGCTGTAAGGGTTCGGCGTTGGCTTTGCTTGACCGAACTGCCAGCTGATTGGCTATTTGATGCGCAATCAACATTAGTAAGTGGGATGAGGCAAGATTTTATACCCCGTTCTCCTGCAAAAAGCCTTCTAGGGACGAGCAACCTGGTCCACCGTTCGTCCTAGGATGTGGTCAGCCTTAATCCCGACGTGATGCGACCGGTACTACCAGAATATGAGATCGTTTTCGTTGCCTTTCGCACTTGGAGGGAAATACCAAAAGAACAGCTACCTGGACTTAAACCTAATGTACACAAAGATAAGCAATTCCAATATACCTTGCGCGTTTCGTTCGGGTGAGAACTGATAGGCAGCAGACCAGACCAACTGTCGCCAACATCAAAGTCTACCAATGGTATACTGTTTCCGTTTACATGAAACTCTGGAGGACAGTAGGCTAAGAGGGAAAGTAGACTCGGACGATGCAACTTACCTGCAGCTGTGGGATTCGAAAACCGACTCGCGTCCCGGTGTGTAATATTGCGGTTGTGGTGGCGTACAGTTGCTGAGTGTGCCTTGAAGAGTTGGTCTTGCCTACGTCTGAGCCAGTGCTGCCGAGAAAGCTTGTCCGTGAAGCCTCTCACGCCCGCAGACAGACCAAGGAGTAGAAAGAATAGCAAGCAACGCATGACGCGACGCGGAGTGTGGGTATGCGTCAAGAATGTAAAGTTGGTTGTGCAGTCTTTCCCGCTTTCATCAGCGGTTTTATAGAGGATATAGAAATTCACGGTCGCTTAAATTTCTCTCCGCGCCCATCGTAGCGGATGCGAACAGCTTCGCTGAAGGAGCCCCATTTAGTAAAGTGCAGTACAGAATCAGACATGCTAATTATTATCTTGCTCGCAATTGATGAACTGGTGTCTTTGGGGGTACAGCGTCGCGTTGCGTAGCGACGCCATGGGAGTATGATACATATGATAGACAAAAGGGTTCACGGTCCCCGCGAAAATGCCATGAAGGAAGCCGTTCCAAAATAGGTAGAAGGACAGGGCGGCGTGATGACGACACAATTGGAAGCCCAGATCCACATGTTCGTTGGTATCTCCTGAACACTGGCAGGTCCAAGCAAGCTTTCGCTGCAGTTACGACCATCCTGGCCCCATAGTGCCACATGATTCTGGGCGGGCTCGGGATCATTGATCTTGCCCTGTGCACCCAGCTCAGACAATTAACGACGTCATTTCAAACCTCGAGGAGCTTGAGCAAATTGAAGTTTGAAACCGGACTGGGACGTGACCCGGCGCCCGTCGTCGCTGTGAGGTTGTTCTGTAAGACTGCGTGCGGCATTTCACATTGTAATCCGACTCAGTTTTTCTGAAAATCTGACCAATCAGATTTCAAGGTAACCAAAATAGAGTTACAGTAAGCACCACAAGGGACACGGCAATCAGGCCGACATGCCGGTCAATCTCAAGTTCCGTCGACTGAAGGTTCAAAGATTCAACCGATGAGCTAGTATAGTACAAGTACAGCACCCGAGGATAGTCTGCGGAAAAAAAGGGTGGGGTGGGAAGGCGGGTAACACACAGTTAATATCGAAAGGTTGCATATCAGACTAAAGTGTACTAGCTGTGTCTGGAATTGTGTCTGGAATACTCATAGTGACACGTGTCCCGTAGGAGCCCCGGCCCGGGACTGTGCGGGTCGGGTCGAGACTCGGGACTTGGGCGTCGTGATAAATCACTTGCTCAAGGTCATCAAATGGCCTCCGTTCTCAAGGCCCTCAAAAATATCGCTTTTGGAAGCAAACCTCGTAGACTGCACTCTCATAGCGCCTCGGACAACTCTGCATCAGAACTAGAACTGGTGTCTCTCCCGAACGTGATCCCAAGACAGTACCCGCCGCTCGTTCTGATCCATGTCATACTTCTCTCCTCTGCCCTTGTTCTACTTCCAACAACTCCCATCCCGAACCTGCCGCTTCCACCACCCGCTCGTGGGCTCGACAAACCTCAACATCCGTTCCTCGCTCCGATCACCACCCGACCGGTGCTGACGCTCGCGTGGGCATGTCTCGGCGCGACCCTGCTCATACCCTGGTGGGCCGGTTCGCTACGCCGGTGGGCACACGACGGAACCCTGGGCCCACGTACCGTGGAGATGCGCCTTGCAGGCGATCCACGTAAACAACGGGTACGCCCGGCTCTTCCCCCGCCCCCCACCCCCTCATCTCACCGGCATGCAGGACATCTGGAATGCCTACATCTTCACTGCATACGCCGCTCTGGTGCTGCATGCAGTGATCGTTTTATTCGGGGCGCCATTCTTCCAGTGAGTCTACTCCACTCTACAGCCTTATTATCCTCCCTCACTCGCACACTCGGGCGGCGCGCTCTCTCTCAGGTATGTGCCGCATACCGCGCTGTTAGCTCTCCTCCTCTCTCTCTACACAATCTTCCCTCCCGCGTATGTGCTTGGTCCACCGCGTCTCGGACTCCCGCTCCTCTCGGCACCCTCCAGCGATGCGGTCGTGCAGAACGACCTCTGGGTACGGATATTCGCGGAACGCGAGTGAGTGACTTTCTCTTGGGCCTTTCCCCCACCCCGCGACACTGCTCATGTGGCCTTTTGGCAGTGCGAAAAAGCCCTATGAGCGCGCTCTACTTTACCCTACATACGGTGGGTTTCTGGGAGCGTGGGTTGGCGTCATACCTATTGGACTCGACTGGGACCGCCCGTGGCAGGTAACGACCATACGTGCTTTCTATATGGAGGCAGGCCAACTCCCATACATTGCAGGCATATCCTCTCACTCCAGCAGCTGGTGCATCGTTGGGCTACATAACTGGCGCCCTGCTCGCACTGGGCACGAATGTGCTCCTATTTTTTGCTGATGCAGATAGGCTGGATTCTTCTGAAGTTATGGGTGGCTTAGGAAAGAATGATATAAAGAAGAAACGCAAGGAGGGCGGGCAGAAAAAGAAATCGCCTCCGAAGGAGGAATAAGGAGTGGAGTCCCTCTTGCCGTTGTTTTCCGCATCTATCGGATGTTATCCTCGTTTTGAGTACATTGCAGTAACTACAGTAGAACACTTGTCACATTCATGACCTCCGAGTCGCCTTGTACAAAAACTATCCCACCGAGGCTCCATGGTTTCGAATTGAGACCTCCGGGGTCATCGTAAATGTGAACAACAATGAATCCTCTATCGTAAAACAAGGATGTTTCTGCATTTCTGGGTTAGCCGTAAAGACCGATCTAACGGAAGAAAAACAAACACATAAAGACGTAGCCAAATCAGTTCCATTCAGGATCGTGGTCATGCGAGGAGTGCGAGGTACCGGTAGTGAGGCCATGTCGGACAAGGCGTGATGTCTGGTAGGGCAGTTCGCCGGCGACCGGGTAGACAGTACGGTGTTTCGAGGAAAACTTGAACCAGGGCCTTGGAACCAGTAGCATTGAGTAGGAGGGTTGAGGTCGCGGATATAGCCCGAGACGTTAACTGTGCGACGAAAGAACAGCATAATCAGGAAGAAAATGGGTATGATGGGCCCCGAGACGCCTGTTCCGTGATGCCGTATGGCATAGAGTCGAGCCATGGTCTCCCATCAAACGTGCAACCTCGATTTCCCCGCGGCCGGATGCTGGATTCAAGGCCGTTTCTCTCTTCTGGACCTTCGTGTCGACGGTTTCACCATGCTGTATCAGTGATGCTATGGGAGTCCACAGCTGCGCCGGGCCGTAGTAACAATACCTGTACGGCCTTGAGTTCTCCCTCGTGTGATGCCAGGTGCAACGTGCTGGCCTCGTCCCTGTTCCCTACGTCGACAACTAAGTGGTGTTCGAGTAACAACACCACATGGTCACGACGTCCGCTCAGTGACGCTCCGTGCAGTGGACTCATGCGGAAGGAGCAGCTTCTTGTGGGTCCTCTGAGCACCAATCTGCGTGGTATCGGGTAACTAAACCGAATCGCAAGGACATCTGCGAGCTCTTCAAGGTAAAGTGGGCGGACGGTCAACGTAAGGCATCGGAGGAGTCGGTAAGCATACGCTCTTACTCCTCTATCCAGAGTAGACTGCGTTCAGATGTCTCATTCAGGGTTTCTTCAGGCAACTCGTCGAGAGCTCACAGAATTGTCCTTGTAAACCTATAATGCAGCATTTCCGGCTGGTAAAACACCCAGAGCATGATCACCAGGCTGCTGGGACCTAGCACAGTACCTCGAATATAGCTCGCAAAGAATTTCGTAGCAACGATTCGATTTGGCGGGCGCATAGGTGAGAAAGGAGGGAAATAAGCCACGAACGTCTTGCTTTGCGGTATCTTTCAAGCCAGAGCAGAAATAGGACAACAGACCTAATCCGGAATCAGACAGAGCTTTGGCTCCCTTCGTATTGTTCACAACCAGCTCCAGCGTCTAGGCTATACCGTCATCTGAGCTTCGTGTTGGATGAGTCGTTCCAGTCTCTGTAGCACAACCTTCATCCCGCTCTTTCCTAGCAGCTCCAAGCTATTAGGAGAGAGCGAGATGGAGGTTGTACTACTAGCCCCGAGGGCGACACTGGCACATAGCGTTTCTGGGTGTCCATACATATAAGTCGCATACTGTAATGCGCAACCTCTATTCCGCACTCCGGATAATGCCGATAAACTGCATAGTTTCAAGCCACCGCCACCGCCCCAGCTACCTTGCGACACATTTGGTCAACATCGTCGGCAGCGAGCAAGGTGAGCAATCGTGATTGTTATTCTTGTTGGTCGTTCGTGCTCAGTATAGCATACCTAGCTTTATTCCCAATTTATAAGGTGTGTGGTCTTACTCAACTCATAGTTTCCCGTCGGGTGGGGGTATCCCCTCTGCAGAGGTCCAGCTACCAGCGGTTTGGATAACTGTTATACGACGAAGGGGCTTAAAAGGAATGAGGAATTGTGCTGGGAAAAAGCAGGCGTTCGATTGTGTGAAGACGACGTTGTGCCCCTCTCCCCACTCCGGCGGTCACCTTACGTTCTCTTCCATGCACGTTCACCTCATCATCATATAGATCTTCTCCCCCGCCACACAATAGCAATGGCCCAACGTGTCACCCTCCGCAAGCGCCAGCCTTATAATACCTCATCTTCACGACGGCGCATCGTCAAGACTCCAGGCGGTGTCCTCCGCTACCACCATATCAAAAAGCTCCCTACCGCACCCAAGTGCGGCGACTGTGGCGCTAAGCTCAGCGGAGTGCGTGTCCCCTACCCTGCTTTACTTTTATGCTTGGTGCTTATCCCACAACATAGGTTGTTGCCCTGCGCCCGCGCGAGTACGCAACTGTATCTAAGACGAAAAAACACGTAACCCGGTCATATGGCGGTTCACGGTGCGGCGGCTGCGTGCGTTCGCGGTATGTTATTTCCCTTGGTGCTATCTTCGCTGGCTGTCACTCATAACCGACATTATGACAACAGCATCGTCCGTGCATTCCTGATAGAGGAAGCGAAGGTTGTTAAGCGCGTCATCAAGTCACAGCAGAAGGCAGCAAGCGGCCGCTCGTAATCTATCCCTTCTACATGTTATGTGGTTATGTGGCTTGCAGTTTCGTATGAAGCGCTATGAGAGAATCTCAGCATGCATTTTGAACATGTAGTCCATGCGAGGTGATTCCCAAGAGATTCGTTACCCCACCGTCACAACAAGCCAGACCAACTGACCTGCTCATTGTTCGGAAATGAAGGTGTAGGTTGCGACTTCATTACCTTAGGCGACAGATGGGGCACATATCTGATTAGCAGTTGCCGGCGCAAACAACGGACCCTCGGGTACTCTTGTGGTTGTGTCAGCAGGCTGTGAAAATTATACAGACCCTTCTCTCTGACATTCGTCACCAACTTTATTCAAAGGTAGCCGCTAGTGAGATTTTATTACTGTACTGTACAGTACTGTAGTCGCTTTCTCCGCTACTCCGGTATAACTTGAACTGCTCGAGCCACATCACATGACCACGTCCGTTGCTCTCAGGCTGAGGCCACCATGACGCCAGATACAGTATACTTATACTTTCTGTAGCGAGTCTGCAGCACGCTCACGGCGAATGTTGAGATATCACACCGTACTGTTTCATTGCTACACGCGAACAGTCACCCTCGATTTGTCGGTCGGCAACATTTGCATCGTTGAAGGTTCTACGGCAATGAAGTAACAACGAAGTAATTCAAGTAAAAAGTTCTACTTTCGTGCAACGATGCATGACCTTGCCTGGGCCTAGGCTGCAGCTACCGCTGGTGGCCTACAAAAGGCGCTTCCGATTTCTCAACACGAAATACCAATGCGACCCGCTGATGGCACCACGACTCTGTACGAGGAGTCGGTCGTTCGACACCACCGTGAACCGTTCTTCTTGGGATCTGCCCCGCAATTCTTCAGTCGCGGTACACCATTCCGCACATGTTTTTGGCAATACACCTCCGAGCGCAACGGAGGGGAGCACATAACAGTAACGGTAACTCGCCATACTTCGCCTGTGCTTTTCTTGTCTTACACGGTGGTTGTGGTTGTGGAGCCTCGTCGGGGCCGCAATTACCATCTCCCGCACAGATGACTCGAGTCTGATCTATTGCCCCTATTACACAGAGCTTAACCCAAGCAGTGTCCGTGAGGGGTGAAATACATGGAACTTTATTCCCCGTATCGTCTCGGTGGTCAGGCATCTTCATCGTCACTGCGAGCATGCTGACATGCGCATTCCTGGGGTATTCCCTGGTTCTTAACGGGGGCCTGCAAGGCAGTCCAATTGCGACCTGGGAGACCTCGCGACTGGAAATTTCTTTCCCGGCAGACTGATACAAAGTTAGGTGCGAGAAGATTGCAGGATCTATCTACGCGGTGTCCCAAGGATTTAATTCAGGTGAGTTTTAATCGATTCCAGGCACCCCAATTGCGCGTCCACTGCCCACCGCTAGCTTCAGATTTTTTCCGAGTTCAACCCGTACATAGGACTCAGGTCCATTTCCGTAGGGGACATGGAAGCAGACATCCCTTAGCCGCGGGCTGCGAATGGCGGACTAGTTTATCTCATTGAGTAATGTTGAACACTCGATCGCCTCGTGTGCCAGTAGTCCACGTCAGCTACTACGGCATATTTTGTTGGCAAATCGCGCGCACTCCACGCCAGCCACGAATGTATCGTGCGATCAAGCGGACGAATCAACCTGGGCGTCACAAGATTTGCATAATACACGTATGTTATCTCCCTGGATGGCCTCAGACATTAATATTGTCCCGCGCAAATACCAAACAGCAGGCATCCTCATGCCTCCTTCAGAGTACGCTTCAAAAAAAAAAACACACTCCTCAGGGACGCTGCTCCTATTATTGCCCCAGGTGGGGTTAGAGCACTACGATTGCCCATTATAGAGTGCGACGGCTCGCAGTCGCGCCGATATTCCCGAGATTACTAAAGAGAATTGAATGATTCTCGTACTACGTAACAGGCGACCGCGGTGCTTGATCAACGATGACGCTCTTCCCTTTGTTACCTGGCAGGGACGAGGCAATGCATTCCCTTGCAAGCTGTTATCCACGCACGTCATTATAAATGTAAGGCGCCTCGACAAATCAGATATCACATTCCGGTTTTAGTCACTGAATCCCTATCTCACGGGCTTAGAAGCTATTCGCAGGAAGAATCTTACACCCGTGTATGGGTGAGCTTAACTGCAGCGCAATACGAGGAATTTATCACCTTCAGCATATTGACCACGCCTTTCCGATTCTATCAAAAGCCCCCTGGCCCTATAGAAAATACGCTAAGTTTACCGCAACATCGTTTCTGTAGTACGATCATGTTGAGAGCTATTGTTCTGGACTGTGCTCTGATCCTCCTCCCCGCCACCCTCGCCGCGATCTCGCAAAGCCTGTTTAACCATGACATTAACTCCAGAGATCTCACAGCGGCTACATCCGAGCAGTCGTCCACGATAGACAACTACAATGTGTCATGTGCTAGGATAGCAGAATCTATTTCTTCTGCGTCCCAACTGTTTTACCCAGGTATGCTTGGGTCACACGTGTCGCAAATTTACTCTAACATTCCGAATTCAAGGCTCACTGGAGTTCAGCACAGATATTTCTCACTGGGGCAATTCGAGCTCTCAAGTATCTACGTGCTCAGTGGAGCCGGGAACGCCGCAGGATGTTGGGATAATTGTAGGTGGTTCCCCACTCTCCACGACGTACAATTGCTTTCTCGTTGATGTCACCTTCATCGAACACCGCAGCTCCGAGAACTCGCCTTGACACGCACCCCGTTTGCCGTCAAAGGCGGTGGTCACAGCCTCAACCCTGGATTCTCGTCAACTTCTGGCGTACACATCTCACTAAGGCGAATGGATGACATTGTCGTCCACGAAGACTCGAAGACGGTCGAGGTTGGAGTAGGGCTTACCTGGATAGACGTGTACGCGTACCTGGTCCCCAAAGGCATCAATGTTGTTGGAGGTCGCTCGGGTAAAGTCGGTGTCAGTGGTTACATGCTTGGTGGAGGTGATTCCCTCCTTTTGATGGTGCATAGCATGGACGGGCTCAAAGAAGCTGCAGGATATTCTTGGAAGACCAACCAGTATGGGCTTGCCGTGGATAACGTGATGGCATTCGAGCTTGTGCTACCCAATGGGCAAGTAAAGGTGGTGACGGAGGAGGACCAAGATCTCTGGTTTGCTCTCAGGGTACGTCATTCTGGTAATAGTGGATGCAAAGGCAATGGGCTCATGTGTATAAGGGTGGATTCAACAACTACGTGAGTCTTACGACGATGTTGCACTGCTACGCAAACGACAGTATTATATCAATCAGGGGATTGTTACCAAATTTATTTTGGGGTTTCATGAACAAACCGATGTTTGGGTACGTCCGCTCTTCGTTCGGACCAACCGCACGTCCACAATAACGCAACAGGCTGCCTCACTCAACTTTATGGGGAATCTAATAGAGGATGCCCAAGCAGCTATCGCCAAGTTCCTAACTCGGGAACATGACCACAAGGCAGCGCAACAAGGGCAATTTATTTATAGTAATTACACAGTAAGGCTCCGAGTTCACAGTTTCATGGCATGGCTTAGCCGATCTTTGCCAGTTAATATTCAACCTCGTTCTCTTCTATGACGGGCCAGAGCCTCCTGAAGGTCTCTACGATGAACTGTTGCAGCTATCAGCTCCATCTAAATCCATCTTCAACGGGTCATTTACGGATTTCATTTTGGGATCCTTCCTCCCCACGTACGAACGGTGAGCTTAAAAATATACAATTTTTGCTTTTGCTTATTCTCCACGGGCCACCAGTAGTGGTTATTTCGATGGTGTCCCCATGGTGCGCTATACCCAGCCCGTTATCGAAGCATATGCGAATGATACCAAGGTAAGAAGCTAAAGATGCCCACCGTGACCAGGTTTGATTTCCTTCGTATAGTTCTGGGGCGAGACTCTCAGCAGGCTCGACAAAAAGGTCTTAGTCGTTTATTCCTTGGACCCATACGAGCCTGGCTACATCTCACACGGAGAGCCAAGCGCGTACCCGCCCGACCGCTCACGCGCCTTCTACATGTCGAACATCTATTTTGGGTGGTCGAACAATTTGACTGACGAGTACACGGCGGATGCCATTCGTAGTTCCCACGCATCATTAACTGCAGCGGCGATCAAAGATGGTCAAGATTTGACGGGCGCAGCGCCTTATCCAAATTACGCGCTGTTTGGGACGCCGTTGGAGGAGATGTATGGTCAACACTTGGAGCGGCTGCGTGATATCAGAAAGGTGTATGACCCCGAGGATATAATGGGCCTCGCGGGTGGATGGAAGTTCTAAGAGCCTGTGGCGGGGATAAGATGGTGAGAATCGCACTCGTATTGCGGGAGCCCGAAATTCATCTTGTAGACGTTCGAGAATATGAAACTTTTTTTTTTTTTTTTTTTGGAATCTGCATTTATAACGCGCAACATGTATGTAATTACAAAGACGCGCGCGGGGTGGCGATGCACCCCGGTTGATCGGAGGTGGCTATGGACTGGTATATACGCATGGTGATGTGGACTGGGTGATTGTGTGTGGGATGGAGAATATGAAACATTCCAAGTCTCGGCATCGCCCACTCAGGGACGCCAACTAACGTTAGTACGTCACTCAGAACGACCACGGTCGCCCGTCCAACTGCCAGTGTCGGGTGGGGCTGGCGATTTACGATTAGTAAGCGTGATGCTTTCGTGCAACGGTGCATGGTCTTGCGAGTCCTAGGTCTCAGCCGTGCGCTGCGCACAACCCAGAGCATCGGTATGGTGGTCTCAACAGGATGCTGGCAAGAACCTGCAAGATGACGGTTGTCAGGGCCGAGCCATCATTGGCAATTACTAAGTTAAGGCGAGTGAGGTGAGTTTTCATAGGATCAATCGTAAGTAGTACAAGTTAATGTTACTTCAAGCTTCATCGTTCACGGAACATGCCATTTCATCACTCCTTTCGTGCTGTTACTCGCTTTGTCACATCTGGAATCTCAAGGATTCTTTTTCGATCGCGATTTCGAAATAGGGGAATGGGCGGTCGGTCATGGTTTCTGCAAGTAATCGTCACGATGTCTGCATAAAATTGGAGCATCTTCGATGTGATGACATCACAGCTGATAAGGAAGCAGAGCAAAACGGTTGCTCCCAACTCTCGGGAGCTACAATTTTGCTCAGCTTCCTGACCAGTTGTCTCGGATGTCATCACGTCGAAAGCGCTCCAATTTGTCCTCGTCCGTCGCCGGCAGAAACCTCAAGTCATATAAACCCTCCTTTTTGATGCGATCGAACACTTCTACGGCTCGTTGTGATCTACACCGCATGTTTTCGATTTTGAATACAGGATTGAGTCCCGAATTTTGGGTGTCAAAGACGTCAGTTTTCTGTTGGATCGGAGGCGCGTCGCATACCTGGGGGAGAGCCTGCAGTGCCGTCCGAGGATTGAGTGTCCATGTTGCATGCGTCATCATTTTTTCGTTAAAGAAAGGGGTGCTCAATGGATTTATAAAAACTTCACGGTTTACGTGTATACCTCAAAAATCGCGTGACGGATGCGTACTTGGTCGTTCAAGATCAATGTGTCTTTCTCGATTCCAATTTGAGAGGGTGTGTCGGAGATGGCAGCTTGCACTGGCATAATGTCGATTAGGTTATTATGCTGATTTTCCAATCTCTCGCGAGAGTAGGGTGTTGGTGAGAGACTGGAAAACCAGCATTGATAACCTAAACGACATCGTCGACATTATGCAAGCCGCTGTCTCCGGGCATGGGATGCATCCACTGATTCTTGGGCCCCTTGTCCCCGCTCCAGCCACCACAGGGCTAGAGCCAAAAGTTCTATGGGTTGATCACTCCGATGATTCTAGAATGGTGGTGTCAGCCACGTCGTCTTCAACATCAACCTTTTATTCAATCAGAACCCGCCCGCGGCCCTCCTCAGCCCAAAGAACGTGGTTGAGGAGAGAGGGGTTGGCTAGGTACAAGGGACGGGGTTGAAGGGATTCGATCACATCTTCCAGGTCTGAGGGGTGAGTGACGTTCGCGGTCGTGTCGCCAAGCTGATGCGTTGGTGTGCTTCCTCAGGCTGACGTCGAGGCGAAGTTATCCGAATCAGGTTCTTTTCCTCGGGCTTTCGAGAAGATGTTGCCCGAAGAAGAGGATTTAGAAGGTTAGAGGCGCGGCAAGAGCATCATAATGATAGGCTTCGTACCGATAGAGCGCGTGCTTCTCATCTTTGTGGTGACGCACGGCAGTTAAGACTGATAGCGGGGTCCTGTTGCAGGAGATGTCAGGGGGGAGCGGTGACGGCTTGCTGCTTATCGTTATATATCGGTTCGGTTTTAAATACAAAGTGTCAGATAGGGGAGGACGACACGGTGATGCGATAAGTAGACGTTGTGATATAGGGGTAGTATGGATGTCGCATGCGCAGAGTGGCGGGCGGTTAACGTTACTCCGCCGCCGATTAGTGAGGGGTGAAATCCAAGACGACGAGGTCATTCCGCGGCGCAAGTCCAATGACGCAACAAGCAGTTTTCACATGACATTGCGATGTAGGGATAGAATAGCGGTGCGGCTGAGAATGGTGATAACTTGTGATTTAAAGAAAAAATAGACAAGCCCAGAGTTCCTGCCGAAGGTGTTAACAATAGTCCGCTGGCTGAAGATATGTGTTTTGCTTGCGTAGTAACTATGAAACGCGTAAAAAGTTGGACAATGAATAGAGAAGGCCGAATAACTCACAGTCATGTACGATCATTTACGAGAATTGTTCTCTTACAGTTCCAGATCTGCACAATCTCATTCGCGGGGTCTTGCCTCCTCCTTGTTACTGGAATCGACGAAAGTGTGATATCTTGGATCACATCTTTCATGCGTCATCACCCGTAGCTCTCGAATATTTGCATGACAGGGCAATGCGAATAATTAAAGACTCGGAGAAATGCGAGGAGAGGGGAGATTCGAACGAATCAAGGATAAGAAAACGAGATATGATATCTGTCGACGACTAAGACGACAATCTGCAGCAAATCCGCGATGAGTCGATGTTCCTCGACCTTCCTTGCGAAGAGCAGGTGAAGCATTGTTTTATCACGCCACGTTACTTGCTTTATTCGCCTTCGAGGTTTGTGCTCTCTGTGCAGCGCAAGTCAATGCTTTAGAAGACGGCGTTTGCAAATTGCGCTTGACCTACCCAATATTGATCGTTTGCGTCCGAATGATTATCACTCGTGATCTGTTTGACGGACCGCCAATAATCTGTGGATTGGACGCATACCTTGGGGGTTATCACGCATGGCGATGCCCGAGCAAATGCTCATGGCATTGTTATATCCACGCGTATTCATGTACAAGCTGTTTAACAAAACCGTGACATATCAAACAGAAGATAATACCATGTTGCAACGGCCCGGGCGATGCGAGGAAACGTTACCACATATGCGTTGAATAACGACAGCATTGCTTCAATGGTGCAAGGCAATCTTATGCCAAGACCTATTGAGACATTGTCCTCTGTCATAACGATAACTTTTATCTGTCAAGAGAGGTTGTCGTTGTCCAGAATACGTTCCTTATTTCGCGTGCGGCGCCAAGTCTTTTTGGAGGCGTTGCTCTGGTTGAGAACACATAACTCGACATACTACGGAACAGTACAGATCGACGGACAGCGGTTGGCACAAATACCGGAAGACGATGTACCGACGGAGATTGTGTTGATTAGCAGACACAGGCTGGACGAAGGTCTCCTGGATCAGAAGAATTCAGGTTACGTATCTGAACCTCAACTGGGTGCGACTGTCTTTTTCAACCAATTTTTTTCCTAATTTTATTGATAATTCAACGGCAGGAGATATTGGCCCATCGTCATGTCAAGATGAATCAAGAAGCGTTCTATTTCCTGTAGACGACAGTGTGTCATTCTTTGTAATAATTTATGTTTTGTAGTGGACGGGGAAGTGATTCCCTTACACGGTGAATGGGATGATAGACACGGAGATGAACAATTTGACGACGGTAGAAACAACGCTAAGAGGCCTGACTCGGATGAACTTATGGGAAGATAGTTCAGAGGATCCATACGCGGTTCGAAATAGTCGTCAACCAAAGAGACGGAATCGTCATGCGGGAACGAATATATTTCGAAAAGGCGTTTCCGTGTCTGTATCCGGGCCGATCGTCCGGTGTAAATAAATTTCAAGGAGCACGTCATTATGGTCCTTGCACTATTTCGACCGTTGCTTTCGAAAACATGCTATTTCTCCCTTTTTCGCATTCGGAATCCTACAACGTCGCGAAGCTCTGTTTTCGGCGCGGCTTCGCATGAATCGGCAAACATTCGAACGCGACTCCGAGTCCTGGATAATCGCAACTGTCACGAAAGAGAAACTGGAGTCAACACACGATCTAACCGAAAAAAGAGAAAAAATACATCCTGAGTGACCTTGCTTGCAGCAAGGTAATGAGTTTACTTTGCCGCTACCTTAGCTAACTTATGGACTCCGTGACACAGCGTTCACCGTCCTCTCCTTTGTTCAGTTCGGTTCGTCAAGTTGAATTCGATCTTCCGGGGTTTGAGCGTACAGTATGCAGGGAAAGTTGTCAAATGGCCGAGCATCGGTGCCTTTATGGATAAGCAAGGTCCGTCATGGTGGAGGACTGTACCTGTCGTTTTTTTTAGAATTCAAGTTGCCGATAGGTTCAAGTTCATAAGTTCATGTCCTGCATTGTTGCGAAAGAAGTTGTCAATGCCGCAGCGTGAACTCACCAAACATCTTCCCCAGGCCTGCATCGCTGGCCATTGGTCAAGTTGATCTCTTAATACATGGCATTGCTTTCTGGGCATTCGCCGCGTGTGACCCCACCTCCATCTCCGCCGCAGATAGCATGGCTCGATCTTGACAATGCCACACAGAGTGCCGAAGTAGGGTGACAACCGAAGTCTAATTGAACAGCTGATCCACCTCGCTTTGTCTATTTGATCCACACTGTGACACCCTGTCATGCAGAGCTACCTACTCCCTGTCTTTGGCAGTGCCTCCGGGGAATATAAATAGGTCTACAATCCCCGAAACTTGACTTGCGACATTTGACGTTCTGGATACTGTATCCTTTTCCTAGTCACCGTCACTGCCATCATGCAAAAGCTAGCCTTTCTAAAGCGTGTTCTCCTTGCTTGTGTCCTGCAAGGCCAGTTAGGATTGGTCCACGAGGGTCGCGGAGCTGGATACGTATATGCACGGCCATCTTTTTCAGAGAACGGATGCAGAGCTACGTGCGAGAAGATTGCAACGTCCCTCTCCCCTGCATCTCAAGTGTTTTATCCAGGTGAGAGCGTGGGGTGATTCCAGTCGCCATTATTGCATGTCACGATTGACCCTGGATTTTTAGGGTCTCAGGAGTTTAACGCGGACATCTCTCACTGGGCTAACTCGAGCTCTTACGTATCGGCGTGCTCCGTGGAGCCAGGCAGCCTGAGTGACGTTGGCCTGATTGTACGTTGGCCTTCTTCTGCTAATGTATCCCCACCGTTTTGCTAACACTAGCTATGCCGAAGCTTTGCGAGATATCATCAGCTCGCGTGCCATTTGCAGTTAAAGGTGGTGGGCATATAACCAACCCTGGTTTTTCGTCAACCCCAGGTGTACACATCTCAATGTCCCGATTCAACGATATTGTCATCCATGAAGACTCGGAGACGGTCGAGATTGGAGCAGGACTTACCTGGACGGAGGTGTACAAATACCTTGTCCCAAAGGGCATCAATGTCGTCGGAGGTCGTATCGATGGAGTCGGCGTTGCTGGTCTTACCCTTGGCGGAGGTAAGTGTGATTTCTTCCTCCCGCCCATTCATGGTACGAACTCGAGGCTGTACACGTCCGGCAGGATATTCTTGGAAGACAAACCAGTATGGGCTCACTGTGGATACCATTACGGAATTCGAGCTAGTATTACCGGACGGAGAGGTCAAGATAGTGACCGAGAAGGATGAAGATCTTTGGTTTGCGCTCAAGGTGGGTAGTCCAAGCTATGACTACAGGAGCGGAGCGATGATCTCACTCACTTCCACTTCATCCTAAAGGGTGGATTCAACAACTATGTGAGCTTTGCAAAGTACCCTATCATCTACCCAATCAAGCCAACGACCATCTCGTATCAACCAGGGAATTGTTACGAAGTTCACTTTAAAATCACATCAGCAGACTGAAGTTTGGGTGTGCCTCTATTTTCTCTCAGGAAATGACACTCTGACGGTGAATGCGGTAGGGTGCCTTTCTCGGCTTCGCCGAGGATGTAGCGGATGTAGCCCAAGCAACATTTGTCAAGTTCCTTGCTCAGCGACACGACCACAAGGCAGCGCAATTAGGAGAATCTGTGTATAGTAATGGCTCGGTAAATCTCGACACCTTCCCAACCAAGATCCGATATAAATAGAAAAAACAGGTTTCACTTGGCATAACACTCTTCTACGATGGGCCAGAGCCTCCCAAGGGACTCTATGATGAGCTACTGGACCTCCCAACCACGTCAAAGACCATCTTCAACGGTTCCTTTACGAATTTCATTCTGAGCCAATCCAGTCCTACATTCAAACGGTGAATTACCACCCAGATACAATCCTCTTATTTTACCTATCTCTTCCCATGCAGGGTTTATTTCACTGGTGTTCCCATGTTGCACTACACGGAGCCTGTCATGAAAGCGTTCGTAAACGAGACCAAGGTGAGCAATTGAAGCACCCCATCGCGCAGTAATTTGCTCTGATGTGTGTGGTAGTTCTGGGGAGAAAGACTTAGCAAGTACGATAAGAGCGTGGTGGTCTTATATGGCGCCGAACCATTAGAGCCCGACTTCCTTACCCATGGGGAACCATCTGCCTACCCGCCTGACCGCTCTCTCGCCGTCCTTCCATCCGGCATCCTATATGGGTGGTCAGACGAGTCTGCCGACACGTACATGGCGGATGCGTTGCGCTGTTCGGCCGCATCTTTGGTTGAAGCAGGAATTCAGGATGGGCAAGACCTCAAGAATGCCGCGCCTTATGTCAACTATGCGCTGTTTGGGACACCGCTTGAAGAGATGTATGGTGGACACTTAGGGCGTCTGCGTGAGATTAGAATGAAGTATAATCCAGAGGATATTATGGGTCTCGCAGGTGGATGGAAGTTCTAAGCGCTTGCAGCAGGAATGGCAATCTTGTCGTGGTAGTCTGAAATGGTTCTGGCGAATTCTAATGGATGGTGTTCGAAACAGCCCGAGCCTGAGCTTTGTCGACATAGGAATTCCAGTCACCGAATTGACTCAGAGTTACCCAAGCGCACAGCGCGAACGGCCATGGTTGTGGTGCGCGGTTGAAGCTCCAACCACTGAGGGAATGCCAAAGTTTCTAATGCAAAAACTGCGAAAACTGTTATCGTACATAAAAGCATTCAGTTCCACCGCAGAGAAAGTCCCTAGCAAACGTGGTATCTCCGGAACATGGGGCGCCAAGTCCGATCTCCGATGTCAGTAGTTACACCTTTATCAAGGACTCGGGCTTGTACCTTTTTTATTTTTATTTACAAAAAACAGTTTTGCTCAAATGCATTGGAGCCTTGACTGGTAAGCGCGATATACTTTAGATTGTGTCTACCGGTGGGCTATTGATATCAGCCCTGGCTGCACAGAGTCCTAGAGGACAACAGGGTTTAAGGGGTGCCCTACCTACATTTCAAGGCACGGTTGTGGCCGAAGCGCCCATAATGGTACCTAGAGGCGTCCGCTCCGATTGGCTTAACCCCTCGAAACTGGCAGGGCACCACCAGCACGATGGCGATCAGGATGAAGAACCCAAATTTCGTACGGCTTGCCAATCGACATTCTTGACACGCGCCACACACCGGCCATCGTGTTGGAATATGGGCTCAGTCTTCGAGAGAAGGACTGAGGGACTACTGGCAGACAGTATCGTACTATAAGTATCCGTAACGAGGGAGTTTGGGTAATTTTATAGTGAGCTGAGATGCGTACTAGCACTGCGGCCATCAGGACGATCACGTAGTCCATCTCGATCCGGTTCTGCCGGTCCGGGCGTTGGCACGCCGAGTGTGTGGCTGCGGCGCTGCGCCTCCTCCAACACATCGCCCCTGAAGCTGCTTGGTTCTTTTCGTTAACCTTCAGAGTTTGAGTTGGAGGTGTATGCAGGGACTGTCACCAACTTGAAATAGCGCCCAAAGAGCAGAGGACCGCTGGCTTTGCCACGTCAGCAATCCTGCCACGTAGAAGTACACTTACAGTATGGCATTCCGCCTGATGAGTAACTAAAAAGGTGATGTAGGTGATGCATGACGCGGCCGCCGTCACGGTACTGTAGCAGCAACCCAAAGAACCCATCATCCATAAATTTTCCTGGGGCACTTTAACATGTGCCTGAGGACAGAACCCTATCTAGTACGACCTGACAGGGACATCTTCGTTACAGTACGCCTTTCGTGTGTGTGATCTCTGACTCTGCAATAACCTCGTCCCCTGGTTCTATAAGGATCGGCACAGCAACATAAAGAATCGATGGGTGTAATGACGGCACATGAGATACATCACGGTTCCGCGCGAGCCTGGTGATGGATAGTCGAACGGATAAGTGAGTGGGTGAGTAGGTGAATGGGAACCTGCCTACAAGTTGAGATGAAGCCCACAATTGAACCGACACGGATCAGCCGCGGCCTGTCTTCCTCTCTATATATGCCCCGTAGATAAAATGGACATAAGATATAAGGAACTTCGCTCGCGGTGTAATACCCCCCTTTCCCCGTCACTACCGTCATGCTGAGGGCAGCTATTCTCGGACGTGCTCTCATTGTTGTTGGGGCCATGCAGGCGCTGCTCATATCCGGCCTGGGAAATCTCGCAGCAGGATATGCACATGCACCCTTGACTGACGAGTACAGCGCCACATGCAAACGGATCGCAATGTCTATTTCCCCTGCATCCCAAGTATTTTATCCAGGTGAGTCACCCTCTGGTGTGACTTGACTCGCTGCCTTTTCGCGGCATCGCCGTTGACTCTGGGTTTTAGGGTCACAGGAATTTAACGCAGACATCGCTCACTTCGCAAATTCGAGCTCTGATTTTCCTACGTGCACTGTGGAGCCGGGCACCCTGCGTGACGTTGGCTTGATTGTACATACACATTCTTCTGCTAACATACCGTCGCCGACTGGTTGACATTCTCCAACCCAAACACTGCAGCTTCAGCAGATCTCCCTGGCTCGCGTGCCATTTGCAGTTAAAGGCGGTGGACATACTACCAACCCTGGCTTTTCGTCAACCCCAGGTGTACACATCTCAATGTCCCGATTCAACGATGTTGTCATCCGTGAAGACTCAGAGACGGTCGAGATTGGAGCAGGACTTACCTGGACGGATGTATACGCATATCTTATCCCAAAGGGCATCAATGTCGTCGGAGGTCACTTGAAAGGTATCGGCGTTGCCGGATTCACGCTTGGCGGAGGTAAATCTAATCCATTCCTCTTGCTCACCTCATGGTACGGACTCAAGGTTATATTCGTCCGGCAGGATATTCTTGGAAAACGAGCCAATATGGACTCACAATAGACACCGTCACGGAATTTGAGCTCGTAACACCGAACGGAGAGGTGAAGATGGTAACAGAGAAGGATAAAGAACTCTGGTTTGCGCTCAGGGTGCGTCTAAGAGGTGTCTACGAGAGCGGACTCGGAAGGAGGAGCTCACTTAACTTTAGGGCGGATTCAACAACTATGTGAGCTTCGCAAATCATCGATTACTAACCGAACGTAATTAACAACCATGTTTTGTCGACCAGGGAATCGTTACAAAGTTCACTTTGAAATCACATAAGCAAACTGATGTTTGGGTGTGTCTTATTTCCCCTAGGAGACGACTCGGATTTCCTGATGACGAATACGGTAGGGTGCTATACTCAACTTTGCGGAGGATCTGGCAGATGTGGCCCAAACAACGTTTGCTAAGTTCCTTGCACAGCAACACGACCACAAGGCAGCGCAATTGGGAGAGTTTGTATATAGTAATGACTCGGCAAGTCTCGACATCTTCCTAGTCCCACCTCGATTCACAGAGGCCAAACAGGTATTGTTTGGTATATCTCTCTTCTACGATGCGCCAGCGCCTCCAGAAGGACTCTACGATGACCTGCTCAGTCTCCCAGCCACATCTAAGTCCATCTTCAAGGGTACTTTTCCTGGATTTATTTCGAGCCAATTCCTTCCAACATACAACCGGTCAGTTCAGAATCACATCCACGTGCAATCAATCTCCTGTTTTACGTATCTCTTCCCACGCAGAGTTTATCTTAATAGTGTTCCTATGTTGCACTACACGGAGCAATCATGAAAGCATTCGTAAACGAGACCAAGGTGAGCAGTTTGGAGCTTCATATCGGTGAATCATCTGTTCTGATGCGCATTGTAGTTCTGGGGAGATATGCTTAGCAAGTATGACAAGAACGTATTGGTCGTGTATAGCCTCGACCCATTCGAGCCCGGCTTCCTGACCCACGGAGGACTCTCTGCGTATCCTCCCGACAGGTCTCTTGCTGTCCTTCCATCCAGCATATACTGTGGGTGGACTAACAACTCTGCCGACAAGTACATGGCGGATGCTATGCGGCGTTCGGCTGCCTTTTTGGTTGCAGTTGGAATTCAGGACGGGCAGGACCTTGATAAGGCGGCGCCGTACGTGAACTATGCACTATTTGGAACACCACTAGAGAAGATGTATGGCCAACATTTGGGGCGGCTGCGAGAAATCAGGAAGATGTATGATCCCGAGGACATTATGGGTCTCGCAGGTGGATGGAAATTTTAGGTGGTGCTCCGGGCATGGCACTTCCATCGTATTAGTTTGGAATCTTTGATATGTGCCTCATCGTCTTCCAATGCTCTACCCACAGCACTGATCCTCGTCACAGGCGGTAAAGCACCGATCGTACAGCGCCTATTCCCCAAGATGATGTATTCTCAAGTAGTATGTCAGCGTCCTCCGTAACCTCCGCAATCGGACGCTCCTTTTGGTTTCTCAGCAGAGTGTGCCCCTGTGCTACCCAAGGCCGGGGTTTCTGCAGTCGCAGCGTAATCGTCGAATCCCTCTCCGGAGCCGGAAATCCATTAGTCAGGTATACTGTACCACGCTCACGTGTGCAGTGCCGCGGTCCTGGTTGAGGAAAAGGTAACCATGTGCCGTCAAACGACCAGAGAATGGCCCTTTCGAATATCTGCATTTTGAGTGATACATTTCTTGCCAGTGCCGCCTGCAAACTGAGGGCGAATTCAAATTTATGCAGAACCGACCCCAGAAAAGTGAGAATGGTCACCAGGCAGGCATCGTTGCTGGCTAAATACATACAAGGTGCTGGGCTTCGACTAGGTGGCTGTCGGCGTGGCCGGTCAGCATCGTCAGCACCAGACATAGGCCTGCCAAATACGGGTGGGTGGCGCGATCTAGGCGGCGACACAGTGCTGCGTCGACGTCTACTCTTCCCTCCACGAAAGCAGGACCGGGCGCTGCAGGCACGGCGCATAAATATCCGAGTCGCCGGAGACGTCACCACAGTATGTTTCATACAATGTAAGTAGAGACGAGAGTAGTGAACACGGTGTATCATTCCTTTTTGGCTCCAGTCACGGTGGGAAAACCAGGGCTGCAGGATCGAAGCGGCAAGGAGTCATCGTTGAACCAATGGTCCACGTACGGGATCTCTTTCCTCCTTCGTGCATCCGTTTCGCTTGCCGTAACATATTCGGAACCGTGATGATGTCAGCAACGAAGACTAAGGGCCCGTTCGGCTGCGGTGCTAGCGCTGGCAGGCCCACGAAAATGTACGATTAAGTTATGGTAACAGAGTCCTGAGCGCTGCTACCGTTTTCGGCCGGTGCTAGCACTGCAGCCAAACGGGCCCTAACGAACCATGATGCATCCATGCATACTGTATGGTTGCAAGGCCGCTCATCTTGATCAACCCAATCGGCGATCGGAGGCACTGGCACCCTTGTGTGGTTTCCCCCGTCATACTGAGGTTGCACGTATTGTACACACAAATTCCAGAGAGCGTAATCATGATGCCATGTGAGCTGCTACGCCACCGTCGGGCCACACTTGCAAAACAGGAGGTGTTTAGAGCCGTTTAGGACCATTTGGTCCTATTTATAGATGCAGATTCGGCACTTTTATAAGCTAAGCACGTACCATGGAATCTTCGGAATATTTCCGGTGAATCAGCGCAGACTCGGAAGCGTCACTCAGACACCGAGCTTCATCCACTATCTGGGTCCAAGAGTGAGTTGTTTCTAATCAATCAATTACAGTAAAGCGTGACTGGGTTGTGGTGTCACTTGTAATCTATTATAACTCACGCGTTCAGCCCCTTCAGGCTCGGATTGACTTCCATGATGATGGGGGTTCTTTCCATGCACTTGATACTCAGACTGGGTCCCTCCCTGCCACCTCCGGGGTTTGTACAAAGTAAGGCACACGCCGACGTGACTATCGCTGTTCCATCCATGGTGTCCTGTCTGATGCGTGTCCACAAATCTTCGTGACACATTCCGATAGATATAAGCTTGTCGTGCCTATCTTCCCCGGCGTCGTGCCCACAGGACTCGGACAGCCTTTTCCCTTACGATCGCATTCCCCATGTCGAGACTGGCCTTCCTGGCGTGTGCTTTCCTCCCCTTCCTTGCTGCCATTATGCTGGGGCAGTTCAACTTTGCATTCGAAGACTCCACCGCTTCACGTGCGCAGCGACTCTTAGCAGACAGTTACAGAACCGCATGCGGGAATATTGCAAAGTCTGTCTCGCCCACGTCGCAGGTGTTCTACCCAGGTATGTGGTTAGGGGGTCCTACGATCTATTACTAATTCCGCATCCTCAGGATCGCCAGAGTTCGACGCAGGCATTTCTCATTGGGCCAACTCCAGCTCTCAGGTATCTGTATGCTCTGTGGAACCAGGCACGTCCCAGGACGTCGGCCAGATTGTAAGTATCGTTACGTCGGACTTTCGCTGTCCCGTTGACGGCACTTGTACCCCATAGCTTCGCGAACTTGCTTCGACACACACACCGTTCGCAGTCAAAGCCGGCGGTCATACCTGTAACCCCGGGTTTTCATCAACTCCTGGTGTGCATATCTCACTGACCCGGTTCAACGACATCGTCATTCATGAAGATTCGGAGACGGTCGCGATTGGAGCAGGGCTTACCTGGGCGGATGTATACGCATACCTCGTCCCAAAGGGCATCAATGTTGTCGGAGGCCGCCTAGGTGGCGCTGGCGTGGCTGGCTATACCCTTGGTGGAGGTAAGCCTTCCGCTAGTTCATCTGTGATACGGACTCAAGACATACCCGTCTGGAAAGGGTATTCTTGGAAGACAAATCAGTATGGGCTCACAGCGGACACCGTTACGGAGTTTGAGCTCGTGTTACCGAACGGAGAGATAAAGGTGGTGACAGAGATGGATGAAGATCTTTGGTTCGCGCTCAAGGTGAGGGGTCTAGGCCGTGGTTACAAAAGCGGGCAAACGAGCTTACGTGCATTTCATAATCGAGGGCGGATTCAACAACTACGTCAGTTTTGCAAAATAGTACATTATTAACTAATAAGACTGACCGTCATGTTGTATCAACTAGGGCATCGTTACTAAATTCACTTTGAAATCACACAAGCAAAATGATGTTTGGGTGAGTCTTTGTTTTTCTCTTGGGAGACGATGTCGCGACTATTAATGCGGTAGGGTGCCTCCCTCAACTTCGCGGAGGATCTAGTGGATGCGGCTCAAGCAGCCTTTGCTAAGTTCCTTACCCAACAACACGACACCAAGGCAGCGCAACTGGGAGAGTTTGTATATATTAATGGCTCGGTATGTCTCGACAGCTTTTCGTTCCAGCTTCGATTTACAAAGTTTCAAAAGATAGTGTTTGGCCTGTCTCTCTTCTACGACGGGCCAGTGCCTCCTGAGGGACTCTATGATGACCTGCTGAATCTTCCAAGCACGTCCAAGTCCATCGTCAAGGGCTCCTTTATGGATTTCGTTTCGACTCAATTCTTTCCCACATACGAACGGTGAATATAGCATCAACTCCAGACGCAATCCCTCTATTTTACCAATCCCTTCTCACGCAGTACTTATTTCGATGGCGTCCCTGTGCTGCACTACACGGAGCCTATCATAAAAGCCCTCGCAAACGAGACCAAGGTGAGCAGTTCAAGGTTCACATTGATGAAACATGAACTTTGATGTGTGGTGTAGTTCTGGGGAGAAAGACTTAGCAAGTATGACGCGAGCGTGATGGTCATATATACCCTCGACCCTTTCGAGCCCGACTTTCTCGCCCACGGAGGACAATCTGCCTTTCCCCCAGACCGCTCTCGCCCCGTCTTCCCATCCGGTATCTGCTACGGGTGGACTGACGAATCTGTCGACAAGCACATGGCGGATGCTATGCATCGTTCGGTCGCCTCGATGTTGGCTGCTGGAATTAAAGATGGCCAAGACCTGACCAATGCGGCGCCTTACGTGAACTATGCGCTGTTTGGAACGCCGCTGGAGAGAATCTATGGTGGCCAGTTGAAGCGGCTGCGAGAGATCAGGCGGCAGTATGATCCGGAGGATATCATGGGCCTCACAGGCGGATGGAAGTTCTGAGTGCCTATTGTGGGGATGGCATTTTCTGTCGTTCAGCTTTGCCTTAGAGGTCTAGGTCTCTTGTATTCTTAGTCTATATAGAAAAATGTCATGGTCTCCAATCCATACTGCTCATTGGCAAACTGATGTGTCGTCCACTGTGAAATGAAGGCATTCGTACAGGTCAACGGTAACCTCAGTTGGTTGACCGAAAAACAAACGGGCGAGGATGAGCTTGGTGAGGCAGCATTGGGTATACGCCCAACTACTAGTAATACGGTACGCAACAACAGCCATACGAGGCACTCTTTAGAATGGAGTCTGAGACGATCGATGCCCATCATCGGTCTGATGAGGTTCCTCAGGATGACACATCTTGAAGCGGGCTCGGAAGCATCTTCCGCAGATCCGCTACACGGCTCCACAAGAAACCTGCAGCACCTAAATGCGGACATCGTTCGCGCAAAGTTCAGTGAGGTACGTTTTCCCGGCGGCCTTGGTCCGCTTGCCGGTGAATGTGCAGGGCTTTACGTCCGATACAGTGGGTTTCCTTTTCTTGTGCCAAGGACTAGTCAGAGTCAGGCGCATGACAGCTGGGAACCACAAGACCAAAAACTCCTAAAAAGGTCACAAGTTTCTTGAGGTCTTGCTGATGCAGTAGGTCATCATAGGACGCCGCAGAAAACTGTACACAGGGCGCAATAGAAGGATGAAAGGAAAGGGATTAGAACAACGAGAACACGAGGCACGTAGCTGGCCGAGGCACCAAGATCTAAGTGGTGTACGAGGTGGCACAGCAAGGTATGGCATTGGGGCACATGAGCAGGGTAGAGGGTGTGGAGGCGATCATCTTGGTGGTGCACCGAGGTGCCAGGGTTGGTGCAGCATTGCAGAAGTCAGCGGTTTTGAGGGCAGAGGGTACGAAACATGCGGTTACAGGGCAGCAGATATACTAGATCAAGTCTGTGGTATCACCAGGCCGGCTGGAAATTTTGGAGCGAGAAAGAAGAGCACGGGTAAGGTGAAAAAATGAAGAATGGATCTATCGAGGTCTTCCTTTCGACTGACAACTCGTCACGTGCCTATCGCGCCAGACCCAGAGCTTGGAGACAGGGAGAGCGGGCACTGGCAGGGTGGGGCCGGTGAAACAGCTGGAGGCGACGCTCGAACTCGGCGGTTTTGTCATCCAGCCGAGGATAGAGACTATGCGAAGAAGGTAAGAGAGTTACAGTAGATGATCAGATTTAGGTACCTGTGGAGCCATTCAAGCGTCTCATCTGATCAGCTCGCGAGAATCAGAAAGTGTCCCGGAAGGGTGTCATTCCCCTGCAAAGATGTTCAAGTTCAAGCGCGTGAGCACAGTGACACTTGAATACCTCCTCCTGGTTCACGTACTCTGGGCACAGCCACCAAGCGGACACTCGCACGTTCCACTAGAGACTCGCAGATTACCCCGAAGCCGTCCAAACCGACGTTGAGGATGGTGAAAAAATGAATATGTGGTAGAACGATAGAACGAGGAACAAGCCCTGGGCGTTGCCACGGCCTTCCCCCCGGTACTACGACTCCGACTCAGATCGTTAGCAATACAACACAACACCGTTCCCACCCCGCCATGGGCTAACTCAACGTGATGGATGGCAATACCAGCCTCAATTCAACCCCCGGGCAATACTATGAGATCGAACCCAGATGGCAACATGGTATCGCCCCATTCACAGCCCTTCCAACCCCGTGAAGAACGAGAGATTAAAATCATAAAAGCACGTGGATAAATGACTGCGAGTAGTAGGAGTAGGAAAAGCTTGAGACTAAAGAGCTAAGATGAGTAGCTCCTGCAACGCTAGGAGAGTATAAGAGTTCCTCCCGGCAACTACAAAAGCAAGGGGTAACAGGGGAAAGACATGTATAGATGATACGGAAAATTACATTGGGTTCCTGAATATATGATACCAGTATAGATAACTCGACAGTCCATTCACTTATCTATTAACCTCGTCGACATCATTCTCCCACCTTATACGGGAATTCATACCCAGCGGCCGACTTCCCCACACTGGCAGGTCCGCATTCAAGGTTATTGCCAATTCCAGATGAACTTGATACGTTTTGGATAGTCGTCCTGAGGTTTGTTACGTCTGTATATGACTCTGTAACCGTCACTCGAGAAACAGCAACATGCGATCGAGTCAACCCCGACGATCGCTTTCCTTCAAGAGTATGCGAAAACGACTACAAATGAGTCGTGGTCCTTTCATTTAGTACGACGCGCAATGGTACTCAAGCTAAATACTGCACCTGCGAAGAAAGCTCGAACACGCTTCGTTCGGCCAGGCGCTTATGTAATCTCGTGCGCGATAACAGCCCATCATAAATCATCTATACGATAAACGCTTTTCCCGTGAACATTGTTTGGAAGAAACAGCCACTACTTACGTGAGTGTATATCGAACCCGATGTCATCTCAAAGAGGGTATTGATCGTTGACTGTGGTAACAAAAACCACGTCGCCAACCCTGCGATGGCCCAGAGCGTTGCAAAGAGTCCGAGTTGAATGACATTGCGAACGAGATGATTCACCACATGGTCTGATTTCTGAATGCCACTGCGTGACATCAGCAACGCTCGCGAAAGGAAGTCTATACATACGGAACAGAAAAATAGTCAGTCTTAGCGTGAACGAATCAAACAATGACGTACACATGATGAGGCACTCGGCGACAGCCTGTAATGCATACCACACGACCGACGCAGCACGTTGTGAGACAGGATATTCTTCTGAGACGCTTCAGCATATATCAGTAAGAGTTCGAGAGTTCGGTAGGTTAGCCCCTTACGAGTCCATAGACCAAGTGGTCACGAGGGTGACTATGCCAGTGATAAACGCAGCAAAGGAGAACCCGAAGACTAGTCCGCTCCATAGGCGGCTATGTGTTAGAGTGTAAATACTGAAAATGGAAAGACGGTCAACCAGGCATCCATCCGGGATCAGGTGAGAACCGACCGGACAGCCAGGAATCCATTCGCCATTATAATGAGGAGACATTGACACGCCGAGTTAACAAGTGCTTGCCATGTTTCCGCTTACACGGAGATGAGCAGCAAGTTGCACGCGACCACGACGTAGAACAGACCTTTAGGAACATGAACTCCATAATTGGCAACACTACGGAAAGCATAATATTTGATGAGTATCGTTTAGTAAAAACAAAAGAACCGGGGACTTACTAGACGTTCCAAGCCAAACTCCAAAGTCTGTTTTCCGCATGGATTGGTTTAGTCAATTCAGGGGTAAGAAATGAAGCATACATGGCGCTTTGGAAGAGAACAACGGTAAACTGTACAACAACAAAAACCCTATGAAAATGAATGCCGATAAAACGCGAGAGATCATTGGTGCTCACCTCACATATATCGGGTCCTTGAAACCTGCGAACATTTTCGCATCTATGGCATCTACGACCAACATGAAACTCACCGCTAGTCCAATACGAGTACTGTTGCTGGCTGATGACCCCACAGCAATACGCATTAACTACTCGAGAATTCAGCGATGGTTCATTGCCCTATATCCCAACACCTACACAGGATTGCCAGTAAAAGTATACCTGTACAGAAAATGAGTGTTATTGGAAGAACGGTTAAGAAAAGTGAAGATGGCTTGCCTAAAACCGATACCGGATCGAGAAATACCTCTTCTACCATGGCAGGGGCAAGGAGACTTAGGAGAGGTGAAATAATTCGCACATAGCTTCTTTTGCCCGTATATATGGCGAAGACAGATTTGCTTCAGGTCGAATTGACTTCTTCCGTGTTTTAGAACAGCAAGGTCTGTCACGTTAAGTTTTTGCCGAACCTTAAAAATTGAGCCTGCTGTCGCGGCCCTAAATTATATATTTTCTTGTGCGACGAGAATCGTCCTCAGTAACGCCTGACGTCGCAACTGAGCGCTCTACTATATCAACTCGCCCGCGCTCGTCGCTGAATGCAAATACGAGATCACGATAGGCCTAACCAGGCCGGGATACCTTATGTCGACAGTAGAAGCCATAGACCTTGACAGATAGCACGAGAAATATGTCGACACTAAGTGAGGTATCGTTACTGGAACATGGCTTGCCGCTTGCAGCGAGGAGAGTAAACGGGGGTATATAAGTAGCGTACGTACGTAAGTTGTCATAGGTGGTGTGCTACAGTAGCGGCATGCTGGCTTATGCCCAAACAGCTAACGCTGCTAGTAACGCACGGCGTTGCGGGAAGGATTCAATGCGCGTTGGCGTGTCTGTAGACCAGGGGGGATTCTTGGAGGATGAGAGAAATTCGGGAACACCCTTCAGTTTAGACACCGCTGCGAGGTGCAGAGGTTGAGACACATGCCGCACGGACAATCTGACGCCCACCTGACTGCACCTCTAGGTTTTACTATCAACTTAGGCTCCGTTCGGCCACAATTTTTGATCGAAAATTTGAGAATTTGAGAATTTGATGGCAAACTCGGCAGCCGGTCCGGGGTGGATGATAAACGACGCTCATTCCGTGAGAATATTACTAATCAACAGGCAGTTGCCGGGAGCTGCAGGGAGCATTCGTTGCTTACATACTCAAACAATAAATTTATCAGACCGGGATCCACTCACGCTACTTAGAGTTTCACCATTACAACAAAGAAGTTTGCAAGATAAAGCATATAACTTAAGGCTTATGTAGAAGTCATGTGAGTCATGTGACTTCCAAGTTAGGGCCCTTAGTCAGATGTGTATTAGTAATCCCGAACTGTAAATATGAGTATGTAATGTACTGTACAGTACAAGTTGACCACGCAACATGGACGTCAACTTGAGCGTCCTGTTATCACACGCCGTGGACCGGCTGCTTAGTTTGACATCAAATCCTCAAATTTCGAAATTTTCGATTAAAAATTGTGGCCGAACGGAGCCTTAGCCGGTGGTTCCCGTGTTGAAGTTGAGGTTGAAGCTCGGATCGCCGGAGTTACTCCGGGACCTGAGCCGGTTTGACTGACTGGTCGTAATACTCTCGTCTTGTATGCAATACTATAATGACAACGACAGGGACACGCACAAACACGTGCGCGCGATCATTGATCCAAGACATGGAAGATGTCCGGATCCTTGAATTATGCCAAGCTTCCTGAGAAGTTCCAAGCGACACTGCCAGCCCTGAGGCTTGAAGCAGTATGAGCCACCACTACCTTCTACTGTACAACCTTCACCTGTGTGTATTTAGGCTTGTTTCGTACGTCGTCGTCTCACGTTGTAACGAAGGCGAAAACATTAGGCACTACAACGTGGTTATTCGACATGCGGTCCAAAATTGCACCTCGGGGGGTCACGCGGTTCGTCATCGTCAGCTATAGTCTACTTTCTCCAGTTAATATAACGAGTAGGATGTGACAGGGAGGGAAAAGTGTTCCTGGTCTGCAAACAGAAATGAACTAATAAGGGACATAAACATGACTGCTCGGTCTTTGTGGATGCAATGGCTATTTGGTACAATGACCCCTAGGTTCTTCCCGATGCGCGCCCACTAGCACTGGCATCGTGAAGGGACCCGAACAACTTCTGAGCTGACTAACCTTCATTTCGGCACTGTATCGCTTGCGGCATCGGTCACTCCATCTTCTGCAGTGCTGCGACATGTACGGACACACTATCACCACGGAATGTTTTCCGTGTGACGGGAGTAGTTCGATCTGAATTCTCATATTCCGCATTTATTGTCCCTCTGCGGAGGCTCTGAGCGTTAACGCTATCGCGAGTAGGTATAAATAGGGTGAATGGGCCTCCCCTTGTGTTACCACCGCGTTATATTCTTATGGCCCGTCGCACAACCATGCTGAGAGCCGCTTTTCTAGGTTTTGTTCTCGTTTTTCCTGCACTCCTCGCTGCTACCGCACAAGGGCAGCTCGACTTTGGCTCCAAGGACCCCATCACTGAACATGCACAGACACCTTTGACTCGTGATTACCAACTTACATGTGAGGCAATAGCAGTGTCTATCTCGCCTGCGTCCCAAGTATTCTATCCGGGTGTGGTTCTTGTCCCTTCCCCGATGCTGTGACTCTAATTCCGGACTTTCAGGGTCTCCTGAGTTCACGATTGACATTTCTCACTGGGCCAACTCAAGCACTCAAGTTTCTGCGTGCTCAGTGCAGCCTGGCACGCCAGAGGACATTGGTGTGATCGTAAGTACTAGTAGACCCCAAACTCATCGCAGGGACCTTTTCCGTATCGTGGGCGCGGCTGACTCGGGTCCGCAGCTCCGTAAACTTGCCCTCACACGCACCCCATTCGCAATCAAAGGCGCTGGTCACACTTCGAATCCCGGTTTCTCGTCAACTCCTGGCGTGCACATCTCGATGAGCCGATTCAAGGACATTGTCATCCATCCGGGGACCGTCGATATTGGAGCAGGACTTACTTGGACGGAAGTGTACTCATATCTAGTGCCCAGGGGCATCAATGTTGTTGGAGGTCGCTTGAATGGTGTCGGCGTTGGGGGTTTCACGCTTGGTGGAGGTCAGCCGTCGTTCCGGCTTTTCACTCCGATTTACTCAGAAAGTTACATTCACCTGATAGGATATTCCTGGAAGACCAACCAGTTTGGCCTCACTGTGGACACCCTTACGGCAATTGAAGTCGTGCTGCCAACTGGGAAAGTGAAAGTAGTGACAGAGAAGGACGAAGATCTCTGGTTTGCGCTTAAGGTGCGTCCGAGTACGTGCTGCGAAGGCCGAGTCGTGGTCTCACAGTAGACTTATATGTCAGGGAGGACTGAATAATTACGTGAGCTTACTGAGGAAGGTTTATTACTGTGCCAATAACCATATCGAATCCATCAGGGAATTGTGACCAAGTTCACTTTGAAAACGCATAAACAAACTGATGTTTGGGTATGTTCTTGTTCATATTTCAGGGTTCATAGCGCATATACCGATCGTGAATACCCAGGGCGCCATGCTGAGCTTCGCAGGGGATCAGATAGAGCCGGCCTATACGGCTTTCGCTGACTTCCTTGCACGGGAACACGATCACAAGGGAGCACAGCTGGGCCAAATATCTTATAGTAATGGCACGGTGCGACATGACAGTTTTATGTTCAGCCTGTTTCATAACGGTCCGAGCAGGTCGGCTTCGCGATAGTACTTTTCTATGATGGACCCCAGCCTCCTCGCGGTCTATATGACGATCTGCTGAGTCTCCCCAACGCCGCAAAGTCCATCATCGAGGGTTCCTTCGTTCATTTCGTTTTAAGTCTCCCCCCTCCTGTACGCAAACGGTGAATGCACATTCTCATTGATGTACATCCTCCGAGTCCTACTCATCCATGGCATCTCTAAAAGGGCTTACTTCGATGGGGTCCCAATGTTACACTACACTGCACCTGTCATGAAGGCAGCCATCGAGGATCTTCAGGTGAGGCACTGAGGTATCCCAGTACAGTGACCACTCGATGAAGCGTTCACCTGAATGTGACTAGTCGTGGGGTGACAGGGTTAGCAAGTCCGACAACGACCTGCTGCTCTTTTTCAGTCTTGATCCATTCGAGCCCGACATCTTCACGCATGGAGGACCATCTGCATACCCACCAGACCGTTCCCGAGCCGTCCTCCCATCAAGCCTGTATTTTGGATGGAATGACAAGTCGCTCGACGAGTACATGTACGAACAGATGCGCGCATTAAGCTCCTCGTTGATAGAAGCCGGAATCAAAGATGGCCAGGACCTGAAGAACGCAGCACATTACACGAACTACGCGCTGTATGGGACTCCACTGGAGCAGATGTATGGTGGAAATGTGGAGAGGCTGCGCAGTATATGGAGGTGGTATGATCCCTTCCGAGTTATGGATCTTACAGGTGGCTTCAAGTTCTGAGTGTCGTGTCGGTTGTGACTGCCAATGCAGAATTGCACTTTTTACTATCCTACGGCGTATCTACTATCTAACCGTCGTGCAAAGTCATCGTGTTTGTGACCACCTGTAACCACCTACTGAACCGAGTGTCTGCGCACGCTAAATCTGACTTCTGAGCTTAAGAAAACTGTGTGGCCAGTTTGGGGTAAAGAGGCTTTGCACCAATGGCATAGAATTTCTACTGCAATTTGTCACTCAGCTGTCACGAAATGTGATGCATATCCACAAACGCGGTACTAGAACGCTAACTTGCCCAATGCGTTTGTCTAAAGTACTCCCTGTTGGTGATGAAATAGCAGCTGTCTGGAAGACAATTTCAAACTCGATGCGGAGCATGCCGGTGGGTCCTGACTAATCTGAAAGGTTTCCACGTGACACCCATGCAAGATTATCATCCTTATTGTCCTTAAAACGGCTCTACGGTGTTAAGGAGGAGCACAAGGACGGGTTGACGTTTTGCTGATGACTGGTGCCTTCACGGGTCCCATTGTAGTCTGGGTTATTCCGGAAGGTTTTCCTGATGCTGCGTCCGTGGCATGCTGAAGGGACCAGAGCGGGGCCACTTGGAAGACTTTCCGTCTTTCTCTGGATACTTAGCGCAGTGAAGCATCCCGATCTGAATGCTGGACACTGGCAGCATGAAATCCGACCCGACTAACCTTGATTATGGCACCGCATCGCATGGACTCATGCAATGCGGGCATAGCATCACTCTTCCTTTTGCGGCGTTGCGGTATGTATGGGCACACTATCACCGCAAAATATTTCTCGCGTCACTGGAGTTAGTTCATCTACATTCTTATAATCCGCATTTACTCTCTGCTGGGGCTTCTAGCATGAAAACTACGGCGAGCTGGTATAAATAGGGGGGATGGACGCTTTCCTAGTATCACTACACTCGCGCTGCATTCTTATAGCTCGCTGCACAACCATGCTGGGAGTCGCTTTTCTGGGCTGTGCTCTCATTTTGCCTGCCCTCCTCACCGCTACCGCGCAAGGGCAGCTCGACTTTGGCCCCGATGACCCCATCACTGAACATGCACAGATACCTTTGACTCGTGATTACAAACTTACATGCGAGACAATAGCAGTGTCTATCTCGCCCGCATCCCAAGTATTCTATCCGGGTGTGTTTCTGCTCCGTTGTGACCTTATCCATCTCTAATTCCAGACTTTCAGGGTCTCCTGAGTTCAAGATTGACATTTCTCACTGGGCCAACTCAAGCACTCAAGTATCTGCGTGCTCAGTGCGGCCTGGCACACCAGAGGACATCGGCGTGATTGTGAGTACTGGTAGACCTCGCCCCCCCTACCGGTCTTAAGGGCCCATTCCATATCGTGGGCGCGGCTGACTCCGGTCACCGCAGCTTCGTGAACTTGCCTTCACACGCACCCCATTCGCAATCAAAGGTGCGGGTCACACTGCGAATCCTGGTTTTTCGTCAACTCCTGGCGTGCACATCTCGATGAGCCGATTCAAGGACATTATCGTCCATCCGGGGACCGTCGATATTGGAGCCGGGCTCACCTGGACGGAAGTGTACTCGTACCTCGTGCCCAGGGGTATCAACGTTGTTGGAGGTCGTATCAATGGTGTCGGCGTCGGGGGCTTCACGCTCGGCGGAGGTCAGCCATCATTCCAGGTTTTCGCTCTTGCATCCCTTTGATTCAAAGTCACGTTCACGTGATAGGATATTCCTGGAAGACCAACCAATTTGGCCTCACTGTGGACACCCTTACGGCAATTGAACTCGTGCTGCCAAGTGGGAGTGTGAAAGTAGTGACAGAGAAGGACGAAGATCTCTGGTTTGCGCTCAAGGTGCGTGCAAGCAACTGTTGTAAAGGCCGAGTGGTGGTCTCACCGTAGCCTCATATGCTAGGGGGGACTGAACAATTATGTGAGCTTAGTGGGAAAGGTTTATTACTGTGCCGATAACCACATCGATTCTATCAGGGAATTGTGACCAAGTTCACCTTGAAAACGCATAAACAAACTGATGTTTGGGTATGTCCTTGCCTCCATCATAGCTGTCATATTTTATATTCCAGCCCTGAATACCCAGGGTACCGTACTAAGCTTTGCAGGAAATCAGATAGAGCCGGCCTATACGGCTTTTGCTGACTTCCTTTCACGGGAACACGACCACAAGGGAGCGCAGTTGGGCCAGATATCTTATGATAATGGCACGGTGCGATACGATGGCCTTCATGTGAAACCTGTTCCCTGATGGTCCGAGCAGGTCAAATTCGCTGTAGTGCTCTTCTACGATGGGCCCCAACCTCCGTGTGATCTGTACGGCAATCTGCTGACTCTCCCCAACACCGGAAAGTCCATCATCGAGGGTTCTTTCGTTCATTTCGTTTTAAGTCTCCCCCCTCCTGTACGCAAACGGTGAATGCGCATTCTCATTGATGTACATCCTCTTACTCATCCATCTTTAAAAGGGCTTACTTCGATGGGTTCCCTGTGTTACACTACACCGTGCCTGTTATGAAAGCGATTATCGATGGTCTTCAGGTAACTGAGGCATCCCAATACAGTGACCTCTTGGTGGACCGTTGATCTTAATATGACTAGTCCTGGGGTGACAGGATTAGCAAACGCGACACGGACGTACTGCTCGTTGTCAACCTTGATCCGTTCGAGCCCGACATCCTCACGCATGGAGGACCATCTGCATACCCACCAGACCGTTCCCGAGTCGTCCTCCCATCAAGCCTGTATTTTGGATGGAATGACAAGTCGCTCGACGAGTATATGTACAAACAGATGCGCGCATTGAGCGCCTCGTTGATCGAAGCGGGAATCAAGGACGGCCAGGACTTGGTAAACGCAGCGCATTACACGAACTATGCACTGCATGGGACACCTCTGGAGCAAATGTATGGTGGAAATGTGGAGAGGCTGTGCGACATAAAGAGGCGCTATGACCCCTTCCGCGTCATGGACCTCACAGGCGGGTTCAAGTTCTAAGCGTCGATGTAGAATTCCACCTTTTTCTATGTTTCTTATTTGTGTTACTTCCGCAGAACTCAGTATACTGATACCGAACTGTTGGCAATAAAGGAGCGCGTCGATCCGGGTATTTGCGAGGGTCCGCTTTGACAGGGAGTCACCATTCGAAGCAGAGAAGAACCCTAAGAACACTTGGCATGTAAGGAGCTTGGGCACTGTGACACTGCCGTGCCTCAAGCTTCAACTTGGCTTGAACCCCGGGACCCTTTCATTAATAATAAGAATTTCCTCTAAACTCAATGGAGTAGGGAGGGACGGTATTGTTTCACGGCCGCTCAATCATATTCGACCTGCACAACTGTCACACATCAGAAAATGCTGTAGTGCAACGACATGTGTCGTCATGTGTGAGACCCGAGTGCCACAAGAAGTGCAGCCAAAAGGGTGTGTTGACACGCGGCTGGTCTAAGCAGAGTGCCATTATGTAAGCAGAAGCCCCATGGCTCTCGCGGGTATCCACACTATTCAGACTGACCGTGTAGAAACAACTGTAAACCCTACCCTCCGAATATGCACACCATTGTCAATTGAAGTGCGTACAGTAGCTTGGGCAGAGCCCAACAAGCACCACAATGCGTTGTCATGGGCGTGGGCACAGACCGGTACATACTACATAGAGTAGATATCTGAAAATGAACGGTGCCTTGATGGTGGGGCCTTGAATTAATCTCGGCAGCATTTGGGAGCTTATATATCAAAAGGAGTTATGAATGCAGAGCTCGGCGAGAGGAACCCGTAACTTGAAAAAGGATCAAGCTAGGAAGACATGCCATCTAAGGCGAGTGAGGCACCCAGAACAGAGGTATCATATGGAATGGAGAGGGTCGTTCCGCTTCTCTGTGATGTCAGTTGGATTTCAGCTGGGCTCGCTGATTGTGTAGAAGCTCGGGCACGAGAAGGGGGTACAGGACCCGAATAGGCGCAATAGCAACCAGAGGAAGGCAGCGACTTGGCCGTTTACGTACACCGCTCATTGATGATTGGCTATCAAGGTGCGGTCTTGTACTTCTAGCTCGCCCGATGACGGCCACTAACGGCCAGCGACGGCGGTCTGCTCGCCGGCCTGGTAGCATCTCTTTCTCACTGTTTTCCCTCTTCCCTTCTTTCTTTCTCGTGGTTTCTGCCCGTTTTCGGTTTGGATACATACCCTCCCACTCCTTTGTTTAAATCATAATTCGACCATCTCGACGAGGATAAAAGAAAAGACGGCCAGATCAAACTACCTTGCTGGTTTACACGGCGACGTAACCGTCGTCTTGACCTCCTCTGGCCTTCTTCTCTAGTCCCCCCTTTCTCTGTTCATCGACCATTCCTTGGGAGCGTTCTCAACCCGGAATCACGGCGCCACCCGGAGTCGCTGCGCTTTGTTAGTCGATTGGCTTCTTCCCCGACACTGGCCTTAAAAGCACCCCATTTTATATCAGCCTTCCTCACGGCCGTGGACCGACCGACCGACCTGTCTTGATTGGTATCTTCTCTTCTTCACACAAATTTTCGCCCTCAGTCACTCACCCGTTGACGCAGACTCGTACCAGCGCTTTGAATTTGTCCACATATACCCTCATCTATTTCTAATCCCCTTTCACCATCGTCCTCACATAATATCATGCGGATTCGTCTCATCTCTCATCCTCCCGTCCCCGTCATGCTCTTCTCCATCTCATTCATCCCCACTGACCTACATCCTCTTCCTCCGAACTGGGATTCTCAGCTCGCTATCCTTAGCACTGTGGATCTTGAGCAGCCTCGCTCCGTATATGCGCTCGATTCCTCTGCCTGGCTCACGGAGATTCTCGAGGAAGTTACCTTTGATGTCGTTTCGCTTACCGTCTCGGTGGTTTTTACAGATGGTCATACGGAGGATTGGCCGTTGATGGACCGCGCCTGCGTCCATGTTCTCGAAGACGTCCTGGATGGTCTACGTCAAACTGTCGACCCCCCAACCCCCTCACTTCCGCCAGCACCACCGTCCTCTCCCGTCTCGCCTGTATTAAAAAAACCGGCTAAGCACAAGAAACAGAGATCGTTACTGATGCAATTTGTGCAGTATATCGCATCCCTTCTCAGTGTAATTTCACGTACTAACGCGTTGAACTAGCTCTCTTATCCCCAATAGCGCGTCCCCCGCTCAACTGCCATTCGTGGCGCCGCCACCGCCACCACCGCCACCACCCTCATATCAGCAGTCCGCGGAGGATGCAATGTTTAAATTTCTGACAGCGTCAAAGGAGCTTCGTCAACGTGCTCGGTCGGGTCTACTTGACGCGTATCGGCGCTTCGTAGTTCAAGAACTCAAGTCTCGTCTACCTTCCGGTGGATACACCATCTGGATCGCCGAGAGTACGCTTCGACGCACAGAAGGACATATGGCTCGTTTGGCGGAATACGCTGTCTCCACCGTATCACTACCCCTGCCAGATTTTTCGTTTGACTGCCAAACTGCGACGGTCCCAGAAGATCTCTTCGCCTACGATGATGATGCGACCTCAGAAACCGCATCTTTATCCCGCACTGTTGGTACCGAATCTGATGGCTCCTCCGTGCACACACCAGATTCTACATGTGCCTTCCGCCGTGGCACGTCAACTGCCTTGACGCTTACGGACCCAGACGCAGAAGCCTTCGCCGCACTTTCCCGACGTGCTCTCCAGATACGTGAGCATCTCGTTCGCGCGGCCGCCGCCCAGCGAACGCAGCTGCAGACGACACAGCACTTCTTGCCATCGCCGAGGTCCGCGGCCGGCGGCGTGCTTGGTTGAATCGGCAGCTTCGTGGAGGCGCACACCTGTCAGACATTGGCTTTGCGACTCCTGTACGGTCGTCGCAGCTCGTGCGTCACACACCTCTTACTGCTGCGCACCTTGCCGCGTCGGAGTTGAGTACGCAGATCGGGTCGCCACGATTGTTCCCGGTAGTGGAGGACTGCGAGGAGGGGTTAGACGTGTGGACACCAGTGGATAGGGCGACAAATCCCGTACCTGTGCGGCAGCACGCCCAAGTTCGCGTGCGCACGAGGAGCGTGCGGCACTTGCGAGGGCCGCCGGGACTCGACCTTGAGTGTCAGGGTGCGATCGAGTTGGGGCCGGTTCTTGTGGTGCCCCAACCCACCGCCATGCCGTTTCCATACTCCACTCCAACGGTTGTTACGCCACTCCCTGAGCACGAATTGGATCTTGAACTTGGTGCCGTAGGCGTTGCTTTTGCGAACGGAAAAGGGGTTGAATATGAGTGTGGGGAGTGGTTGCCCGGCATTCAGCTTGGGACTCAGTGAATGAAGCATGATGCATCACCTGTTGGATTTTCATACATTTTTCATCGCATCGTCTTTGCTCTCGTCTTTGCTCTGGTTTTTTCTTGCCCCGTGTCACTCGGACATGATCACGTTCAATCTTTGGCATATCATCGCACGCGGCACTTACGTACGTACACCATAACTACTCGTCATTTTCCAAGTATCATTCAACCAATTTCTACCACATTGCACTTTTTCATTCCGACTTGTTTTCTGCGCACCTGGGGCTATGCCTCACTTCGCTGCCTGTATAAATAAAACACCTCGTTTAGCAGAACATCTGATCGTGTGACATCTTCTGACGATCGATGACGATCTATATGCCAGCGTCCTCACAACACAAAACCGACGAGTCCCTTGACAGCCTGAGTATGTCCGCTGCCACGTCCTCCCTGACTGTGATGGCCGACATCAATGCTACCTCCGCAAAGAATATCGTAAAGCTTGCGGAGCTCCTTCCTCCCCACCTCCGTAAGCCGCGTGTTGGTATCGTGTGCGGCTCTGGTCTCGGAACCCTCGCGGAAAGTATTGTAGAACGCGTGCTCATACCGTACAGTGCACTGGAGATGTTTGGAGAGAGTACCGGTGAGTCTCCAATTACTTTTAGGGACAATGCTCAAGTGAAGAACTGAATCACTCGCGGGTACGGGTACATTTTGCAGTCCCGGGACATCGCAGTGAACTCGCTTTCGGAAAGGTAGGGGACGTGCCGGTCGTCGCCATGCTCGGACGGGTGCGCCTGTTCTCATCGTTGCGGTGGTGTTGGCTCTGACATCTGTCTAGTTTCATGCTTACGAGGGCCACTCGCTCGCAACCGTTGTGTATCCTATCCGTCTCATGGCAGCTCTTGGCGTACAGGATCTGATCAGTGGGTCGCACACCCTCGCCCATTGTCACTCAGGATTGATCGATAGAGCGATCAGTTACGAACGCGGCGGGATCGTTGAAAGCCAACGTGCCCGTTGGAACCAGTACGTTCCACCCACATCTTTGACCAAAAGCGGTCCCAAACTGACCAACTTCCTACCCCCTCTATCGCCTTCTCCCCATCAAGTCGTCGTCATCGACGACCACATCGCGCTCCCGCTCCTGACCGGCCTCAACCCGCTCCGCGGCCCGCTTTCCCGGCCTGCTGCCGCGCGCTTCGTCCCGCTGTCGGACGCGTACTCGCGCCCCTTACGCCTCGCGGCATTCCGCGCCGCGCATGCGCTCGATCTCCCGCGTGAGGCGCTCGCGGAGGGCACGTATGCGTGGGTGAGCGGGCCGACGTACGAGACGCGCGGCGAGGCGGCGCTGCTGGGCGCTGCGGGCGCGAGCGTCGTGGGGATGAGCACGGTGCCGGAGGTCGTCGCGGCGCGCGACGAGGGCATGAGGGTGCTCGTGCTCAGCTTGGTCACCAATATGGTCGTTGGGGTCGTGCAGTCCGGGAAGAGGAGCGTGAGGGAGGAGCTGGAAGCCGAGGTACGTGCGAGGTGCCGCCGCCGTTGTTGGCCCCCGGAAAGAGGCCGCGGTTGACCGTTGTCGTGGTTAGCTCGCTGGGATGGCGGTCGAACGGCCGCCGAGCCCGACGGTGTCGCATGAGGAGGTTCTGGCTGTCGGGAAGTTGAAGGCGGAGGTCATGCGGAGGCTCGTGGAACAGATCATCGTCTCGCTGCCTGGCGGCGCCAGCCCCTGACCATAAGTTTTCCGGTTTGCGTGCACGCGTAATGGTTTGTATATGTACCGTATCGTTCCGCGATCCTCGCACACAAAGATATATAATACCGGAAAAAAGGTGGCCTTGACTCGGCTTCGTTGTGGAAGTGGAGTGCGCTGGCAACGAGGTTAAGCGTTAGGCGGCGGCCTGCCAGCAGCATGGTATTGCCTGGTGCCTTGGTTGACGTCATCTTCCCAAAAAATTTGATCCCTCGGCAACTCCTCCATCTTGTACCAACACTACTACCCACCAACGATTGCCTCTTTAGACAGGCGGTCTTATCTACTGTTTCTGTCTTTCTGTGCCCTGGCGTCCCACGATGCTTTCACGCACAATCCTTCGCGGGCGGCTCCCGCGAACTAGGCCCCACTTTACCCCATTCGTGGCGACCGCCTTATCGCGAGGTTTTGCTAGCAGCATGCCGTTGAATCGTGAGTTGTTGGGCTCCTCTATTCGCGATGCAGAGAGAAAAGTTGATCATCGACTTCATTGCCGGTTGATGTCACTTCTTTCATCGTCGTCGTCATTGATCCTCCTTCTCCATCCGTGTCGCGACTTGTTTTGTGTCCATATGTTCATTCAGGAGAGAAGATCGTGGTGGCAAACCCAATCGTCGAACTCGACGGCGATGAGATGACGCGCATCATATGGCAGAAGATCCGGGAAGAAGTATGTCGAGATTCTGGACCTTTCTTTGATGAGAGTGCTGATGTTTACGCCTCCCAAATCGCGACAGCTCATCCTGCCATACCTGCAGCTCGATATCAAGTACTTTGATCTGGGCCTCGAGCATCGCGACGCGGTACGTCGTCCGTCCCCCATGATGTCGTTTCCCACATGTGCTGACAGGTTTTGCTTCTGCCCATCTTGACCGACCCTGCCCGCCACCCACCCACAGACCGATGACCGGGTGACGGTCGAGTCTGCCGAAGCGATTCTCAAGTACAACGTCGGCATCAAGTGCGCGACGATTACGCCGGACGAGGCGCGCGTGAAAGAGTTCAACCTGAAGCAGATGTGGCGCTCACCGAATGGCACGGTACGCATCGGGGGGCCGTCTCCCTCTCTTGCCTTGCGTGGTTTTCATTTCCCGTCTGACGCGACTTCTTCCCTTCCCTCGCCGCCCGCAGATCCGCAACATCCTCGGTGGCACCGTTTTCCGCGAGCCAATCATCCTCGAGCGCATTCCGCGGCCGGTCCCCGGATGGGTCAATCCCATCGTTATCGGCCGCCACGCGTTCGGCGATCAATATCGTGCGACGGACTTCGTTGCGCCTGGCCCGGGGAAGCTCCAGCTCGTGTATACGCCCCAGGGCGGCGGCGATCCGACCACGCTGAACGTGTACGACTTCAAAGGCAAAGGGGTCGCCCTTGCGATGTATAACACTGATGATGTCAGTCCCGTCGCCTTTTTACTTGTGGAGATATTGTTGACAGCTTGACGGTGGGCAGTCGATCGCTGGCTTTGCGCACTCTTCGTTCAAGATGGCGTTGTCCAAGAAGATGCCCTTGGTACGTCGCCTGATGCTGTCGCCCGTCACGCAGACTCACGGGCTACTGTTAGTTCCTGTCCACTAAAAATACTATCCTGAAGAAGTACGATGGTCGATTTAAGGACATCTTCCAGGAGGTCTACGAGATGTTTGTATTCATTTCTTCGCTAACTGCACAATAACTTGACCCCGGCAAATGACAGCGAATACCAGAAACAGTTCGAGGAAGCGGGTATTTATTATGAGCACCGTCTCATCGACGACATGGTTGCACAAGCGATCAAGTCCTCTGGCGGCTTCGTCTGGGCAACGAAGAACTACGACGGAGACGTTCAGTCCGACATCCTCGCACAGGGCTTTGGCTCTCTCGGGATGATGACCTCAGAGCTCATCACACCCGACGGCCGTACTGTCGAGAGCGAAGCGGCCCACGGCACTGTGACGCGGCACTACCGCGAGTATCAAAAGGGCCGGGAGACGTCGACGAACCCGGTAGCGTCGATATTCGCGTGGACACGTGGCCTGCTGCATCGCGCGAACTTGGACGGAAACGAGGAACTGAAAGCGTTTGTTCGCGCGCTGGAAAAGGCGTGTGTGGAGGTGATCGACATGGATGGGGTCATGACGAAGGACCTCGCCCTCGCGATCCACGGAAAGGCGATGCAGCGTGAGCACTGGGTGATTACGGATGCGTATATGGATGCCGTCAAGGTGCGCTGCTATGTGTTCCGTTGATGGGGTTTCCTTATCAGATTGCTGACGGAGTGTAATGTTGTAGACAAAATTGGATAAGCTGCTGGCCGCTGAATGAGGCGAGGCGAGGCCCTAGAGCTGGCTCTAGCCACAGGAAGATTAGATTTAGATGATGGATCTACACATTGTTATACATTATATGGGACCCCACCTGCTGTCGATGTTGCAGCTCGACAGGTGTCACTCCGTCTCACAGTGGCGGGCCTCCTTCTACCTAGCCCAAACTCTGTTCAGCTCGTCTTTAGGTTCGCTGTCACTCTTCTATGTCACTTCAAACATTTTGGATAGCCAGAAGATCTCAAATACGGGATCGACTATCTTTCTTTACCTCTGGGTGTTGTCTCAGGCTAGAGTCCTCCGGCTCCCTGCGAAGGTTATAGCAGAACTTTGCCATTTGCCCAACAATTAGGTAACAATGGAAGCTGGCGATGGGACGCAGAATAGTGGGGAGATGATGTCACTACATGACATCCTCCCTACATTCGACTACTCACTCACTACCGTTGCTCATTCAGTAGGTAAAGAGATAAGTGAGTCTTTTAAGTTTATTCTTTGTCTATGCAGCGCTGTCATGGGACATGCTCTGACAAGAACTGCCTGTCTGTTGCCAATGCTAGGAGACATGCAGCCTTCCTCTGTCATAACTCCTCGTCTTCAGGCTGGCCGTTGCCACCACCACCACCTTGACACCCGTCAACGGTATGACACCAGGCGCTCAAGTACCCTTCTCCCTGCAGTATGTCAATGACTGCGATGACCACAGTACGTATCACCAACCTGCCGTGGGACTCTCCCTGCTCCGCCTCACTTTGCGACAGTTAGCACCAACGACGACGGTTATGACAAAATGACGACGACCACGACGACACGCGTCACCGACGATGTCCCCAACGCAGCGCCTGTCTGTCACCTCACCTTGGTGCTGCTGACGACGTCGATGATGCGCGTCACTAGCGTGGCGCAGGTACCTCTCCACCCTGTCCCAGCCTTTTAGCAGCCACGTACGGTGACACCACATGTCACCAATGTGGTGCAGGTCTCTCGCCGTACCACAGCTTCAGGGCGGCGGCCAGCCCCCGCGATGATGATGATGGCATGGATCACCGTTTCGACACGGGGCCCCACCTCAGCTTTGGGGAAGGGTGGGCAGCAACAATCACGGTGGTCCTGGGATTCATCGCAAATGACGCAGTTCTATGCTGAGCTTCCCATGCAATCGGACGGCTGATGGCGGGGACAAGGACAACGCAGGCGTTATAAGGGTGGTGCGCAGTGAATCTTGCTCCGCCTGGGCTTCTCTTATACAAATAACGTATTATTTACTCTTTCAGCGGTCAGAATACTACAAACCGCAAGGGAGACCGTCGTATGAACCAACTCGTGAGAGGGAGTGGAAATGTGGACAGGAGGCGACACGGAGAACAACATGAGTAGACCTAGGTCCATGGATGTCGTAACGATCAAGTGGAGGAGCCACACGGACGCTCATATCATACATTTCTCTAGCTGATTGCTTTGTTCAACTCGATACCGTGACGCTATTTCATAGATGGTTCCGGTATGGATTTTATACTACTCAGGCGTGCGCCTATGGTTGGATTGAATTCGCTATGTCAACAAAGGGAGGTTCAAAGGATGAAACAATGTGCTAGAATAGGAGTGGAGTAATAGTAGACACACCGAGAACTATGGGGATGAAGAATGAAGAGCACTAATCGCTACCAATACTGATCGACTCGGAGTCGTAACCTCGTGACGATAGTCCTTCCCAGCGGTGGACAGCGACAGGGTGATTGGAACGCTGACGCGCAGCAATGAATGGATCGATGGCTTGCTGGTCAGATCAAGATGGCTCATACTCCTCTATGTAAAGGCTGTCCAGCGCAGGTAACACCTCCATGGCCCTTTCCCCCGTGAGTTCTTGCAGTGCCGGCACGATGAGCGACTGCAGCTTGCGACATATCCGCAGGGTCCGAACAGCAGTGAATGGGCGGAATAGATCTAGCCATTGCGTGTCTTCCATGTCGACTTGCCAAGTTGATTCCAAATACTGAAATTGGACGTCGAGCTGTTCAACGATGGACAGGAGAAACGAAAATTGGTTGCATATCTGTGACATAGATCGGACTTGCCAATCTACCGCTCTGCAAGAGATTCCCAGGTTGAGTTTTTTGAGGAGATCTGTCTCCTTTGCCGGAAAAAGATCCATCCCGACGTCGTTATAGGCAAAGCGTACCACCGCATGAGTCGATGATCTGAGTACCCCTGCGTGGCCGATGAAGTGGGGGAGTTGTTGGACGTCAAAGATGACCTGATTGAAGAAAGTGACGTAGAGAGAGTCGAGTCGAGGAGCATGGATTCGGGCCACGAGGTCTTCCAAATACTCGCTAACACCTTTGAACTGCAAGGAGATGAGAGCAGGGAGGATAACACGTGTCAGGGGAGGTGGTCGTCGATCAGGGCGAGATGCAGGGGATTCGAATTGATGCTAAGGCGTGTGAGCCTGGTCAATGCGGATAGGTATGTCACCATTGCCTCGGGTGAAATGTAACCGGTATGCGGTATCCATGAAAGGGAGAGCAAAGAAAGGTCGCTGGCAGACAAAAGAAGTCTTGGCAATCCCGGGAATGGGATGCTTGTCAAGGCGAGAAATTGTAGGCGTGGGGCAGATCCACCTAAGAACATATCGGGAAGCGCCGGGGCAGTCTCACTACTGTAGTCCAAAGTCGAAGCCATGTCAGTACCGGAAATGGCTCCTGCATCATTGGGGCCAATCGCTCCAATTGTGAATTTGTTAGACCGAGCATCCCAATCGCGCGTACACGATCACGGTGCTTGAGTGTAGCAATGACGTCATCTACATGATCACAGGGACCCGACAAGTCTATTGTGATAGGCAAGGGCGGCCAGACATCCAACGCCTCCCTCACAGGTGTTTTAGATGTGCAGATAAGGCACAGATCGAGACGCAGCGGTGATGCAAACACAACGTATCGCCATCTTTGGCATACGTGCACCAGTTTATTCCACGGCCAGCCCACTGGCAGAAGATCATATTCAGCCTCTCGGTAGAATTCGAAGATGTCTAGGAGAACATTGTCGGGGTGCGCTCCGATTGTCACACGTGGGGAAATCCGGCCTGCACGACACAATGATTGTTGTGGGCCCTGCGCATGAGACTTCTTGTTGTGTGCCCGATTCCTCCAGGAGGTGTACAACGCGACTACCCATCTTGCGAATCTTATAAGTACCATCTATCAGGATCGGAGTGGTGCCAGAGAGTGAATGGTGGGAGATATAAATATTGAGGATGGATGGTTGCTGATGGGTTCTCTGGAGCGCCTGATTACGGATTAATGAGATACTTTTGCAGTGGCGACTTTCAACTTACTTAAGAGAGCTCGTCAAGCAAAAGTACAATTGAACAGAGGGAGACTTGAGGAATATATATACTTTAACGGAGAGCCCTTGTGGCTCTAGTCGAGGTGTCATATTCCCACACGCTGTATACAGGTCGTCGCGGTGTACACCGCACGCTACCTCGATTAGTTCGCCTCATGGATCCATGGCTACGGTCTTCACGCCACCAAATAAGAAACGTGCTAATTGTGAAAGTCATTCTAGCGACAGTGACAGCCAAAATTAACCCTGAATTCTATTAGGTATAATGCTTTGTCCGTAGACATGACGAACGATACAGCGAATGCATGTCCTCAGTAGGTAGAACCCAGAATCTATAAATTTGACATCGCCACGGATGACTGTTCACCTCGAGGGTGATCAGAATATGAACAGCATCCTCATAAGTGCATGGCCAACCAATGCCCACTGCACCGTAACGGATATACTAAGGGTCCGCTTAATTTAGCTAAGGCCGCAACAAGGAAGGGATGGATCAGGGTTGATAGGCTGTGCTTACTGTCTTGGTACGTCAACTGATTATGCGGCACTGTGTAAGTGTAGGACATGTAGCCCGAGTTCTTGGTCGCTTCCGATGTTGCACACCTTTGCAGTGATACAGGGAGAGCAGGGGAATGGATGCACAAAGCTACAGCTTTTCGAACGTGGTGGCCGTGACGTGCCTCACGGCGTGCTAGCGGATTTTGTTGCGACACGCCACGGCTGTGTTGGTTTGTGGGAGAACACGTGGTGAAGAGGCTGCGTCACTCTTACACGCGGCAGCCACAGGGGGTTCGAAGAAATATGTATGCTGGCAGCAGTGGTGAATCAGGGCAACACGGATTGCGCTTCCCGACATGAGGAGCCATGGAAAGAAGGACGGAGAAGGGACGAGCACGGGTAGTCGTGGATTGTCTGATGGTGAACATGAGGAAAGAGGATCGGGGCCCAAAAGGAGATCATACAAGCGCAACATACTGTGGATTGTTGTGGAAGAAATGTCTGTTCTGTCCTTGGCCGCCATGACTCGAAATGGGGATGCGCACAGCACGAAACGAACTCGAAGGCCTCATCCGGCAGCCATGCGCGGTGTTGTCGAGTATGGGAGTCACCGTCACAGGGAGCGTGTGTGATGGAAAAGTTTGGACAGACGAAAAAAGGGGAAAGAGGAGCGGATGAGAAGTGAACAGGATGGCGGGTCGTGTGGGCTCACCAAAGAATTTTTGAAAAGTGGCCAACGACACCAACCAAAAAGGGCTCCAGCGTCACCGTGGCGAATCGCTCCCATAGTGAACTTGTTAGATCGAGCGAGATCCGGCGTACGCGATCACTAGCACGGTACTCGAGTGCGGGAATGAGGTTATCCACACGGTCGGAAGAGAACGACAATAATTCGATAGGCAAGGGCGGCGGACATCTAACGCCTCCCTCACAGGAGTCCTGGTGTACAGAGAAGGCGCAGATTGAGATGGAACGGGGACGCAAACACGACGTATCGCCGCCTTTGGCATACCTGGACTAGCCTATACCACGCCCTCGCCCAGGGCGGGAAGCGGGGGATTAAAGTTTAGAGTAATGGATCTGAGCCCAGTCAATGCGGACAGGCCTGTGACCATCGCCTCGGGAGAAATGTAGCCAGTATTCTGTATCCGCTCAGGGTGGAGATAACAAAGGTTGGTGGAAGACAAAAGAGGTTTTGGCAAGTGGCTTGCCAAAACTTCTTTTGTCTTCCCAGGAAAGCGGATCTCATCCAACGACAGTGCCTGTAAATTCGGGTCAAATCCACCTAAGAATGGATTGGGAAGGAAGATACGTCAATGCCGGATCTGGCTCCTGCATCACTGTGGTCAATCGACTGAACAGAAGACTTACTGTACCCTTGATGCCAATCGAGCATACACCCGACCGTAACAAGGTGAGGGAAACTTGTTCCCAGGAAGCCCTGCATGCGCTGAGAAGCGTTGATTGTTCTAGCCGTCGAATGCGAGTCCTTGCGAAGGCCTCTAAGCACCGGAAAAAATATGAGCGAGCTCGTAGGGGTTAGGGGTTGTCGTGAGTGTCACGTGAGTGGTAGTTATCTATTCCAGGTAAGGGCAGTGGCGGCCAAACTAGTGTAATATCGATATTTCACCCTGTTCTCCGTCCAACCCGACGAAAGAACACGCGCATTAAAGCCCGTCCGATTGTATCCTCAGTCCCCCGCATGGTGTGCTCGACCTTTACATCCCGCGCCTCGGACGCAGCTCCGGCCACACCAAAGTTAGCCTCTGTCCCCTCTGCGCCTGCACGAGAACGGGAATACTTTCGTGTTATGTTGCACTGCCCTAACCCCCTTGCCATCGTCGAATTGTACGTCTCACCAGGCATCGCTACCGCTACCGCGCTCCCATCCTCACTGCCCACTGCCTTCCGCACAACTCCACGCCAGCGGCCTGGCAAACTCGAGCGTACGCACATGCTTGAGGGCCAGTGTCATCGTTGTGCGCACTGGGTACCAGGTAAGGGTGTCGAGCATCTCAGCAGTTGTCTCCACTGTCACTGCTCTGTGCTATCTTCCCACTGCCTTCTGTATTCCGCGGCCTCCATCGGCTGCATTTCATCCCCTCACATCCGCATCGTTCACTTCCACTCTTTAGCTCACTCCTCGTCCTCCTAGTCCCCCCTCCCGTCAAGCAGCACCGTATGGCCTGTCGGTATACAGCACAGCGCGCAGCCTTGCTGGCACTATGGCCTCATTTGGTTCTATCAACATCTACGCATGTACAACTTGCTGCTACTAGAGCCCAATGCTGCAGCGTTGTCCGCCTTTCCGGAGGTGCGTGCGACGATTGACAATCAGGAGCTGCGCGGACCCGAGAGAGGCCTGACTGGTTGCCGTGAAGCTGTTGAGGTCCTAACGCGTGTCCCTCTCAGCAATGCTGTCACGTCACAGAGGCAAGCCCATTTTGGAAATCTGGTATGTCCGTTTGCTCCGCTTACTCCTCTCTAGCTCCCTGGGTGCACTCCACTAGGAGTGCAGGTCGTCGTGCTCCATTCTCGACCCTGCTGCGCAGCACACCGCCAAGCATATAACAAGAGTTAACTTGGTGAGTGATCCATTCAAAATGAATCACCCTCCCCATCGCCCCATCCCACCATCTCCGCTGTAAGGTGGAACACTTGTTGCGCTCGGAATGAGCACTTCGGAGCGCCCACAGTGCTGATCCGAGCCACATCTTATCTGCCTGCATCACTCATCACACAAAATACCGTGCTACAGTCACAACTCCCTTGTTCGACCAGACCCACCTATGTCCAACAGTCACCGCTTGCTAAACCCTTCATACCCTCTCCTTACCACGCGGACAAATTTCAACATTTCATATTTCTGACCTCGCTTCGCTCTCAATCGCGTCCGGACGCGTCCATATTTTTGTCTCGTTCCGAAATTGCTTACTACTCTTCGTTGACGGACAATAAAATTTTTAGTGATTAGAGACGCAGACCCCTGTAAGGCCTCCTCGAAGGCCAGGATCTAATGAGAGTCAATCTTTTTTTCCCCTTTCGCGTGAACACGGGTCAGTCTCCCCGCTTCGCTTCACTTTGCGGTAGCCAGCGACGACGGCCACAATGACACTGATAACCCCCCGCACAACGATGATGTCACCACGCGTCACGGGCTGAATATGAGGATTTTTCATACAGAAGTATTTAGGAGTCGAAATAGAGAAATGGAATCGGAACTACCGGAAGTGTGCAAGGGGTAGAAGCTCCGGTTATAGTAATGGGGGAAAATGGAATCGACACAGTTAAATCGTTCAGCTCGTTTTTGATCTTTCGAATCATGCACCAGTCTGTCCCTTAATTTCTTTATGATTATCCCATACTAACCATTCGTTCAGTGCTTTCTGCCAAAGTTCTCGAGGATTGCATTGCTAGGAGCTACGAGGAGGCTCAGAGCTCTGTTGACAAGCACGCTACTATCTCCTCTCTGGGCCTTGGCGGCGACGCCGCGTCCAGCACTACTTCCTACACTCATGATCCCCGCGCTGTCTCCGAGGCGGAGGGTCAGTCCTACTATGCAGGTCTACATTCTGAGCCCACCTTACTTTACCGCACGGGCAAGGAGAAGTGGTCCCCGCCCAGAGGACCTGAGGCCTACCGCCGTTTGAAGGAGCTGCGCCAAGTCTTCACCCATCCAATACGAAGGTCTGGAACCATGACTTGGGCTGGAAGTTGTCGAGGTTATGGACCTCACCGGTCAGCTAATATCCATCATATCGTACAGTTGCTACTGGGATTTCTAGGTCGCTTGACGACGATAGACGTCGTTCGTTCAAGATGCTCGAGTCGACGAAGCGCCGAGACGAAGAAACACAGAGGTGAAAAGAGACGAGAGAAGAAACGGTAAGCTAAGAAACCGGTCGTCGGTCCTGTTACCATTTGGATTGGCGTCTTCCCCGAGTCTACCTCCGTTACGACTGCCCACGACGCGGCTCAGGACGTCCTAGCCCTTCTCAAGGACTACCAGATCACCGACGTCGACATCGACTACGTTCGCCACCCCGGTGGGCCTCGTAAAGATGTTCTCCTGCTCGGCAGGAGAGCATTCACTAACCTCGTCGATTCGATCAAAGTCGGGATTGGACGACATAGCATCGCAGCTAAGCGCTGGAGGAAGCAGATTGAAGGGTTTGAGGAGAGGGAGAAGGGCACCAACGCTGTTGACGTTGAGAAGGCTAAGGCGGCCCGGATTAAGACTCAGGGATTGCTGGACGATGCGGAGAGGGCGATGGAGGCACTTGGGGTGTTTCTCGATCAGGTCAATAAGGACTGGAACAAACTCGGCAACCGCGTCCTCGGTCACATCCTCCGCTCCCCAGCCATCACTCTCGGAGTCGATCAGCAACGTTTCACGGAGGACTGGGGAATTTTCCTGGTCAACCGGGCCAAGCTCGGTGACGGCTTCCAGGGCAATAAGATCAACCTCGGTGCATTTTCATTATCCGACTAAGACCGTCTACTAACCTGAATGTTACTTATATCTAGGAACGAAGCTGACGCCCGACGAGTTCACCGTCAAGTGTTTCCCCCGCGGAGACGCCAACTGGGAGTTCGATTATCCCGAAGATCGTCTGCTTCCACTTATGGGCATCATCACCGACGACTTGATGCGCACCCCCGACATGTGGGACTCGGACGGCGAACCGTGCTTGTTGGTCATCAAGAGCGGCAATGCCACTGACACCACCATCGGCCGCGCGAACGGCGTCTTCTCCATCGTTCGTGACTACTTCAACGACATGTCCATCTACCAGACCTCCATGGAGTGGGGCATAATCAACTACGGCAGCAAGTCGGAAGTTTTTTCGGAACCTGGCGATTCGGGCTCAATAATCGCCGACATCCGTGGCCATATCGGTGGGATGCTTACCGGCAGTTCTGGTACTGTAAGACGGGGTCCCCCGATATGAGCTATGCCACGCCGTTCTGGTGGCTCCTCGAGCGTATCAGGGCCAACGGGTTCCCCAACGCGCACCTCGACGTCGTCGCCTAGGCATCTCGACATCGACAACGACATCGAAGACCGATTTTTTCTGCGACTTGTTCTCTTTCTTCTACGCTCCTTTATCTATTGGTTGGTAGTTAATGCAGACGAGTGCTTGGACCGGTGGATCGCTGTTTAGGTTCGTCTTTATTTCCTGTCTCGTCTTTTCGTACTTGCAACTAACGACCTTGACGTCTAGGCCTTGGGTCGTTTAAGTTCGTCTCGTTTCTTTGCTCTCCTCCCTTCGCGCAACTGACGGCCTTGACGTCCAGGTTCCATACGACTTGACATGGTTCGCTGGACTGTCGGACACGCTCGCCATCCTCGAGCGGTATCCTTCCCACTCGTATATCGTCTATCCCCACTCATCCTGCACCCCCCTTATATGTTGATTGACCATTGTTGACTTTGTTGTTTAAACCGCGCGTGATGAAATGAAGTTCGATATCCAAGTAAGGTTGACCTTATTAGTGCTGTAGTGCTGAGTGGGACTTGGCTTTCTTCTCGTTGACGACTTCGCCGTCGCGACTCGCTTATTTCCTTTTTATCCTTGAGACCCTACTCTTCTTACGACTTAGCTCTTACGACTTCACTCCTATGTAAGTGCCTTCGTCTGTCTTGATTCGGATGGCGATGTCGACGACGTTGCCTCCTAGGTCTCGGCATTATCGTCTCGTGCAAAGATATATGTCGCCCAACGATGCGCAAGACGATGATCGACACAACAGCACGTTCCTTCAGGTTCGACAACTAGTTCGGCACCTTCTCCGCTAAACACGACACACTCTCTATGACCGTGAATGACTTGATGGCGTCGGACATACTGATGGTCTCCTCAATAACGGCGTTGGCGCTATGTTTATCTTGGACGTTACGAGTCGATTCTGGTAGGAGCTGATTCTAACGGTGACGTCCTCTAGTCCAGCTGATACAGACACGAACGCTGATAGAAGGAGAGAAGACTTCGTGGCCCATAACGAGGACGTACGAGACGTCCTCATACGCTGTTGAGATTCTCCACCATCTCCTTCGCCTCGTCCAAGAGCCCCTGAGCCTTCCCCTACCCTTCCTTCTAACCTCACTCGTACGACCTCACGATAGTCAGCTGTCACTGCATGGGACAAGAGTTGCTAGTGCGTTGCCAATGCTCAGACTAGCAGACCGTCATGACTCCTTGTCTTCGGGCTGGCGTTGTCACCACCACTACCTTGACATGCGTCAACGGCACGCCAGGTGCTCAAGTCCCCTTCTCCCCTGCAGTTTGTCAATGACTGCGATGACCACAGTACGTATCACCAACCTGCTGTGGGACTCTCCCCCTGCTCTGCCTCACTTTGACACTGTTAGCACCAACGACGACGGTTATGACAAGTGTCAGAAACAGGGTGTGGGGGTGCATACTCTCTGCCCGGACTTGGAGCAGCCTACGACACGATGACAAACGACGACGACGACGACGACACCACGTGTCACCGACAATGTCACTCAACGCAGCGCCTGTCTGTCACCGACTCACCTCACCTTGGTGCTGCCGACGACGTCGATGATGCCCGTCACCAGCGTGGCGCAGGGACCTCTCCACCCTGTTCCAGCCTTTGGGCAGCCACACACGATGACACCACATGTCACCAATGTGGTGCAGGTCTCTCGACGTACCACAGTTTCAGGGCAGCCGGCCCCCGCGATGATGACGATGGCACGGATCACCGTATCGACACGGGGCCCCACCTCGACTTCGGGGAAGGGTGGGCGGCATCAATAGCGATGATCCTGGGACCGCAAATGGTGCAGTTCTATGCTGAGCTTCCCATGCAATCGGACGGTTGATGGCGGCGACAACGACAACGCAGGCGTTATAAGGGTGGTGCGCAGTTAATTTTGCTCCACCTGGGCTTCCGGATGTCCGCCCTTATACAAATAACGTACTACTAGCTCTTTCAGCGGTCAGAATACTACAAGTCGCAAGCGAGACCGTCGTATGGACCAACTCGTGAGAGGGAGTGGAGATGTGGACAGGAGACGACAAGGAGAACAACATGAGTAGGCCTAGGTGAATGGATGTCGTAACGATCAAGTGGAGGAGCCACATGGACGCTCATATCATCTCTAGCTGATTGCATTGTTCGACTCGATACGCTGTATTTCATAGATGGTTCCGTTATGAATATTATTCTACATCAGGTGTGCGCCCATGGTTGGATTGAGTTCGCTATGTCAACACAGGGAGGTTCAAAGGATGAAATAACGTGCTAAAATAGGAGTGGAGTAATAGTAGACCCACCGAGAACTATGGGAACGAAGAATGAAGAGCACTAATCACGATCGAGTTAGAATCTTCGTGGTGGTGGTACTTCCCAGCTGTGAACAGCGACAGGGTGATCGGAACGCTGACGTGCAGCAATGAATGGATCGATAGCTTGCTGGTCAGATCCAGATGGCTCATACTCCTCTAGGTAAAGGCTGTCCAGCGCAGGTAACACCTCCGTGGCCCTTTCCCCAGTGAGTTCTTGAAGTGCTGGCACGATGAGCGGCTGCAGCTCGCGACGTATCCGTAGGGTCCGAACACCAGTGAATGGGCGGAATAGTTCCAACCATTGGGTGTCTTCCATGTCGACCTGCCAAGTTGATTTCAAATAATTAAATTGGATGTCGAGCTGTTCAACGATGGACAGGAGAAACGAAGATTGTTTGCATATCTGTGCCATAGACCAGACTTGCCAATCTACCGCTCTGCATAGGATTCCCAGCGAGAGTTCGTGGTTGGGATATCCCAGCTCTGGTGGTTGAAGAACGACCTTGACGTTGCGAGGGTCAAAGATGACCTCCGCTCGATTGTATGACCTGATTATCCCTGCGCGACCGATGAAGTAGGGAAGTTGTTGGATGTCAAGGAAGATCTGATTGAGGAAAGAGATGTCGAGAGAGTGGAGTCGAGGAGCATCGATTCGGGCCACGAGGTCTTCCAAATACTCGCTAACACCTTGAAAATGCGAGTGGGTGAGAGCAGGGAGGATAACACGTGTTAGGGGAGGTGATCGTCGATCGGGGCGAGATGCAGGGGATTTGAATTGGATGACAAGGAATTCGAGCCTAGTCAATGCGGATAGGCATGTCACCATTGCCTCGGGTGAAATGTAACCGGTATGCGGTATCCCTTTAAGGGAGAGGCAAGAAAGGTCGCTGGCAGACAAAAGAAGTCTTGGCAATCCCGGGAATGGAATGCCCCACAAGTGGAGACTTTGCAGACGTAGGGCGGATCCACCTAAGAACATATCGGGAAGAGCCGCAGCAGTCTGGTCACGAGTCGCAAGGTGAAGCCATATCAGTGCTGGAAATGGCTCCTGCATCACTGTGACCAGTCGCTCCAGTTGTGAACTTGTTTGATTGACGACCCAAATCCGGCGTACGCGATCACGGTGCTCGAGTGTGGCCATGACGTTATCCACATCACCACGGGGAGGCACCAAGTATATTTCGATAGGCAAGGGCGGCCAGACATCCAACGTCTCCCTCGCAGGTGTTTTAGATGTGCAGAGGAGGCACAGATCGAGACGGAGGGGTGATCCAAACACGAGGTATCGCCATCTTTGGCATACGTGCACCAGCTTATTCCACCGCCAGCCCGGCAGCCCTTTACGGTCTCCAACCTTTCGGTCGAAGTCGAAGATGTCTAGGAGAACATGGTCGGGGAGCGCTCCGATTGTCACACGTGGGGAAATCCGGGCTGCACGACACAGTGATTGTTGTGGGCGCTGCGCATGAGACATACGGTCACATACCCTTCTTGCTGCATGCCTGATGCGTGCCCGATTCCTCCAGGAGATGTACGACGCGACTACCCATCTTGCGAATCTTATAAGTACCAACTATCAGGATTGGAGTGGCGCCAGACAGTAAATGGTGGGCGATATCATTAATATTGAGGATGGATGCCTGATGGGTTCTCTAGTGCGCCTGATTACGGTGAGTACAAAGTGAGATACTTTTGCAGTAGCAGACTTTAAGAGAGCTGGTCAAGCAAAAATGGTGACAATTCAGCAGGGGGAGACTTGAGGAATATATATACTACTAACGGAGAGCGCCTGTGGTTGTCATATTCACACACGTTGTGTACATGTGTACACCGCCGATTAGTTGGCCTCATGAATCCATGGCCGCGGTCTTCACGCCACCAAAGAAGAAACGTGCTAATTGTGAAAGTCATTCTAGCGACAGTGACAGCCAAAATTAACTCTGAATTCTATTAGGTGTAATGCTTTGTCCGTGGACATGACGAACGATACAGCGAATGCATGTCGTCAGTGGGTAGAACCCAGAACCTATAAATTTGACATCGCCACGGATGACTGTTCACCCCAAGGGTGATCAGAAGACAAACAGCATCCTCATAGAGTGCATAGCCAACCAATGCCCACTGCACTGCAACGGATATACTAAGGGTCCGCTGAATTTAGCTAAGGCCGCAACAAGGAAGAGGCATGGATCAGGGTTGAGGGTTGATAGGCTGTGCTTACTGTTTTGGTAAGATATTGGGCCACCGCATTACGTCAACTGATTGAGCGGCACTGTCTAAATGTAGGACATACAGCCTGCGTTGGTTTGTGAGAGAACAGGTAGTGAAGGGGCTGCATCGCTCTTACACGTGGCAGCCGCATGGGGCTCAAGGAAAGATGTATGCCGGTAGCAGTGGTGAATCGGGGCAACACCGATTGCGCTTCTTGAAATGAGGAGCCATGGAAAGGAGGGCGGAGAAGGGACGAGCACGGACGCAGTCGTGGATTGTCTGATGGCGAACATGGGGAGAGAGTATCGGAGCCCCAAAGGAGACCGTACGAGCGCAACATACTGTGGATTGTTGTGGAAGGAAATGTCTGTTCTGTCCCTGATTGCCATGGCTCGGAATGGGGACAGCACGAAATGAACTTGAAGGCCTCATCCGCCGGCAGTCGTGTGCGGTGTTGTCGAGTATGGCAGTATGAGTGATGGAAATGTTTGGACAGACGAAAAAGAGAGGAAAGAGGAGCGGATCAGAGGTGAACAGGATGGCGTGTCGTGTAGGCTCACCAAGGAATTGTTGAAAAGTTAGAATTGTGGCCAGCGACACCGACCGGAAAGGGCTCCAGCATCACTGTAGCGAATCGCTCCCAAGTGAACTTGTTAGATCGAGCGAGATCCGGAGTACGCGATCATTAGCACGGTACTCGAGTGCGGCAAGGTTATCCGCACCGTCGGAAGAGAACGACAATAGTTCGATAGGCAAGGGCGGCGGGACATGTAACGCCCTCCCTCACAGGAGTCCTGGGTGTACAGAGAAGGCGCAGATTGAGATGGAGCGGGGACGCAAACACGACGGATCGCCGTCTTTGGCGCCCTCGCCCAGGGAGGGAAGCTGGGGATTTAAATTTGAGGGTAATCGATCTGAGCCCAGTCAATGCGGACAAGCCTGTGGCCATCGCCTCGGGGGAAATGTAGCCAGTATTCTGTATCCGCTCGAGGTGGAGATAACGATAACAAAGGTTGGTGGAAGACAAAAGAAATTTTGGCAAGTCACTTACCAAAACTTCTTTTGTCTTCCAAGGAAAGCGGATCTCATCCAACGACAGTGCCTGTAGGTTCGGGGCAAATACACCCGAGAATGGATCGGGAAGGACTAGCGCGGTCTTCGGAATCGATCCCAGGTGAAGATACGTCAGTGCCGGATATGGCTCCTGCTTGCATCACTGTGGTCAACCGACTCAACAGAAGACTTGCTATACCCTTGATGTCAATCGAGCATACACCCGACCGTAACAACATGAGAGAAACTTGTTCCCGGGAAGCCCTGTGCGTTGATTGTTCTAGCGGTCGAATGCGAATCCTTGCGAAGGCCTCTAAGCACGAAATGCCGACGGCGCTTGTAGAGGTTGCTTTATATCGGATAATTGATTTGTGACGTTCTGTTCTGTTCTGTACACCATTAAGAGGAGCACACCGAAGAAGAGGCGTGGATCGGTGATGAGTTCTGGCCATGTGATAGGCTGTGATTGCCTTACTTTTCCAGTAAAAGGTGGGAGCACCGTATTACATCAATTTCCTTCAGGGCGGCACCATGCAGCATTTAGCCAATCTCGGCGCAAAAACGTCAGGGAAACGGAAACACCTCTCGCGAACCTGGGGCGGGGGGGAATGGCACTGATTGTGTCGCAAATTTGATATGCAGCCAGAGTTCTTGGTCGCTTCCGATGTCACACACCCTTTCAGTGTTACGGGGAGGGAGAGCACAGGAAACGAATGCACAAATGTAGAGCCATTCGAACGTGGTGGCCGTGGTGGGCCCCACAGTGTTCTAGTAGAATTCCTTGTGCCGCCGGAGCTGCATTGAGTGGTGAAAGTACATGTGATGAGTAGGCCGCATCACAATTACGCGCAGAAGAGGGATTGAGCTGGCAGCAGTGAAGGTCACACTTCCCAGCCATCCGCTTCGGGGCAGGCACGTGACACAATGACGGCCGTGGCCGTGAGCTTGCCCGGCAAAAATTGAGCGGTTGGCGGCGGCAGCGATAACAACGCACCGCAATCAGTTACAAGGGTGATGTACAGACATTGGGGAGGCACATATCGCAACTCATCGTTTATAGCTGATTGCCTCGTGCGACTCAATGCGTTGTAGTTCATAGGACTTGTTTTGCGTAAAGGTATGAATATTATAATATATCAGGCATGTGCCCATGGTACAAATGGAATTCGACATAGAAACACAGGAAGACCACAGTGGGCTAGCAGAAGTAACAGGCGTTCAATGCAAGAAACAACGAAGAGTGGCGTAGTAGTAAACAACATCGAGAGCCAGTGAAAAGCAGTTAATGGGGACGAGTGGTCATTCACACTGTGACCGTTCCCAGCGGTGGACAGCGACAGGGTGGTCGGAACGCTGACGCGCGATGAGGAATGGCTCGGCTGCTTGCTACACAGATCCAGGTGGCAGGTACTCCTCTAGGTGAAGATTGTCCAGTGAAGGTAACACCTCCCTAGAAATTTCCCTAGCGAACTCTTGCAGCGCCGACACGATGAGCAACCGCAGCTTACCAGATATACGCATAGCCCGAACAGCAGTAAACAGATGAAAAAGTTCCAGCCACTGTGTGTTCTCCGTATCGACTTGCCAAGTTGATCTCGGATAGAAAAAGGCGTCCGGGATGTTGAGCTATTCAACACTTGGCAGGAGGGATAACAAGTGGCTGCATAACGGTGCCATAGACGAGACTTACCAATCACCGCTCTGCATAAGATTCCCAACTTGAGTTCTTTGAGGGATTTGTGTGCTCTGTGGGGCGGATATTGACCTCGACGCTGCGACTGGCAAAGATTAGCTCCGCTCGATTGGATGACCTAAGCTTTTCCGCATGACCGATGAACTGGGGCAGTTGTGGGATGTCAAAGATGAGCTGATAACGTTATATAGACAAGTTGGAGTAGAGTCGGGACATCAGGTATTCCAAGTAGTCGCTGACGCCTTGGAACTCCAACCGGGTGAAATCACGGAGGACAACATGTCTTGGCGGAGGTGGACGTCAGGTTCTTCGATCGGCGGTAAGTGCTTAGAGCTGGTCAGCGCAGACAGGCCTATGACCATCGCCTCGGGTGAAGCGTAGCGAGCGTTTGGTATCCTCCATAGGGTGAGATCGACAAGGTTACAGGCAGACAAAAGGAGCTTTGGTACTGCGGGAAATGGGATGCCTTCCAAACAAGAGGGATAGTAAACGTACGGCGGATCCATCCAAGAGCGAATCTAGAAGCGGCGACGACTTAGCAAGAAGTGTAAGAGCTTGCAGTTGGTGAGAGAGGAAGGGTAAGAACGGAAGAAAGTGATCTGGTGGAGACGTTTTGAAGGTAATTGTGTCGTGATGCATGAAGGATCAGGGACGATGACCATGGAGGCAAATGCAGGAAGTGAAAACCTAAGGAGAACAAATACCAGCGTCGATAGAAACAACGAAAAAGAGTGCGAATACTCCTAGAGCGGTTGATGGGAACACTGGATACCCATACACAGTCGGCCCGGCGGTCACGAGGTGAAGATTCCCACTTTGGTATCGTGACAGCGACGGTCGCCCGCGCACAACCATGGCGTGGTAAGCAAACTTGAAGAACGCGAGAGAACGTGCAGGGAGAAGAGCCAAAAACTGTCTTGGAGGACGCTCAGTCGACGTCAGTTTTTTTTTTTTTTTTTTTTTTTTTTTTTTCGAATCCATTATTGTGCGCCTTGGGGTACAGAACCCTATGTAGCACTATACATTTACGTGGATCTAATGTAAACTGCTCCTTTTCACTGATTTCTGCTGCCTGAAAGCCTTCTCCCATGCCTTTATGTCGGCATTCGTGGCGTATCGTAGGGCTTCGGTGGAGTCGTGCGCGGAGCAATTCGCGCGGGGGAAGTTGGTGGGGTGCGGGTGTGTCTGGCAGGCCTTGGTGTGGGGCGTGTTGGCCTGCGCTGTGCATCCGTTGGTTACTTCCTCGTGTCGTCCGTTCCGATAGGCTTGGTGTTGCGGTGCACCGATCTTGCGCGTCCGCGGTCTACGTTACAGGGAGGGTGTTGGTGGGGGTCGACGTCAGTTAGACGCCGTCCATACGCGGCAGCTTCAAGTTGACTGGACAGATCAATGCCAGCGGAAACATCACCTCCCTGGTCTTCGCCAATCTGCAATGCCTCAAGTTGCACACACAGCAGCGACACCCTGGACGCCCGCAACGGCGCCTCGTGAAGACCAAAACTGACCTTACCAACAAGGCTGCGAAACTTGCGCTCGCGCCCCGGCAGCACCTCAGTGGGACATCGGTAAACCACCCCTAAAGGCGGAGCGCCGTGTCTCGAACTGCGCCACGGACTGTCGGTGCGCTCAACAGAGTGAGCCATGTGTTCGCCCAGATGCTCGCAGAGACATGTGGTGGGGATGGGAAGGGGAGTGGAGGCGCTGCTGGCACGTCATCGTCGGAGGCGTTTTGGCATTTCTGACTGTTAATATGCTTGGTGTTATTATTGTGGATGTGGGTGTAGATGGCATTGAGAGTGGCCCATCAAAGATGGGTACGTCCGGTAGCACGCGGCTGACGTGGAGCGTCAAGTCCATGCCCTCCAGCAAGGCGATTCGCACGCGTCGGCAAGGGTGGGTGAACTCGAGACATGGATCTTCATGCCCTCGATTGTGACGTTGCACAGAACCTCAGGTCATCGATGACACGGTGAATTCGTGTGGGGGGTGTAGTCGGAGAACAGCTTGAATAGGACGTGATTGAAATTCGATGGTCGACGCCAGAGCGGTGAGCGGAGACGAACGACGAGAGTGCAGGAGTCGCTGATAGACGGAAGGGGAAGGGAGAAGGTGATGTTTGGGTAGGTGAAGGTGAAAGGATCTGAAGTGACAGAGGTCAGAAGGATGAGGGAGTTACTCTGTGTGGTGGGGAGAGAATCGAGATGAGTAAGGGAAGACCGGGGTGCAGCGAAAGTAAGAAGGGATTAGATGGGCAATAGTCACGGTGGCGTCAATGGTAAGATGGTGGGCACGAGAAGTGATAAAAAAAATTGGGTGAGGTAGACAAGGTCAGATATGGAGCAGGGGCAGACCGTCAGACCGTCGCGGCCAGGGGTCGAAGGACGGGAGGACGAGGACTAGAAAACTGTCGGGGCTGGTGGCGCCTCATCACCAAGATAAGGGGACAATAATGAAGAGTGATTATCCAGTGGGATGCTGTGCTCACTTTAATAACATACTGTACAGTATAGACGCATGCACTGTATCTTCACGACCCGCGGCGCCGCCACGCCACGGCTCAAGTGGCGAGCCATGTCGGGATGAACCGAGCCGAGCGGTGCTGGCAGTACAGTTTCAGTTCAAGTTTCCCTCACCTGGCTCCATTTCAAAGAATCATGATAATTGACTATGTACTGTACAATCTTATACACCTCCGTACCACATCGTACGCGCCGCGGAATACAAATTCGGATTAAAAATAATTGGGTCACTGTAGCAGTACACTAGGCTTATGCCCCCGGTGCAATCGGAGTCCGAGATATTGTACTGGGAGGTCATGGTAGGCCAGCAACAGAAACGGGGAAATGGAATCCCCAAACGATTGGTGTGTATAGAGGTGGTAGGCTAAGTGGGGTTGGGAGGGGATAGCAATTTATCAGTATAAGTTACATTTACCCAGAATGATACTCATTACGGCCGCACCATGGGTGGACAGTGACAAGGTGATCGGAGAGCCGACGCACAGGGACGAATGGGTCTGTGGCTTGCTGCTCAAATCCGGTTGGCCGATACCCCTCTAGGTGGAGATTGCGCAGCGCAGGTATCACCTCCGTGACCCTCCCCCCAGTGGGCTCTTGCAGCGCAGGCACGATGAGTGGCCACATCCCGTAGGATATACGCAGGCTCCGCATAGCGATGAACGGGTAAAAAAGTTCCAGCCATTGCGTGTTATCCATATCACCCTGCCAAATTGGTCTCAAACGCTCGCAGATTGTGAGCTGACCCACGCCGAGAGGCAAAAGCTGCCTACATAGCTGCGCCAAAGCCGAAACTTGCCAATCTAACTCTCTGCATGGGACTTGTAAGGAGAGTTCTCTGAAATCCGTCGTCCTTTCTGACCAATAAAATTTGACAGAGACGTCATGACTGCCGAAAGTCACGTCTGCTTGGTCTAGTGCATTGAGCAACTCAGCGCGCCGAATGAACTGGACAAGTTGTGGGATTTCAAAGACGACCTGGTTGAATAACCTTATATTGACATATTTGAGTCGAGGGCCATGGATTCTGGCCACGAGGTCCTCCAAGTACTCGCTAACGCCTTGGAACAGAAACCGAGTGAGAGCAGGAAGGACAATGCGTGTTAGTGGCGGTGGATGTCGGCTTCTTCGATTGGGGCGGGAAGTTGGGGATTTAAATTTGAGGGTCATGGATCTGAGCCCAGTCAATGCGGACAAGCCCGTGACCATCGCCTCGGGAGAAATGTAGCCAGTATTCGGTATCCGTTCAAGGTGGAGATACCGAAGGTTGGTGGAAGACACAAGAAGGTTTGGCAACCCAGGAAAGCGGATCTCATCCAACGACAGTGTCTGTAGATTTGGGGCGAATCCACCCAAGAATGCATTGGGAAGGACCAGCGTGGTCTTCGGAATCGATCCAAGGTGAAGATACGTCAGTGCCGGATATGGCTCCTGCATCACTGTGGCCAACCGATTCAACAGAAGACTTCCTATACTCTTGATGTCAATCGAGCATACACGATTCCGGTACCCGAGTGCGACAACGATGTTGTCCCCAACGTTGGGATAGTCCCAATGTTGTATGACGATAGGCAAGGGTGGCCACACCCCCAGTGTCTCCTCCACAGGGGTTCTCCATGTACAGCGAAGGTGCAGTTCGAGACGTCTCGGTGATCTAAAGACGAGGTATCGCCATTTTCGGCACACGTGCACTAGCCTATGCCACGCCCACACCTCCAGATCGCGCATTGCAGCCGCGCGACAGAAATCGAAGATGTCCAGGAGTACATTGTAGGGGAGCATTTCAATTATCACACGTGGGGACATCTGGCCTGCACCACCCGAGTAAGTGATTGACTGTTGCGGACGCGGTGCAAGAGACGTACCATCACCTATCGGTATTATGGACATGCCAAGGAATGAGTGCTGCTGGGTACCCATACTGCCTGCTCCGTAGGATGGACGGCTGATACGCCGTCGAGCGTGCCTGGCTGGAGATTAATGAGTAGCAAGTCAGCTACTTTCGCAATGGACAAGTGATGGCGTTCGACGTACTGTACTCGTGAGGCTCGTCGAACAGTGCCGTGAAAATTAGCAGAGAGAGACTCGACCCGATGGATATTTATATCACAGACAGAGAGGCTGTGATCCTAATAACCGTGGGACATTCACACACGGCACTGCCGCGGCCGTAGGCGTCTGCTGTCAATCTGACAATGCAGATAGCACTAGTACGATACACCACCACACCGTGACATTGCACGTTGTTCTTAACACTGCCACAGCGATAGACTCATTACGAAACTATTCTTGCGACAGCAGCAGACACCAGCTCTGAATACCATTAGTCGCGATGCTTTGTCCGCAGATGTTGACGAACGATACGATGAATGCATGCCCTCACCCAGTGGAACCTTGGATATGTACAGAAAATTCGAGAACGTCCCAAGTCCGTCGATTATGTTATCATCCCTCAGACACAGCAGAGACTCGGACGTCAATAGAGGGGGTGAGGAGAACAGAGGCTTCGGCAGGCAGTTGTAAAACGCGAGTCTTCAGCAATCGCACTTGGAGATTTTAGAGAGGACAGACAGCTGGACATAGTTACAAGCCAAGAGCTAGGGGGTTTATATGTATGATGGGTAAGGGCGAAGAGGTAACAATGAGACATTGGGAGCTACAGAGTAAGGCGCCGGAGCCTCCTGAGGCACTCATCACCGTGACCACACCGTCATTGTGTCACGTGCCTGCCCCGAAGCAGCTGGTCACATTTCGAAGCCCGCGGACCTTTGATACATATAGCGGATCCTGTGCGTAGAGAACTTGAACCCTTCGACGAGTCCTTGGGGGCGCGACCCCTCTCTCCAACTGTCCTCAGCGCACGCAGGGCTTCCTGGGAACAAGTTTTCTTCACGCGTTGTTACGGTATCCGAGTCCTGTCTCCTGCAATGTTAAGCGCCTTACTCTGTGGCTCTCATCTTATTGTTACCTCTTCGCCCTCACCCATCATACATATTAACCCCCTTAACTATGTCTGGCCGTCTGTCCTCTCTAAAATCTCCAAGTGCGATTGCTGAAGACTCGCGTTTTACAACTGCCTGCCGAAGCCTCTGTTCTCCTCACCCCCTCTATTGACGTCCGAGTCTCTGCTGTGTCTGAGGGATGATAACATAATCGACGGACTTGGGACGTTCTCGAATTTTCTGTACATATCCAAGGTTCCACTGGGTGAGGGCATGCATTCATCGTATCGTTCGTCAACATCTGCGGACAAAGCATCGCGACTAATGGTATTCAGAGCTGGTGTCTGCTGCTGTCGCAAGAATAGTTTCGTAATGAGTCTATCGCTGTGGCAGTGTTAAGAACAACGTGCAATGTCACGGTGTGGTGGTGTATCGTACTAGTGCTATCTGCATTGTCAGATTGACAGCAGACGCCTACGGCCGCGGCAGTGCCGTGTGTGAATGTCCCACGGTTATTAGGATCACAGCCTCTCTGTCTGTGATATAAATATCCATCGGGTCGAGTCTCTCTCTGCTAATTTTCACGGCACTGTTCGACGAGCCTCACGAGTACAGTACGTCGAACGCCATCACTTGTCCATTGCGAAAGTAGCTGACTTGCTATTCATTAATCTCCAGCCAGGCACGCTCGACGGTGCATCAGCCGTCCATCCTACGGAGCAGGCAGTATGGGTACCCAGCAGCATTCATTCCCTGGCATGTCCATAATGCCGATAGGTGGTGGTACGTCTCTTGCACCGCGTCCGCAACAGTCAATCACTTACTCGGGTGGTGCAGGCCAGATGTCCCCACGTGTGATAATTGAAATGCTCCCCTACAATGTACTCCTGGACATCTTCGATTTCTGTCGCGCGGCTGCAATGCGCGATCTGGAGGTGTGGGCGTGGCATAGGCTAGTGCACGTGTGCCGAAAATGGCGATACCTCGTCTTTGGATCACCGACCCGTCTCAAACTGCGCCTTCACTGTACATGGAGAACCCCTGTGGAGGAGACACTGGGGGTGTGGCCACCCTTGCCTATCGTCATACAACATTGGGACTATCCCAACGTTGGGGACAACATCGTTGTCGCACTCGGGTACCGGAATCGTGTATGCTCGATTGACATCAAGAGTATAGGAAGTCTTCTGTTGAATCGGTTGGCCACAGTGATGCAGGAGCCATATCCGGCACTGACGTATCTTCACCTTGGATCGATTCCGAAGACCACGCTGGTCCTTCCCAATGCATTCTTGGGTGGATTCGCCCCAAATCTACAGACACTGTCGTTGGATGAGATCCGCTTTCCTGGGTTGCCAAACCTTCTTGTGTCTTCCACCAACCTTCGGTATCTCCACCTTGAACGGATACCGAATACTGGCTACATTTCTCCCGAGGCGATGGTCACGGGCTTGTCCGCATTGACTGGGCTCAGATCCATGACCCTCAAATTTAAATCCCCAACTTCCCGCCCCAATCGAAGAAGCCGACATCCACCGCCACTAACACGCATTGTCCTTCCTGCTCTCACTCGGTTTCTGTTCCAAGGCGTTAGCGAGTACTTGGAGGACCTCGTGGCCAGAATCCATGGCCCTCGACTCAAATATGTCAATATAAGGTTATTCAACCAGGTCGTCTTTGAAATCCCACAACTTGTCCAGTTCATTCGGCGCTCTGAGTTGTTCAATGCACTGGACCAAGCGGACGTGACCTTTGGCAGTCATGACGTCTCTGTCAAATTTTATTGGCCAGAAAGGACGACGGATTTCAGAGAACTCTCCTTACAAGTCCCATGCAGAGAGTTAGATTGGCAAGTCTCGGCTTTGGCGCAGCTATGTAGGCAGCTTTTGCCTCTCGGCGTGGGTCAGCTCACAATCTGCGAGCGTTTGAGACCAATTTGGCAGGGTGATATGGATAACACGCAATGGCTGGAACTTTTTTACCCGTTCATCGCTATGCGGAGCCTGCGTATATCCTACGGGATGTGGCCACTCATCGTGCCCGCGCTGCAACAGCTCACTAGGGAATTTTCCACGGAGGTGTTACCTTCACTGACAATCTTTACCTAGGGGGGTACCTGCCACATGGGTCTGCGCAGCAGGCAGTCTAGCCATTCATCATCGCGCGTCAGTGTTTCGATCACCCTGTCGCTGTCCACCGCTGGGAACGTTCACAGTGGGAATGACCACTCGTCCCCGTTAATAGCTCTAATCTTCATTTCACTGGTTCTCGATGTTGTCTACTACTACGCCACTCCTATTTACGTGCATTGTTTCATGCTTTGAACGCCAGTTGCTCCTGCTAGTCCATTGTGGTCTCCCTGCGTTGCCATGTTGAATTTCATTCGTACCATGGGCACATGCCCGATTTATTATAATATTCATACTTTTACGCAAAACAAGTCCTATGAACTACAACGCATTGAGTCGCACGAGGCAATCAGCTATAAACGATGAGTTGTGATATGTGCCTCCGCAATGTCTGTGCATCACCCTTGTAACGCGGTCAGGTACGTCATCATCGTTGCCAACCGCCTAATTATTGCCGGGCAAGCTCGGGACGGCCACGTAGCGTAACAACGCGTGAGGGAAACTTGTTCCCAGGAAGCCCTGCGTGTGGTGAGGACCGTTGATTGTTCTAGCCGTCGAATGCGAGTCCTTGTGAAGACCTGTAAGCATGAAGCGCCGACGGCGCTTGTATAGGTTACTTTATATCAGATCAAGCGAGTTTGACTTACGACCTTCTGTTCTCTTCTCCACATCGTAGAATCACTTCCATCGAATGGACGACGGGCCGAGCGATACTGTACTTCTCAGGCCAGCACCAACCAATGCCAAAATAACTATAGCATCCCATGCTCTTATGGTGATTAAGAAGAATGGGTAAACGACCCTCCCCCAAGGGACAAGCAAGAACTGTAAATGGCTGTGAGATGCAACAATTGGGGTAAGGAGAGTTTGGGGTGTTGCTGATGGCCTGACGTGACACTCCCCTTATGGCACAGCCCGGAGACATCACTCCCAGGGGATTAGGGAGAGATGATGCGGTTCTCAGGCACTCTGACCTGACAACCCTCGTCTCAAGGCAGGTGACACCAGGCACCAGGTTCACGAGCCACATAGGTCCATCCGCTCATTTGCATAGACAGGAGACTGGGAAACCCTTGGACACTTTTTACGAAAATGGATACCCAATAAAGCCCGACATCGTGCGTTCCTGACCCCCGTTGCTGAATTCGCGACTCCCTTGACTCGTCATATGGCAGAGCTGGCGAATAGAGGCATCGGAGGTGAAGCACTGCGCCTCGCGGCTGCAATGGCAGGTTACTGCAGGTTCCGGATTGTCCTCTACGATAATGTAGATATTGGTCGAAACGAATGGATGGGACCTGTCTGAGCATTTTTGCCAACTCTATTTTCTCTGACGAAGAGCTAATTGGTTCACCTTACGAGAGATCTAGGAGAGCGCTTTGGGACGGTGTACTGTACAAAACTGGGGGAGAAGGAATGGGCACCACTGAGGCGATTATAATGGGTGGCGGTGAGCAGCCGCTGCAATGGTTTCTGCATTAAGAGTCCGCTGTACCATCAATGGTTACGGGCGCGGGCCTAGCGGTATCTAATACAATGGCCGAGGGTCCTAATACGACGAGATTCATCTTTGTCGTGGAACGCTTTGTACGTCCGATAACTCATAGGTTATGCTGGATGCACCCGTAATATATCGAACACGTGGACCCACAATATAGAGTAGGCCGGAGGGAGGTCGCGAACGAAGACTCCGAACCTGAATGTCATTAAGAAGCTAACCGACGCCACAAGATTTTAGCGCCATTGTGTCCGCTGACTCACTGAAAGAAGTCGAATTTTGTTGCGATTGATTGTAGGGTTACTCCGTATTTGAAGCAACAAACAACCTATGGGCAGTCTACAGCCTGGCAACAGGGTCGCCTCGCCTCTACCGTTGCTGGGCTGTTTATGTAATCCGTATGTGCTGTACTACTAACTCCCACTAACTCCCAACTTAACGCAGGCGGGAATATCTACCGTTGATGATCTTGAAAACATGTACCGCTGATGAGCCTCAGCTGACTCAGTTTCCACGGATGGAGAGACGTTGTAATATCCAGCCGACTGCTACACGGACGAATTCATCATGTCAGTGCCTGATTTTCTCAGGTGAAGTTGTCACAGGGGTGGCAACGGATCTCGAGGATGTTGGATACGTTATAGATGGATTGCACCCGACGATCTCATCGTCGTCCCTTACCACTTTTGCCTTGCCCGCCGAGCTCGGACTACATTCTCTTCCTTGTCTTCTCCCACTGCCGGCCATTTTCTTGCAGCTAGTCTGCAGTCCGCTCCTTTGTGTAACGCTACTCTTTCGATCGTTCTTTTTCGTTGCTGGCCGGTCCCAGCCTGGATATGTACTTTGATCGCCATCAATAGTGCTAATCCTCGTTTCCCTGTCGGCATATGGGTTCGGTCTGCCTCTCACTTGCCCCAACTCTTCGCTGCGCCGGGCTCTCGTTCAAGGAGGAGGTATTCGCTCTCATCCCAGCCGGTCTTGAGGTGATCTTTTCACTGGGACTCGTTTTCGCGGGACGCGACGCAGGGAGGTACGTGCCCCAGTCTTGAGGAATCGTCGAGCATCTCGTCAATCTTTCCCAAGGACTCGTTACATTCTTGCTGCAGAGGGTCCAACCTACTTTTCTCTGGCCCTTCTCAGTCTCCTTGGCCGCATCATCCCACTCTTCCAGACTTCTCTCCTGGCTTTCAAAGTCTTGGACATCGCAATCGGTGCGTACTGTACATCGCCCACCACGAGCTCGTACCTTACTAGCAATCCGGTGCCACGAACAGGCGCGGCTTCGTGTATACCCATAGTTCTCTACACATCCTTTCTATACCTCTTCAAACGGAAGGAATTCTTTCCAAACTTACCCAAGCGCTTCGCGCTTTTTGCAACTGCCTTTTCCTTGGCAGTGATCCCGATTATTGTTGTCACAAACGAGATTGGGTCATTCTTGGGAGTCATGTATAGTCAGCACTCTTTCCTCGCAGTCTCAAGTTCTGAGCCGTGCTGACTTCCGGCGTAGGCAAAGTTCCTGAAAACTTTACTATGACTGTTGGCAAACATTCTGCAGTTGGGCCATATTATTTCGATTTCCAATTCGGGCGCGAATTCCTGGGCAGCACCTCACTGGCCCTCCTGACCATCTACCAGGCAATCACCTTCTTGATATTCTTTTCTCGGCTAGCCATGCGCATCACGGCGCAGCGCAATATCGAGGATACAGCTGCATCGGATCGCGAGGGTGTGCTATTTCGTGGCATAGGCTGGCTGTCAATTGGTATGAAAATTGGCGCCGTCGAAGCTGCCCTAGGATTCGCTTCCACAGACTTCGTTATTGTATTGGTAAGGCGCGTATTACGGTTTCTGGGGCGCGCCTGTGTCATCATAGGTGTCGTAAAAGGGTTTGTACCCACTGCTCGCGCTCTTGCCTGTGTCTAACATCGTAGGTCTCAGGCCCGACTTCAAAGAGGATTTCCTCATTCTTGACAGCGAATTCCTATCCGGCACACGAAGGCTCACTCCCGCGGGTGTGCCAATCGGTATCTCGAGTCCACGATTGATACGGAGCTCAATGGCCCGGCGGATCTCACGTATGCCCTCTCTGCGGTCTCAGAACGCGAGCTTCGCATCACCTGTGATGTCCGAATTCGAGCCAATGCCATCTCGGCACGTGAGCGACGTCCCAGCTGATCTGCCAATCCGGCGATCTTCCAGTACTACGGCAACAAGACCTCGTCCTGCGCCACTCACTATCACTCGTCCGTCCACAGACAGCCGTGTCACAGTTGTTTATGGCCGCGGGCGTGTACCAACCCTCGTCCTGAACCTCTCTCCGATGGAGTTGCCCAGCGGCAATACACTTGCGGCTATGAGCGTGAAGCAGAGCAGCATGGGCGCATTCGACAACGTAGGAGCGGATCTCGTGCCTCCTTCACCTCCCGCGCTACGGACTGCGCCCTTGCTGTGGGTTACCCCCAGATCGCCAGCGTTGCTTGCTGGGCCTTCGCAGAGCAATGAGAAACAATTATCGTGGGACCGCGGACGCTTCCACTCGCACTCATCCCGGCGGCGGACTACTCCACGCCCTACGAGCGCCGTCATTGTGCGCGCCAGCATCGTGCCGAAGCTCTGGGGCGACCTTGATGTTCTGGTAGAGGCGCCGCCACCACAGTTTTTGCGGAAGGACTCGGACTCTGGGTTAAGTGCAGATGATCCGGCGCGCAGACGACGGACGACGGACACACATCGGTTCTAGAATAGGTTTCCCTCTCCTCTGACACTTTCGGTTTCCAGCATTCCACATACCTCTTAGCAACCTTCACTTTGTCTTCATTTTCCTTACTAACACACCCTTTTGAGCTCGACTCGCGTTGTGTTAATTATCTGTGGCATTTAAGAGAAGGTATTTGTACACTAGAGGCATCATTCTAGGCGGGTTGGCCGCGTTTGCCCCCCCCCTATTCTTTATGTTCTTTATTTGTTGACATTTTCGTGGACGTTACCGCGGAGAGCTATGAGGAGCCGGGGCTCTCGATGGGACTCTCAATGCGCACGTATGCTCAACCCAGCATGTACTGTACAGTACTGTCAAGGAAAATTCCCAGATTACATAACACAATTTTATGCACGCATCCGACGCTAAATTCTCCGCTTTTCAAAGCCTAGGCTTCTTTGAGACGGTTTTCGAGGGAAGTACTGTAGGGGAAAACGCCAAACTGAATCCTGGGTTCCGAACACCGTGACCGTAGCCCGAAAACCTTGACGGCGCTATGGCGCGGCGGTTCTTCCCGGGCCGGGTCTGCCGGCCGATGGTAAGACTACGGGGCTCCGAGTCGGCAACTCGGTGCTACTTGGCCATCATATTCCGGCTCGTTCTCACTTCTCAGGAATAGACGTGCTCTATTCGTACCCCAAGCATCAGTTCGAGCCCACTCTAACAGACCTGCGAATAGCGCACACGTCCTCAGACGCTTTCTTCTCGAGACGACATGGCAGCGTACTTCTTCTCATCCCCGGTTGATGTCGACATCAGGCTCGAAGGCGAGGACGTTCGGAAGCAGGTGGAGTCAAAGGCAGAGAAGGATCGTCCGGTTTCCAGCCCCGTGTATTATGACGGGGAGGCTGTCTCAGGCCAGGTGCGCAGCACCTACGTTTGCTCTGTCTCTCCTTCATTCGGCCGCGCGCTGGGCGAGATAGGTTACAGTCCGCGTTCGAGACGGAAAGCGTACGACACATGATGGGATCAAAGTCGAGTTTGTGGGAAACATTGGCACGTTTCCGCCTTCACAACCATCATTATTCAAATGGCTGAGTCGCGGATAGAGCTGTTTTACGACCGTGGCCACCATCATGAATTCCTTTCCCTCTCTCAAGAGTTGGCGGCGCCGGGCGAGTTACGACAAGCGCAGACATTTGATTTCTTATTCAAAAATGTCGAGAAGCAGTACGAGAGCTACCTCGGTATTAACGTCAAGTTGCGGTTCGTAATGCCTTCCGTCGTCAGTATAGCCCCATCTCACTTCCCGATGCTAGGTACTTCATCCGCGTGACAATATCGCGACGGATGTCAGATGTGGTGAAGGAAAAGGATATTTGGGTGCATTCCTTCCGCATGCCACCAGATAGCAACAACTCGATCAAGATGGAAGTCGGCATTGAGGATTGTCTACACATCGAATTCGAGTACAATAAATCAAAGTGAGTGTAGCGTGACCACATTTCGACCCACAAATCTGAGGAGAATTACAGATATCACCTAAAGGATGTAATTGTCGGAAAGATCTACTTCCTTCTCGTGCGCATCAAAATCAAGCACATGGAATTGTCGATCATTCGCCGGGAGACTACCGGCTCGCCCCCAAATCAATATAACGAGAGCGAGACCATCACAAAATTCGAAATCATGGATGGTGCACCTGTACGAGGTACCACTTTCTTGTCCCTTTTCTCCTTATAGCAATAATGAGCGTGTGTCCTAGGAGAAACAATTCCAATTCGGCTGTTCCTTGGAGGGTTTGACTTGACACCGACGTTTCGCGACGTGAACAAGAAATTCAGCACCCGTTATTATCTTAATCTCGTCCTCATCGACGAAGAGAACCGACGTTATTTTAAGCAACAGGTGTGTGCCCTGTCGTGTGGGTCTTCTCCTCTCGCAGCGTCGCTGACAATCATGGCATCAGGAAATTACAGTTTTCAGAATACCTGAGGTGCGCCATGTCTCATTCATCTTGCTACGCTGGATTGATAGCTGACTTGCCTGCACTTTTCCCTTTCCTCTATAGAATTAGCCATCCGTGTACTCGTTCTTATTCCTATCGTTGGCTATCCCTATTTGTATATTTCGCTTGCTGGCCCTGCGCCCGAGAAACTGTAGGACGTTGCTTATAATCTCCGGATGTTTTGCATGAGATGTGCCCTTCTGCGCGATGTGGGCATAGAGCAGCTACCTCATTAGACCCGTGATTGGCTGGAAGGGTAGGCAGCTGCCCCTGCTACCCTTCAACAAACGACACGAAACCTTCAGAGAAAGTTGTTACGGCTTCGTTTGGGTACTGACCCTTGGTGTCGTTCCATATAGTACTGGTACTTCTCACCCAAACAAGACCTTCACGATGAGCACGTTATGGTTAATGAAGTAGTAAGCCTACTTTGATTACCGCAAATCGATTTACAACTAGCGTCCCAATCTAACGTTCTACCATGGTGGTCAGGAACCCTCTCAACCTTTCGGTATGTCCGCCGTATCTGTGACAGGAATGCGCGACCTGGGAAATGTTTCTTGACCCTGCCGTAATCAGAGTCCAGGATTCGATCGTCAGCACTCATCCTTGCAGGTTTTAGAGCTGCGGGTAGGGGCGTCTTACCACGATGCCTCCGAGTCCTCGCAGATACATATCAACGCCGTCTTGACTTTTGGATGTCGGTTCATCGCGCGCCCGAGGTCTTCCACCGTGATGTTGTACTGCCCAAAGTTCGCGTCTGTGAGCGCGATGACAAAGTGGTCGTCTAGGCGCGCGTGGGATTTAAGATTCAAAAATAGGCGGAGAAGTGAGTCTTTGGTCTGACGTACCACCGTCGAATGCGGACACCTCGTTTACGGCTTTCTCGATTGCTGCCACTGGGCTGACCCTGAGTCCCCGAGACGAGCATGACGCAGAAGAGAGAAAGACGACTAACCAGTCGAGTCACCACTCGAGGTATATTGTGTGGTGTACTTCATCTTTTCTGTGACAGCCCAGCGCTGCGAGACCTCGTCTATGGAGTCACCCACTTTGATAAGGGGTATCTCTGGTTCGTCTCCCGACTGAAACAGTGTGAGTCAGGTAGCATTCACTTACACAACCTTGTGCTTACATGGCCATACATCTACATTCGCGGAACATCAGGATCATACGAGTCGCAGAAACTGAACTGACGTACATCCCATGTGTACTTGTCCCTTCTGGAGAGGAGATTGAAGCTTTCCATGAGCATGACGGCTGGATGGGATGTTCAAGGATGAGAACTGCAAAAGTCACAGCAGAGTACAGACCTGTCTCCAGGCTCCTCTGCAGCCTTCCATCGTATTGGAATCGATACCTGCCAAACCTTAAACTCTCTCCTCTTGGAGACCCAAGAGTGCAGACCCACATTGACGCGCTAATATCAAACAGGAACCGAATACGCTTTGGTCTGCCAGCACAGTCTTCCTTAGCTAATCTGCCATTCGGGACTGACATGGAGCGTCGCTTACTTGACTTGTGGTCGCCCGAGCTCGGGCCTTGCCATCCCTCGACGCTTATATACAGCCGCGTCACCCGTAAGGCCTTCCGTGAGCCGCGTGTCGTCTAGCTCACCATCTGTCTGACGCTTCACCCAAACACGTTCCTCCTCGCGGGCAGCCAGATCTGCGCGCGTGCGAAGATCAACACGGTGTTGCCAAGCGGAGCGCAGCAATAAGAAAGGAACGCACGCTCGAGGAGGACCCGCAGCTGCGCGATATGAGCTTGGACGGCGGACAACAGTGCCCCATAGCCGTCTGCACCCGCCGAAGTCATGTTAAGCTCAGCCAGACGGGCCTCGAGTTCCTTGCGCGCCATCAAGCGTGCCTGCTCTTTCACCGAATCGGGAACATCCTCCTTTAGCTTGTTAGACACCTGAAGGGGGAAAATCAACAAGACGACGGAGCTAAGGGCAACAGATGACCTACCTGATGGATGTCATGGCCCTTCTTGTAGAGACGCTTGAAGCCCCCGCGGCCGCCTAAGCCAGCAGTGTCGCGCCCACCAGTCTGCATATTTAAGTGAGCGTATGTTGACAGGTACCATGGGGGCAGCTTACACCCCCAGCGAATGTGTTCCCGCCGGAGTGGGCTTCGTCGCTTGGATCCTCTTGGCCATGCTTTGGCTTGTCGAGGTCGGTCTTCTGCGGGTCAAATTGCATGTCCAGCGGTTTTTTCTTCGCTTTCTCTGCCGTCGACTTGGCGCCTTGCGTGCGTAACCTGCGTTTTCGGCGAGTCAACGTAGGGAAGTAAATTTTTTGGTAGCGTTTATACGGACCGGTGTTTTCGAAGGATCTCGTCGAGCTTCTCGACCGTCTCGATGCGATACACGTCGAAGTCAAAGACATTACGCAGGGTATCGTCCAAGTCGTCGGCGGGGTAAGCCTGCATATGGCGGACTATAGCAATCAATTCTTTGTCCGGGTCAGGTATTCGCAACAGCCATAGAGGCGATGGCCCGCACCGCGAAGAGAGTACGGGTATGTCAGCGATCCACTCTCATAACCTTGCCTGAGGTCATGGAAGGCACCAATGAGGCATGTGACTACGTCTTCGCTAACTTCTGGCGCAAGTTGGGCCAACAGTCTACGCTCGGATTCCAAGTCGGGGTTCGAAATGGCGTGGCTGGGGTATGATAGCGTTAAAATCCGACAGAGTTTCTCCGCCCACAGCAGAATGTTTTATTCACCAGCTGAAATTGTCCCCCAAAACCTGCATGAAATGGTTCCCAAGGAAAGCTGAAAACGAAGCCATCAGTTTGACAGCGCAAAAAAAAAAAAGGCAGGGGCTACGTACGATATCCAGGTCGGTTCGCAAGTAGGATGAGACGGAAGCTCGGGTGGATGAGCAGATCGCCCTCGCCCTCCACCACGCGCGTGAGTCGCCGCCCGTCTGACAGCGTGAGCTCGCCCTGGCCCGCCAGGCTGCGGAATATCGCGACGACGTGCTCGGGGGCCTTGTCCGCCTCGTCGACGACGAGCACGCGTCCGTGCGCGGCTGCGCGGAGAAGCGGCGAGTCCGTGTAGCGGATCACGCCGCGCTCGAGCGTAGTTTGGAACATGAGCTGTTGCACGGTCGAGTCGCGGTGAAGCTGGATGTACTCGCGCGGCCGCCGGAGAAGCTGTGGAAAGTACACAGCGCTAAGCTCCGCACGACACGCGGAAAACGTGGGGATGTCCTCACCTGGCACAACCGGTCGATGATCTTGTTCTTTCCTACACCCTGCGCGAATCATTGGAATCAAGTTGCATATTAGGATCTAAAAGCATAGGCGCACCTGGTTACCGAGGAGCACTAGGTGTTCGTCAAGCAACTCAAAGTCGATCGCCAAGTCACGCATCTGCGCCGACTGAACGCTATTATCATAGAAATGGTCCATATGCGGGACGTATGACGCGACGCCTTCCTGGTCCTGGGCAGCCTCAAAGCGCGGTATACGCGTGTCTTCAGTCTCGCGCAGGGAGTCCGTCGGCGCGGGGAACAATAGCACCCTATCCTCCACCAACGGCGCGGGATGGAACTGCGCTCGCTCGCATCAAGCCCACGCACAAAGCGAGAGGGTGTTAATTTCAGACGCACCGCCGGCGGAATCTTTCTGATCCCGGCCTCCTCCAGCAGCTCTTCGACGCCCGCCTTTTCGGTCGCCGGCAGGAACTCCATCAACAGCGCCCTCTCGAGCATGCTCCGCACGTCCTGGTCCCAGGGAAACCGGGCCAGCCTCCGGGCTATGCGCAGCAGAGCGCGTGTCCCGAGGCGGCGCACGCGTAGCGCGCCGTCGGCTGGCGCCATGCGCGTGCGGTACGCTCCTGCAAATTTTAGCAGCGCATCTACGTTGGCGCGCGGGCACCCTGTACGGAGCAGAAGCTCAGCCTCCTCCGAGCGGCCCATGGGTTGTGCAGGAACGGGGAGGAACATGTTGACGTGCTCTGCAGAGAGCCAGTCGCGCAGTGGTGCCGCTCGGGAGGCAGTGCTGATGACGCGGAAGGAGGGGTGGGCGACAGAGAGATCCGGGCTCGTCTAAAGCGCATTTTCCTTCTAAGGTGGAATTAGAAAACGCGGGAAAGCTGAAGCGCACCTCGTTGTCCTCAAGAGACGCAACGATACGCTTGCCCTCCCAGAGCTCGACCTCTCTATCTTGCAGCAGCCGCGCGATGGCGCCAGCCGTCGGGCCGAGAACGTCGAGTCCTGAAAAGTGTACGAGTCGTCCGGCCCAGGCACCTTGGACCAGCGAGCTATATGTGCCATTCCATCACTCAGCAAAGCATCTCGCGCTGTAAGAAAAGAGCCAACATGCCTTGGTTCCCAGCTAGTCGCACCGCCATCGCTCACCACGCGCCTCATAAGCAGCTCGCGCCCTCCCAGTTCCTTATAGCCGTGTACTGCCTCCCGTACGTACCCCAACACATCGCCAACCACATGCACCAACAACGACGTAGACGCGCTTGCCGTGGCCGGCTGCGCCGGCGGCACGAGTGAGATGTCCCATCCGAGCGCGTGCGCCTGCAGACAGCTAGTCAGGAGGCCGACAAACCGTGCGCTTGGGACAAAACCCGGAGTCTCCTCGAGCGGGAACGGCCGCAAAGACCCTTCCCCCGCAGGGACTCGAAGCCCCACCTCGACCTCGTTCGCGCCGCCGAGCGTCGCAAAGACGACGCGAGCGGTGTGCTTGTCGATCCGCGCGACAGACCGGACGGTGTAGCCGAGCAGCCCCGCCGCGTCCTCTTCACCCGACGTCCTCGTATCGCCCAAGTCCTCGCGGTCAGTTGCGAGAGGCGCGGCGAGAGGACCGAGCCCGGCCTCCTCCAGCCGTCCGCTGAGCAGCGCCCACGCTTGGAACGGCGCGTGCAGCAGCTCGGGGTGCAGCACCACCATGAGCCGCCCCATAGCGCGCGGCGACAGAGGAGGCTCCCCCGACGGCGGCGGGGACGGCGGCGGGAAGGCCGCGAGCAGGTGGCGCAGTTTCGCCAGCGCGGTCTGTGGGAATGGGGGGAGCGCGGGGCGCGCGACGCCGTCGAGCACGTGGCGCGCCTCGCTCGCGTACTGCGTTGCGAGCACGAGGTCGCGCAGGATCGTCCACAGCGCGGCGGACGCGTCGGGAAGTACGCTTGGCGAGTCCGGATACGCTAGGAGGGCGCTGGTCGGATCGAGGAAACGCGCCTGGAAGCGCGAGCGGAAGGGTGGATCGAGCGGGTACCCCGTATAAGGCGGGACGGGAGCGCCAATTGCGATGACGCGGAAGGACGGATGTGCAGGGACAAAACGCGCGTCGGCTGCGTCGGCGGGAGGGAGTAGCATGTGCCGGTGAGGGTGGAGGATGTGTGTGCCATCGTCGAGGTTTCTGTGTATGTAGTAGATGAGCCAAGCTTGCCCCTTTGCATAGGAAGAGCGCATATAGTACTACATTTCGCGGTTCTCCAGCAGATTATTGAGCACCTGAAGGCGGCGTCAGTCGATGAAAAGAAAGAAGCGGGAGACAAAAACACACGGGCATGATCCCGCGCTCAGCCTTCTCGATGCCCTCGATGATAAGGATACGCCCCATCTTGACAGCACGCACGGCGGCACTGTCGACGTACACCAAGCTTCCGCCCTCTCGGATCTCTCGACCTTGCTTGAGCTCCGTCTCGCCGACATCACGATGGAGCGCGATATATTCATACTCTGCATTTACCATGCTGCCTTGCCATCAGCACCACAGCCAATCGGGGGGCAGAGAGAAGTACGCTCATACCTACAGAACGTGAGCGCGAGCCTCCTCGCATAGGGACCTGGCTGGGTAATGAGGAACACGTCCTGGCCGAGCACGAACTTCTGCAGAAGAAAGTACAAATGTTCGCGCGTATGTGGATCATTAGGATCCAGGGGCGTGATGCGGGGGAGACGCGAGGGTGTAGCTGATGCCGGGACTGGGTAGGATATGTCGCCGAGGGTTAGTGTGCCTATTACTGGGGACGACGGGGCGAGAGCATGCTGGATGCGCCTGAGACGGCGAGCAGATGCCATGACTGAATTGAGAATTCGCTACGTCCAGGGCAGGGAAGGGAAGGGAAAACCCGTTTGGACATAACGAAGGCTGTAGACCCGGTTTCGGGTTCGGGTATACAGTATCACCACAAGAATCATGAGGGTGATATGTAGTCAACTCTCTGATCCCCGAGTCTTTTCGTCTATCTCCTTCGGGTCTTCTGGGGAAAAGACCTCAGAGGCACTTCTACTAATACTATGTCCATTTCACCAAAGCTCGGGTGACTCACTCCACCCCTTCTATCCTGCATGACATGTCTGGTTGGCCAATTGACCATTCCTAAGGACCAGAACTTTTATCTCGGTGGCCCAGACCAAGTTGGAATCCTCGGGCCGCCAGTGAGGCTACACATCGAGCAGGTATGAAGATAAGATAAGATAAGATAAGGTTGTGTGGTGCGACTTGGGGGGTAGATGTGCATGCTTTACATTTCACACGTACGTACCACTACCACACCACCACCTCCTAAGTCGAGCGCTCCGGGGTAAAGTCTCCGCGGCACGAGACACAATAATATAAATTCAAAGGTGTAACGACACAGAGGAATCATCGAGTGCGGCAGAGCAGTTCAATCCTTCGCTTCTAATAGCGCTACGATACCGAACGCCGCCGCAGCTGCTGCACCACCCACTGCCAACGTGCTAACCGCGCCCCACACGTACCCACCGGCTCCCTTACCTGCTGCACCCGTCACTCTCGCCTTGACGGCGCCAAATATGAGCAGAACAATGCCGGTGAAGATGGAGGAATAAACGAGCGCGAGGTGCGCCTTTGGGATAAAAAAGTAGGGAATCAACGGGATCACGCCTCCTAAGAGGTAGCCTAGGCCGATCGTAATGGCAGACAGGTAGAGGCGCCGTGTTGGGACGTCCTCTGCGCACGTGGCGTGAGCACAGGTAGTACGACGTGAATATGGGGAGGAAGGAAGGGAAGCGCACCGAGGCCCTCGCCAAACTTGAGCAAGAATTCAGTGATGCCGACGGACCGACTCCATCTCAGTCCGCGCTCCTCGTCCACTGGGCCACCATTCCGTTCGGACGCAGACTCGACCTCCATCAGGCTATGTGCCACCTGCTGCGACACCTTCTCGTTCACCCCAACCGGGCCGAGCACGGCGTACACCTCGCGTTCCATCTCCCCGTCGCACGAGCGCTGCACTCTCGCCTGGATCGTACGGCGGAGGTAGCGGTGGTGATCGCGCTCCGCCTGGGAGGCTAGGAAACCACCAATGCCCATGGAAATTGCGCCCGCAATGAGCTCGGCAATGCCGCCGAGGACGACGAGCTTGGACTCGCCGAGCGACGAAAGACCCGCGGCGAGGGCGAAGGGGACAGTGAGCCCATCCGAGAGGCCGATGACGCTGTGAGGCAGACGTGGGATATCAGCGCCTTGGTTCGATTGAAAGTTGGGCGAGGGCGGGGGAGGCAGGAATGCGAGAGGATGCCGAACGTCCCGAGGCAGAGGAGTAGGAAAGCTATCCTTGCCTCCAACAGCACCGAGTAAGAGAGACACCTACACGTCACGGACAACGTCTGGATCTATGAGCTGACGTTCGTCGTCTCCTTTCAATTCCTGACAGCAAATTTCGCCCTCGCGTGTATGACGCGCGCAGCTTGCATGAAGCGGGGTTTGCACGGATGATGCTGCAGTGTCGATCGCCCACACGGGAGGTCTTTTTGGCAGCCCGGAATTCGCGGTCTGTCGTGGGAGAGGAACCGAGGCAGGAGCTTCCGAAGACATTGACGTTGAAAGGCAAGGTGAGAGATTGAAACGGGGATCCGGACATGGCAGTACCAAAACGCCGCATCGTTGAGGCTTCATTCGGAAAACCCGGCCCGGGGTCCCAAACTCTCAAGTGTGAAACTGCTAACGTCATCCACCGGCATCCATTCCAAATAATTTAAGCTCGGTACGTTAGCCCACCAGGACTAAGTTAAGTTAGTACAGAGAATATGACAAGGTACTACAGTAGTACATCTACGACGTTACTGTACTAATGGTCAAACGAGCCCCGAGGAGTGTACTCTACGACTGCCCAATACAGCCTGAGTAGCCAGATGGCAAGCATTCAACATACCTGTCCGCCGCCACCGTCACGGTGATGCTCAGAAGACAGGTCTCACGCACGTGTGACAAGGTGCCGCGCAGAAAAAGCGGACGTAGAATGGAATCAGTTGAAAGGAATGTTTCCGAGTAAGCGCAGTGGTAGCAAATAACAACGCCGCGAGGGGTTTTTCGAGCAGAGGGAAGAACGCACTGCAAGCGAGATAGACAGCATCAAGAGCCGAGTGCACCGGCTTGGAAAGGGCGACGCGCGGGATCAACTGACTCGGAAGGGCGATATGGTGCAGAGCCAGCTGGGAGAGACGTTTGCGAGTTCCACAGGGGGGACGGGAAGGGTTTTCTTGTTAATTCGCCAGTTCAAGTCCTTGCCTTGCGGTTGTGGAAGTATTGTATATATGGCAGTGAATCTGCTGAGGCTAGAAGAGCATCCCCTATTCGGTGAGCCGGGACATGCATATCTCCGGACTCCACGTCAACCAGATACGGAAGTAACATCTCGCCCCTACGTCTGCGCCGCATGAGGAGCATTAGATAAAAAGGACGTACGAGAGGCGAGTCTTGTCCCAGGTTCAGCAACGTGGCCATATGATGCTTGCGGCCCGGGAGGGAGCCTGTCCACCTAGAACACGTCGATATAAAGACATTTCAGTTCGTCTCTACAAATGAAGCGGACACTTGCGCACCTCCACCTTCACGATACATGCGGGACATGAATGTGCCATTGGGTATAACGGGCCTAAAAATTCGTGTGGGGAGTGGGCCTGAATTACAAGTCGACGATGGCGACTCTACGTGAGCGACACAAACCGACTATCAACGCGGATGTCTATCTAGAATGCCAAATTGCAGCCCAGTATAAACAATATTCGGAAGTGCGACGGGGCGTCGTTCACAAACGGCACAGCCTTTCCGCCTCACTACAAGCTTAAAAGCACAGCACAGCAGAAAAACCAAGCAGTGAACAAAAAAAGTGTGAGGGTGGAGGGCGAAGTGTCATTAAAAATCGCCCAAATCAATATCGATGGTTTCAAGAACGCGTGCATGGAAATCGCCCTTCCCAGGGCTGGCCTTGGACGGACTCCGCGCGGCTGTATGTTGCGCGGTATTGGCGGACGACGCGTCTGGCGCAGGCTCCCCGCCGGGGTTTGGCGTGGTAGACCTGAACGTAAACGCGTTTCAATATCAATTCGGCTGCACACCAAAGTTTTGGCAGTAGGGTAGACGGATATCCGTACCTTGACGCAAACATACGGGGCACAGTGCGCAACCGTGCGCTCGGGTCCAAGACAGTAGGAGTGCCGAGGCGACGCTCCCGGCGCTTCCGCTCGGCCTCTTGCAGCTCCGCGCGGCGGATCGCCTCGAGATTCGACTTGCGGTTGCGCTCGTTCACCTTCGCAAGGAGAGCACTCACGCCCCCGGTAGATTCTGGCTGCACCGAAGGGTTTTCCACGGCAAGCTCTGCTAGCTGCCCGTCGAGGATGGCGACTTCCGCCTTGTCGTTACGCCGCAGTGCAAGCGTGCGCGCCTGCGTAAGCCTTGCTCTCTCCAATTTCGCCCAGTTAGCCTGCGGCTTTCCCGTGTCCCCTGCAACTGACTCTTCCGCTTAAGCATGGCTGCGATGTCGCTCTAGGGTCCAGGGTTGAGCATGATAACGAACCATACGATGGCGGGGCGCTCACTTCGGTCATCGGCTGGTTCATGAGCTTCGTGATTTGTGCATTCTTCTTCTCCAGCTCACGCTTTGTCGGTAGCTTGGTGCGAGCAACCTCCCAGGTGATCTTAAAGCGACTGAATTCTCCCTAACGTGGACTTAAATCCAATTTCCGGGTGTTCTCCAGCTGCTACTGACCTCGTTGAAGTCCACATTCGAAACCTTGTCCATCGGAAACACTTCCACCGAAGTACCGTACTTGAGTTCAAGAGCCAGATTACAAGGGACGTTATCGTTGATTTTATATTGTTTGGTGTGAATTTGAACCTCTAGAAGGAGCTCAACGTAGGTCATGAAGCGTAAAGAGGAACGTACTATTAACTTCATAGATGCGATACTTATCCACTCCCACAAGATAGCGCACGTATGCTCCTGATAGGAATCGTCAAGCAAGGCCAGCTGAGCATAATGTTGGCGGGTACCTTTGACGTAGTCTTCGAACCAAGGTGCCAAAAAGTGCTTTGCAAGGGCGTCCCGTGTCAAACGCACTTTGTTCAGGTCGTCCAGAGTCATGGGTTCATCGTTAGGGAGTGCCATGCCCAAGAGCTTGCGTTCTTTTTCTTCTTCCTGCTCAAACTTAGTTATTTGGCCATCTTCTGCCTCTTCGTCAGAAGTTTCCATTTCCATGGGAGATGACGACCGGTCGCGCTTCGGAGAGCCGCGAGACTTGGACAGGATTGAGGAAGAGCGATGGACAGTGGGCCGAAAGCACGTACTCGTTTTCTCTCATCCTTCGCCTTCCGTTTCGCCTTCAACTCGTCAAGTTTCCGGGACTTTTCCTTGGTCGCACCGCGAACAGTGTGTTGACCTGTAAGTGTGGTCCAGCTAGATTCGTGAGCGAGCCGTGAAACGCACGTTTCGCTGCCTTGGCGACACTGTCACCTTCGCCCCCTTTCTGAGCTTTCAGCATTTGGTCGAGGTTCCGCTTGTCTGTTATGCGCTGGAGTTCCTCAAGGCGTTGCGCGATGACCTCTTCGCGCTCAATTTCGGGCATTTCGAGGAGCCTGTTAAGCCTTTAGCTGTGCTGGAGAAGCAGGGCGCGAGAGTGGTTGTGTACCGCTGGCGGTCGTATTCGTCGATATACTTGCCTTCGAGCGGGTAAGGGTTCTCCTGGACATCATCTTCTTCACTCTCTGGTCCATCTGCATCCGAAGTAGTATCCATCCCTGGACTATGTAGAGAAAACCTTTAATACAGGGAAGAGAAGCCAAGGATGTGCCACTCACTCTGCTTTCCGGCGCTTTGCTTCGTTTTTCGAGGAGCCCTCACGACGTTTACGCTTCTTCTCTGTAGCTCCTGCGAGTTCTAAAAGCTCGTCTGAGAAGTCGCCATCAGAGTCAGACATGGTGGGTGTCAAGGGGAGGGCGGTGTTGAGTGTTTCTGGTGCAAGTGCCTTTGAGACACAGGATTTCGGTAATTGCCGATCAACGTGCCCTTGTCAAGTATCGTGACCGTGGCTGTGCGAGCCTGAGGCGAGTAAGTGACCCAACTCAAGCCATGTCCTCCAAGTGCCATCTCCTCGACTTACCGGATGAAGTCCTCCTCCCCATAGCGATCAAGTTGTCTCTGGCGGACCTCTTTTCTTGCCTTCTTTCGTGCCGCCGTCTCTCCCTCTTGATTGCAGAGTCCTCACTCATCCAGTACCTGATTCGTACCATGCGTCACGGTTTGTACGATCCTCTAATCTCTGACATCTCCATTCCCCAGCGAGTAAAGGCCCTGGAAATCTGGGAGAGTGCTTGGCTTGATCTCGGTGTGGGCGAACCGTCTCAACGTTATCTACTTTCCGATATTGGCCTCAGGCCGGACGATGCAGGAATGTGCGCGGTTCAGAGCGGCATCCTAATTGGCGCCCGATTCAATGACCTCCATCCTTCCGGGGGATATTGTTACCTCGATTTCCTGCACCTCCTAAACGAGTCAAAGGCTGTTGCCTGCATAAATATTCCTAACATAGGTGGCGATGCTCATGTCCAATCTTGGACCTATGCGCCTGAAAGTGACCTCATAGCAATAATTCTTCGGTCTGGACCACCTGCCCATCAATACAGGATGATAACGAACACTGATTCGCGCCATAGAACAGATACGCGAAGCAATCCGCCCAACTTAAAATTACACCAATTCTCCACAGGAGACAAGCACCCAAGCGCAGCAAATTACTCTCCGCAATTCAACCAGATCTCTAGTACTCGGGCTGCGTGCTTGGAGTGCTGTGGAGACAGCATTGTTGTGGTTATGCTCGATGGAGAGAGGATGAAAGATGAGAACAGAGATTACATATTCCTAGTAGAATGGAGGACGGGCCACATTACACAGGCAAGTTTGCTCACAACTCAACCCCAACGGCCATCTGACACGCAAAATAGCTCCGAGGTGCTCAGACAGGAACCTATTGTACACTGGTCACATTCCTCTCCCATGATATCCTTGTGTTCGCCCGACGGGATATCTTTGCACTTGAAGTTTGCAAGCTAGACAGAGCTGGCGGTGATGCTGCACCCACTCTTCAGACCGTCTGCTTGCTCAAGCTTCCTAACCTGCTCAGTGGACAACAAATTGTCGACATCCGCGTTTCCCAAGCCTCACCGTTGTCAGGCAATCACCCGTCCTACACTCAAGGTTCTTCGATCTTCCCGTTCAGAAGCAATCCCGAGGACGATATTCTTGCCTTCGACGTCTGCAAGGACCACTCAAGGAGGATTATTTTCGTCGCACGTCGGCGCACCCTTCTCTCGCTCGCGTCCAAGTCGGGCACCAGTATGCCTCACTCACCGGCGGTCAAGGCGTGGGAAGATTGGGGTCCACGAGCGACGCATTGGATGGAGCTAGACCCTTTGAACGACTCGATCAGCCTCTCAGGCTCGCGATGCGTCCTCGTCAAGTATTCGCACCTACGCAACCACTTCGTTCTCGACCTGCGTGACTTCAATCCCTATCGCGTCCGCGCGCGGAGCGCCCGCAATAAAGCCGCTACTTCTACTGCCACCACGTCCTCCCAGGCAATCCTGTCTGCTGAGGCGTGCTTTGAGGAAGATATCGTGTCCGAGTTGCCGTTTGTATCAATTAGGAAGGAGAACGTGGGGAGTCGCGTGTTGCTGGATGACGAGTGGATGGCGGAGATATTGGTACGCAGACGTTGTTTGCTCTCGCCTCGGACTGTGCATGCTCACCACTACCGTACCCGACAGTGGGACGAAGATGCCCACATGCAGTCCATCCAGTTCCGTACTATTTGGTCCCCCGCGGAGCCATCTGCTTCATAGAACGTATACCATTGATATACACGCATCGTCTTTGACCACCGTACAGTACTCCTACCCAAGTCTCTGAATGCGATGCCTCTCTCACCACTCATTGTTGACTTCTTTTGCTCTTCCGCTGGCGGGTGATGGCGCCATGTCGCGCCAGCCGGCGCGGGGCGAAGGTGTGATCTATACCCGTGCCCGTAAAGGTCTGTCAGCGGATAGTGTTCTAGTACGACGCATAGCTCAGTCGATGCCGCTGGCCTGGGCACACGACATAGTACTGTCATGCCGGTCCCTCACAGGTGGCGTTTGTTTGTGGACATCCCCGGGTTACGGCTACTGTTAGGGACACGGCATGAACTTGGATGGGTGCAGCCTGAGGCTTGCAGGGCGCATGGTAGTGTGGCTTTCTGTAGACTCAAACGCTGGAACTATTCTTTCAACCAACTGGGGCTTATATAACGGACCCAGCAAAGACTCTAGAGAGACCCCCCATAGACGGCGTTATACGCGCCTTACTGCCGAACAGGCTTAAATATAGCGGTCGGGTCATTCTTTTGCCAGTGCGACCCGCGAATCCTCGTCTTACGAACCACCGACGTTCGCTGTCAAAGAAGCCACGACTTGCTGTCCCTCCGAAGTATGTACTAATAGTAAGCATTGCGTCCCTTCGAGCGAGGACTTATTAATGGATCAAAGGTAGATTGAATAAGGTAATTCGAAACCTACAATGGCCTGAGTCTTTGATCATCGAAGTGACACAACCCGACACCACTTTCAGACTCAGAGTTTTGTTTAACGAAATCTTGCTATCGAATGCAATTTTCTTACTGGGCCTTATCAACGACACCCGTTGCTCACTACACACGATGTCTGACATCGCAGGCAGATGTTCTTCGGCGTTTCTCGTAATCGCAATGACTGCGAGGGCCTATTGCATTATCGCGCTGTCCCTTAAAAGGGTTACTTTAATGAGATTCGTCCTATACTTGTCTTCTCTTTTTAGCCTCCTAGTATCATATTCTCTCCCCAAAAGCAACATGGTGAACAAGACTGCCACACTGGGTGGTGCGGCATCGAACGTTGTCATCGGAAAAACGGCGGTGAACTCATCATTCCACCCTTCGAGATGTTACCCTCTCTCTGAACAGATTCGTCCTCATAGCATGGCTTGATGATGATGACGTGCGTCAGTCTGACGTTGCGCGAAGAAGAAATATGATAACTTATCACAACTCGTCTGCTAGATGGAAGCCAACGCCCGTACCCGACGAAGACTGCTTTGCGGCCATCAAGGCAGGCATCGACGCGCTTCCCCCAGGCGCCAAAATGATGTTAAACAGCGGTGCGTCCGGCTGTATATGCTCGCTCCGTCTTTCTCTTCTCACGTATCGATGGGGCCTTCAGGCGAGTTCTATGGCCAAGGCGAGACGGCGGCGAACCTCGAGCTCGTCGCACGTTTCTTCGAGAAATACCCTTCTTATGCGGATAGAGCCTTCCTCTCTGTTAAGGGCGGCCACAAGCTCCACTCCCTGCAACCAGATGGCTCCCCAGAGAACCTTCGCCGCAGTGTCGATAACATCCTCGAGAAGCTGCGAGGCACCAAGTCTCTTGACCTCTTCGAGTGCGCGCGCTACGACCCAACGTACCCGCTTGAGGACACCCTCAAGGTTCTTCAGGGCTTTGTCCAGGAGGGAAAATTCGAGTATATTGGGCTGTCAGAGGTCAGTGCCGCCACTGTGCGCAGGGCCCACCAGGCCGCGCCCGAAGTGGCTGCAGTGGAGATCGAGATTAGCCCGTGGTCGTATACGCAGGAAACCAAGGACGGTGAGCTATCCAATTAGCCCATGGGTTTGTAGTGATTCATCGACATGGTTCTGTAGTTATCGCAACTTGTGCCGAGCTCGGTATTGCTGTGATTGGATACTCGTCCGTCTCTCGCGTGAGCGCTACTCGATGTTTACCCGGTTCTCACTGGCGTCAACAGACCGCTCGGGCGTGGCTTCCTCACTGGTCAGATCAAGAAACCTGATGACTTTGAAGGTATTGTGGTTTTGGCTTTTCGTTTTATGCCTCACTTATAACACACTCACGTCTCCCACAGAGGGTGACTTTCGTCGGATCTTTTCCCGCTTCCAGGAGGATGTACGTCCCTCAGGTAGCCCTGATGCTTGTAGAACTGGGTTTCTGAATCATGTCGCATACGCAGAACTTCAAGCACAACTTCGCCATTGTTGACGCACTGACCGCAATTGCGTCACGCAAAGGAATAACCCCTGCGCAGCTGAGTATTGCGTGGGTCTCCGCGCGCGGGCCACACGTTCTGCCCCTTCCCGGTTCCTCGTGCGTCCTTTGACCCTGTTGAGGCCATAGTGCTTACGAACATGACAGAAACGCAAAACGCACGCTTGAAAATCTCGCGGGAGGAGATGTGGAGCTCCCCAAGGAGGACCTGGCTGAAATTGACAAGGTGCTTGAGACGCACACAATCAAGGGTGGGCGGTACGTCGACACAATACCAGACGAAATGTTGCATCTATGGGGATGATGCTTAATGAAGGCATGTAAATGGGTCATGCATATGGGACGAAGCAAGAAAATGTAAATGTCGTCTTGTATCTGCGTTGTGCACATTCAAGGTATTGCCGTAATTTTGTTCCTGATGCATAGGGGATTTAGAGAAAGGCTCTAGCGGTCACGGTGAGATGCTTCCGACATCAACCCTATAAGTAGCCGCATAATTACCGACACAGCTCACCCACCTGCCCCATCCTTCTCCCCCTACTCGTTTCGACTGTGGGACACCCCATGCAACACGCGGCAATGGTCAGATACAAATATGCCGTCCTCGCTCACCTGGTGAGCGTACAGTGCAATGACACTGGCGCCTCAACAAGCTCGACGAAGTGCGCGAGTGAGCCATAGAATGCAGGTTACTGTGACGTGTCGCACGGGAGGCGTGCCGTGAACGGCACCGACTGCAGGGCGCAGCTCGCTGCGGTGACTTGGATGCGTAGTCTGGATCTCTGCCGTCAGAAGCCTGTGACGGGGCCTAGGACGATAGTTGGGTGTACTCGAGTACATTGGGTTGAGAGAAGCCTAAGAAGATGGAAGGAAACAGGGCAGAAACTTCGGGTTTATAGATATGTCAGAGCCACTGTGGGTTCCGAGTTGTTCAGGCCCTGTTCGGTTGAAATACTTCCGGATTATAATCGGATTATTTAACCAGATTGGCTATGATTGAGTGACTGAGCTTGTTTCACCAAGAATCAATTATTTTTTTTGGCAGTACGTACTGTACAGTACAGTACTGTACAATGATCTGGATTATAATCCGAGATTATTTCAGCCAAACAGGGCCTAAGTCTTAAATTTCAATCACTTTCTGAGGCCGACGACGTGGCCGTGGTGCACAGACCCAGGTCTTCAGCTTCAGCTTGAGGAGCCTGAGGGTGCGTCATGGTGCCTACTATTAGTCGATGATGAAGGCATCTTCAACTTGAAGTTAGGAATTCCCGACTAAATCTACTTACTGCCCCTTGCTACAGTACATGGCTTGTTCTTCCTTAATAATTCACCCAAGGGCAAGGCCCCAGGGCAACATGGATGCGCATGTCAAAGTGGGCGGCTAACGTGGGACTTGAACGTCCTTGTCTAGGAAAGGAGCGAACGCCCGGCGTCACGGTACTCTGGTTCCCACACGTTCCCTATCGAGCTCTAGAGTATCCTTGATCAACCTAGGAAAACATTCTCCTCATTCTTTCATGTCTTCCACAACAATTTCCTCTTCTAACTTTCAACTGATCCTCAATGCTTTGGACGACTACCTCAAGCAGACAGGTGAAGACCTCAAAACAAATCCTTTTGCCGATAAGCTTCAGAGCTGTAACTCTCCTGATCGTGTCCTCGAGCTACTTCAAGAAAGAGCAACGGCGTTTAAAGACTACCGGAGGGTAATCGAAAATTGATAACCTGGCTTAGTCCCGTAGTTCAGGTCGTTCATACGTTTTCTAGTGTTCTCGGCGAGGTCGCTGGTTTCGTGAGTTCTGCGGAGTCACTTCGCCTTATTGATTATGATGTTCCTCCTCCAGGTCCCATTCCCACCTACAAAGGCAATATTCGTTGGCGTTGATGTGCTTCTCGGCGTACGTATCTGCTTTTCTTTCCTTATCTGGTCTCTTATCAGATCTATTAGGCCGCTATTGGAGTTAACACGAGCTACGATGCCCTCGTCGATCTCTTCGAATGCGTCGGAAATTTCCTCAAGCGCCTCCACATTTATACTGAAAAGATCCCCCTCACCTCTGCTATGACCGATATTATTGTAAAAATATTGGTCGAAGTACTCTCCGTGCTTGCACTAGCGACGAAGCAAATTAAGCAAGGACGGTTTAGTAAGCGACTCGTTGCATATAAAAATTTCATGACTCAGCTATTCACAGAAAAGTTCGCAAAGAAAATCTTAGGAGAGAGCGAGATTGAAGCAGTTCTACAGAGATTGGACAGACTCACCCAGGAGGAGGCTCGCATGACTGCATCCCAGACCCTCGAAGTTGTCTATGGCCTTGTAAACAATATGAAGGTGGTCATGGATGGTGCGTGAGCCTCCCTCGGTTAGCCATGCACAATAATTGACGGACAATTGTTCGTGTAGACGGTAAGGCTTCAACTAATGGGATACAGCAAGCTCTGGGTATGTTCAGCCTGCGCGGGACAACAGACACTTTTCGGGCTGACTGCAGGTACTAGTTATGATGCAAGAGACGGCGAATCAAATAAATAAGACGAAGCGTTAGTCCTCGGCTCTGCCAGTGGTAGCCATTCGGGCTGAGCTTGTCTCACAGGCGAGCAGTTACAAAAGGACATCCGGAGCTGGCTCTCACCTCCAGATCCTTCGAAAAATCAAGTCACTGCCCGAAGGGATTGCCACCGCGGAACTGCTGCATGGTTCACCCAGGGCAGCATCTTCGAGGAATGGAAAGCGGGGGGTTCCCTCCTGTGGATTCATGGTAAACGTGCGTGTTTCCCCGGCTTCCCTTTCCCCCTCCCCACTGATAGCTGTCCACCGCCGGGTTTGTAGCGGGCTCAGGAAAGAGTATCCTTTGGTATGTGTCATCCCAATTCTTCTAGTCCAGTTCGTTTATATGATCGACCAGTTCGACCATCATCCAAGAAGCCAAAGCCTTATTCAATGCCGGATTAGCCTTGATGGCCTATTATTACTTTGACTTTAGAGACACCGCAAAACAGGACATCCGTGGCTTGCTCACTTCCCTTGTTGGCCAGCTCTGCGCCAAGTCAGATCTTTGCTACGACATCCTTTCTGACCTATATTCGAGACACGATGCTGGATCCCAACAGCCTGATGATGATGCGTTGACGCAATGCCTTAAAGCCATGCTCGAACTCCCAGGACAACCCCCAATTTATATAATCGTAGACGCCCTCGACGAATGTCCTAATACATCTGGTGTCGTACCCCCTCGCGAACGAGTCATCGGTCTTGTGGAGGAACTTATCGAATTACGTCTTCCAAATCTCCGCCTGTGCATCACGAGTCGCCCCGAGGCGGATATCCGAGCAGCCCTCGGGCCTTTGGCATCCCACCCTGTATCCCTTCATGATCAAAGCGGGCAGAGGAAGGATATTGCGGACTACGTCAGTTCTGTCGTCCACTCAGACCGTAGTATGCGTAGGTGGAGAGCGGAGGATAAGCAACTAGTCATCGATACGCTGTCACGGAACGCTGGCGGGATGTAAGCAATCGCTGTTGTGCCACGTGACGACAGTTTCTCATCTGATTATGCAGGTTTCGATGGGTCGTATGCCAATTGGAAACGCTGCGTCACAGTTTCCCGGTAGCGATTCGGCGCGCCCTGGATGACTTGCCAAGGAGTTTGGACGCAACATATGAACGCATATTGCTAGGCATCAGTCGGGAGAAACAGGAATATGCTCAACGTCTTTTCCAATGCCTCGCTGTGTCCGTTCGACCACTTCGTGTTGAAGAACTTGCGGAGATCATTGCCATACGGTTTGAAGCAGGCGCGCTCCCCGACTATAACGTGGATTGGCGTCTGGAGGACTCGGAAGAAGCTGTTCTAACGGCATGCTCGAGTTTGATTGCGATTGTCAATGTCGATGGCTCGCCAGTGGTGCAATTTTCACATTTCTCCGTGAAGGAGTTCTTGACATCGGATCGCCTCGCCAACGCTGGAGAGAACCTTTCCCGCTACTACATTGTTCCCCAGACTGCACATACGATACTCGCAAAGGCTTCCCTGAGCATCCTACTCCAGCTAGATGATCGGGTGGACAAAAAGAGCATGGAAAACTTCCCCCTTGCGATGTACGCTGCTCGGCACTGGGTCGACCATGGTCAGATCGAGAACGTGTCGTCAAACATTCAAGATGCAATGGAGCGTCTTTTTGACCGGGATAAGCCACACTTCGCGATATGGCTCTGGATATACAACATTGACCGCCCTTTTCTGGACTCGATGTCTACGACGTACCCAACACAGCCAGAAACCGTCCCACTATACACTGCCGCACTCTGCGGGTTCCGTAACCTTGTAGAGCATATCGTCTTTGCCTGTCCACAGGACATCAATGCCAAGGGCGGGTATCACACCACTCCGTTGCATGCTGCAGTCGCCAAGGGATATGTCGGTATTGCGCTGCTGCTCCTTGAGCACGGTGCGGACGTGAACCTCCAGGTGAACGGGAACGGAAGTCCACTGCTCAAAGTATCACAAAGTGGGCGTCGTGACATTTTGGAATTGTTACTTGAACACGGCGCAGATGTCAACCTGCCGAACGGAATGGGTCAAACACCAATGATCCTGGCATCACGCATTGGAGAGCTGGAAGTCGCGCGGGTATTATTACGGCATGGCGCGGCGGTGGACTCCCGTGATGCGAATGGCTTTACACCTTTGATGTCAGCTTCGCGATTCGGACATGTGGACATCGTGCAGTTGTTATTCCAGACTGCCGTAGATGTGGACTCCCGTGACAATGGTGGCTGGACCCCATTGCAGTCAGCATCGCGATATGGACATCTGGACATTGTACGGATCTTACTCCAGAGCGGCGCAGCTGTGAACGCCCGTAACAACGACGGCTGGACTCCATTGCAGTGGGCCTCATCATACGGACATCTCGATATTGTGCGGGAGCTACTTGATCACAGTGCAGATGCAAAAGCTCAAAAAGACGACCTCTGGACGGCATTGCATCAAACAACGGGCTGCGGGAACCTCGAAATGGCGCAATTGTTAGTCGAACATGGCGCAGACGTCCACGTGGCGAACGACATGAAACATACTCCCCTGTCCCTGGCTTCCTGTCTCGGGAGAGTCGAGCTTACTCGCTTTTTACTCGACCGTGGTGCAGACGTAACCTCCAGACATTGCCTGGGCTGGACTTCACTACACTACGCATCACAAAACGGGGATTTCGATACAGTACTACTCTTACTCGACCGTGGTGCAGACATAAATGCTCTAACCACAGACCTGTGCACTTCACTTCATCTCGTATCAACCAAAGGACACCTCAACGTTGCGGAGTTGCTGGTCCAGCACGATGCAGATGTTGACCAACGGAACAACAACGGAGAAACACCATTGGGCCTGGCGTCGGGTGGTGGGCAACTCGAGATTGCGCGTTTGCTAGTGAAATGTGGTTCGAATGCAAACTCGCAAGATAACTACGGGTGGACACCGTTGCACAGAGCAGCACAAAATGGCTATCTCGACGTTGTTAAACTTTTACTCGAGTCAGGTGCGGATGTCGACATGCGGGACCACGACAATAGGACTCCCCTACGCCTCGCCAGTGGAAACGGGAAACACGAGATTGCAAGGTTCCTTGCCGAGCACATGAGAAAGGGAGGTGTGGATTCTTGGAATGAAATGGACATCACGACACTGGATACAACGCCACAAAACACACACTCCGACGTTGTGGAATTGTCACCTAACCGTGATGGGGAAAATTCAATTCGCCCCGATAGCGAGGGGACTTCGTTGTATGCTGCATCGGAAGCAGGGAATCCTAACATCGTACAGTCATTACTCCACCGTGGCGCAGATGTCAACGAACGGGACGAGTTTAACCGAACTCCGTTGAACGTGGCGTCGAGGGAAGGAAGACTGGAAGTCGCAAAGTTGTTAATCCAGCATGGTGCCGATGTAAATTCTCGGGACGCGTTTGGATGGAACTCGTTGCACTCGGCATCACGATTTGAACATCTCGACATCGTGCTCCTGCTACTTGACCACGGCGCTGATGTGAACGCTCAAAAGCAGGATCACTGGACTCCATTACATCTCGCGTCATCGAATGGTTACTCCAATATTGTCAAGCTGCTGCTCAAACGGGGTGCAGATGTACACCTACGGAATGAGGAAGGCCGGACACCAGCGCAAGAAGCGGTATGCAGCGGACAGCGAGAGATTGCAAGGACATTGTCCGGGTATGGCGTGCATGGGAAGTAGGCTGACTGGCAAAAGTCACTGTATTGGCATGAACGTGCTACTATATTCCTGGTCTTCTGATGAACTGAGGTACTTGCCAATGTTGCCATTACAACCGTAGCTGCCAATTGCCTTGTAACTAGGATGGTGTCATCTCCATGATTTGTTACGATATGCCATCTACTGTGTTTTCGTTGATAAACCGAGAGATCGACATGAGAGTCGCTGCGCCTGTTGATGGAGAGGGCGAATAACAGAGGATTGAGGATTGGACGGTAGCATGGTAGATAATTCCCGGGCCGGTGGACGCTACATGATTCCATCTGAGTCCCGAGGGCCGCCGACCATAACTTGAATGTGTTGATAATGTGTTGCTGATATCATGATCATCAACTATCAACAACGTTCGATCACATAGTTAGTCTCTCTTACTGACACTGTACTATCTATGATAGGGTAACGGCGAATCCCCCAGCCCTTGGCCCGCACTTTCGCCACGAAACGTGGCTGATGTGCCATCCTTCGTCGCCACTCCGGTGACAAACCGGTAATGAGTCATTGTTCTCAGCCTCTTCTTAGGCTTACCGGTCCGATTCGTCTTTGCCATCCAGATATGGCGTTGGCATCCTCAACTTCTAAGCCCCTTCACATCACTCGTGAACTTATGCGCTTTCCAATCCTCCATCTCCGATACCTTTCCGGAAAGCTGCCGGAAAGCTGGTGACCCTTCGAGTATAACATCGCATTGCGATGCCCACTGCGTCTCGTTCAGCGTTGACCAACAACGCGGATGTACCCATATCATCACCGCGACGAACGGCACCTCATCAATCCTGTAATATGTTTGGCTGTCTTCGAAGTTCTTCAAACGAAGAACTTGTAGCCACGGCAGGCACCGCTACTCGCAAACGAGCTGTTGGTGTTGATTACTAGCCGATCCATCGCTCCGAGTCATCACGCGACTGATACACCGCACATGATGCTTACAATCAACGTATGTGGACTTGTTCTGTGCAACGCAGGCACAATTGAGCTACGCCATCCTAAAGAGACCAGCGCTAAGAAGCGTTCTCTGATGGGACACTGTCTTGTGTGGTCTTGCGGATGGCTGAGTGGGACATTTTCGGTTCCTTTCCAGTGTGCCCTGCGCCGGTGGTTCTGCTGAGGCTCTAATTGCCGATGACGGAAATGTGAAACGCATGCACATTGGGAGCCTCGCGGGAGGAGATGCGGAGCTCTTCAGTGAGAATCCGACTGTAAATGAAAAGGCGCTCGAAATACACACACACGAACAAGGATAGCCACTACATCGAGGCGGTACCAGGCGAGTACCTCGATTCATGAACATGGATTCCGTTGTAACGGATAGGGGAGGACGAAACAAGAACACACGTGAAGTCATGTGGTCACGTAACTATTTGCTGTTGCTGCACAAAATCCAAGAAACTACCCTCCTAATCTACAGCGACATAACATTTCAGAGAGAAAGAATCAGATCTCACCACGTGCGGCTCTGGCCCTCAACACCCTCCCGTGGCTCGCCATGGTATCGGCCTCGAAATAACAGCCCTTCAACCATCGGTTTGGCTTCCCACCCTCCTCCCCGGACCTGTCCTCGAACGCGGTGCGCCCATGTAGCAGGCGGCGATTGTCAAATATAACCGCGTCGCCCTCGTTCAACTGGTGGGTGTACACCGCCGCAGGAGCCTCGGCAATCGCGGCGAAGCGCGCGAGCGCGTCGTAGAAAGCAGGTGGCATGTCACGCGGGAAGGGCGCCTGGAACGGGGGCTATAGCTCACCGCGGTGATGCGCGGATCTGGGGCCCCGCTGTCAGACCCTGTAGAGGGACCTAGGGCGATGGTCGGGTGTGCGTGGTGGAGGTGCCGATCGCCATTGATGTACTGGAACGGGATGGGCGTTGTGGTCAGTTGGGCAAAATCCTCGGGATGTGCGGCGCGGAGCGCAGCGGCTGCGGCGAAGGCGTCAACGAAGAGCGAGGCGCCGCCATGCACGCGGTTGCGTATGCAGTGCAGGATCTGGAAGCGTGGCGGAGACTCGAAGTACCTGTTTACGGGGATAAGGAGGTGCGAAGAGGAGAAGCGGTGTGGGGCTTTATACGCACAGCAAGTCCATGTGCAGCCCCAGGAAGAGGTTGGTGTATGCGATGTTGCAGCTGTCGACGGCGTTCGTCACGTCCCACACAGCACCATAAAACGTCTCTCGCAGCTCTGCGAAACGCGCAGCCACCCGCCGGACCTCGCAGGTCGCGTGACTTGTGTCGGCATGTGGGACGCCGCGGAGGAAGAGCAGCCCCGTGCGCTGCAGCTGCGTGATGGCGCGCAGAAGCCCACGGGGCGTGCTGATATCATCATATGACACTTCAAGGTCTCCGTCGGAGGCATCGAGCAGCGCGGACGCGGTAGGCCACAGTGTAGCTGGGACGTCGTTATGGAATCCGTGCAGCGCGGCGGAATTTGCATGAGTCGCTAAGAGTGCCTGCGAGAAGAACGAGCGATGTCTATTCGGACCAGCCCAAAAGATGTATACGCCATCGGGTGTAGTCTCGATGCCCTCGGGAGCGATAGATGCGGGTATGTCAGAAGAACGATGCAACTTTTGTTGTGTTGAGGGATGGATGCAAGATGGGCAAGTGCATGCGTCCCGGAGCCAACGGTAGGAAAATGTAGCACTGAGGGGCGGGATCTCGAGTCCTTCTTGAGTGGCGGTGACCGCTAGCGTGGAAGAACAGGTACGGTAGGGGTATCGATGCCGCGCTAAGCTAGGGTAACGGAGCCGGGAGAGGCGCAGAGCCGTCATGTAATGTGTGGTAAGTATCACCAGTATCGCCAGATTTTATAAATAGCGCCCGTGCCACACGCAAATCGTCAGATTCAGATTTATGCGGGTCTGTCCAGAAGAGTTGCGTCGATAGAGGCAGACTCCGACTTCTGTCTTCGACACTGATCCTATTTTGGAAATTCCCTACCCCGCGGGTCTTTTTTTTTTTTTTTTGGAATCTGCATTTATAACGCGCAACATGTATGTAATTACAAAGACGCGCGCGGGGTGGCGATGCGCCCCGGTTGATTGGAGTTGGTTATGGACTGGTATATACACATGGTGATGTGGAATGGGTGATTGTGTGTGGGATGGAGTGATGGTGGCCGCTGCGGCCTGTATGACTATCTGAAGTCCTCCGGCGGTGGCTCGCGCCGCCTCGGGCGTAAGCACGCCTGCGTCTCTGCCAGGAATGCTCCCAGGGCGGCTCCTCCCTCCTTGGTGCCGAAGATGGTGGAAAGTGATAGTGATGCGGAAAGGGGGTGGAGTATGCGCCGCCTTGCGGCAGCGTATAGTGGGCAAGATGTGATGACGTGGTGCGCCGTTTGGAGGGCCGCGCCACATTGGCAGTGGTGGGGGTCGTTGGATTGGGGGCGGTGGCGGGCGTTGTATTCGCTGGTGAAGGCGTGGCCCGTGAGGAGTCGGATGCCCGTGGTGAAAATGGGCCGCGGAAAGTTAGTCAACCCTTGCACGAATGGGGCGGGCTTACCATCCGGGGGGGATGTGAGGGCAAGGTATGTTGGTTGGCGTTTGGGAGCCTCCCGCCAGCTGTTTTGCCATTGGGATATGGCTTCTTTGCGCATGGTGGCGCGTAGGTGGGCTTTGGTTGGCGGGGGCGGTGGGAGGGTGGGGAGTAGGCGGGCGCGGTCCGCCGCGATGGCTTTCAGCCGGCGTATCGGGCGGAGGCCCTTGGTGATGGGGGTCCAGCTGATGTGTATTTGGGGGGGAGAGGGCCTATTAAGTAGGTCAGCGATGGTGTGGAAGAGGGTGGCGAGACGGGGGGAAAGATCTCTGTGGCTGCGGTTCCTGCACATCTCCGGGATGTATGCATCCGTGGTGAGGATCTTGATGGTTTGGGTTTGCGGTTGTTGTGTGATTATGGTGGTTGCGAGGGTGACGGCCAAGGATATGGCCTCAACGGCAGCGTCAGCGGTGTCGGCGCCCTGTCCTACTGAACTGGTCAGGTGGCCGGCTTCCCGTCCTTTGTGCCACGCGATGCACGACGCTACGCTCACCGGGCTGCCTTCGGGGGAGCTTGGGCATGATCCTTGGCAGAAGATGAGGAGGGCGTCGTTCCGGATGTTGCTTGTCGCGTTGTTGATGTTCTCAGCAAGGCGCTTCCGATCTTCGCCACGTGGGATGTCCGGGCAGATACGGAGGTTGTCGCTGGGGGGAAGGGTGGTCCATGGACCGTGTTTGTATCTGGCGGGCTGCCTCGCCTGGTGGGGGGTGAGGTTGGCCAGTCTGGTCAGGGGGGTTGATGGGATTGGGTGAGGGAGGGGGATGTGTCCTTCGTCAAGCTCAAGGGGGGTACACCAGGGGGGGCCTAGGCGCTGGATGGACCCCGCGGGTCTCGAGCCCATATACGACTCGGAAGAATGGCCCTGTTGGTGAGTGCCATCCGAGTACGCACCATGTTTCCTCCCGCTCCTGTGCTGTGTATCATACAGTAATGGGTGGCATTCTGACCGAGTTGTCAGAGATACCTTCCCGCAGAACGTCTACACGGCATTCGATGTTCGCAACAAACAAGCCGGTTTTGTTACCCTCGCCCAGTTGCTCCATGCCCCATCCATCCCGCATCGCGGGTGCCATTGCAATAGGTACACAATTCTTGAAACCATCTCAGGCTGCCGTACTGGTAACACTAGCAACCTTGCACGCCTCCCGTCCCCTCAGTCCTGAGCTATTTTCTGTTTGTTCGTGCAAGTTGCCTCAATCTCAGTCGTTGCTCCTCTGGGGGTCTGCTGTGGGTCTCCATCGTGACACCCGGATTGCTCACTTGGCTCGACCTACGAAGGTATTCCCTTAGGTAACCAGTTGGGTGGTAGCAAGTGGACTGCCGAAAATGGCAACGAATCACGGTATCGCCACAGCAGAGACTATGCGAGGTGCATTGACAGGAAACGGAGTCTTTGTCCAGGGCTCATCGACGACCGCAACATCATCCCTCGTGAAGAGTCGCTGTCACGAGGAGAGTCGACGGGGTGGCAGAGGTGCGATCACGGCTGTATGGCTTTTATTGGATGATACAGGGACTGCCGCAGCGCTAGAACGTAAAACCTTATTTCCCACTGGCACCACGGGTATAGACTAGGAATCAAGGCCGGTACGAGGGGAGCTTGCAAGTCCGAAGGGATGGTATCTAGGATGCGTTGGAGAGGCCGCATAAAATTGCACGAAGGGCAAGCCCGCCCTCTCAGGCATAGCTGAATGCAGACGACGGTTATAATGGCCCTGGCACGGAGAAAACAGATGCTGCTACAGCGTAGGTTTGGAATGGATCCCTGGGGGTGATCAGACGTAACTTATGCTCAACAGGAGCGGCTAACTTGAAGAGTGAGAAGGGCGGTAACGAGTGGGAAGATGGAGGGAACCTCGTGGTTGTAACAGCCTCATCCCTTCCTTTGGGACCCTGCGCAAAGTTATAGACCGCAACAATGTCAAGGATGGCTGGAATTACGTGAGTATCCGATTAAAGCGCATGTAGACACGCGGCAACTACGATAGCCGTGGCAGTGGCGGGGACTTATCAATCCAAAATCCGGCTACGGTATCATGATCTCGCGTGCTCTTAGCCATCATTCTCCGAGTCGGAGTCCAGCGTACATCGCACCTAGGACTGAGCCCCAAAAGCTTTTTTCCAGTCATGGCGATAGTCGATAGTCGGTCAGGTTCAAGGGCGCAGCAGAACCTAGCCCAGAACAGTCCCACTCACCCTTACTAATGGCACCTCGCGCAGCCCAATGGATGGTTGACAAAGAGCTCTGAAACCCATATTCACAGAACGCGCGATGCATGACTACCATACTAACAAGCCAAATGTACACGTATTACGTGTATAATTGCTTATCAGGTCAGTGGTCACTTCATCCACTGCCATCTAATCAAGGTTATCAATCGAGCGGTGAGGGAGCAAGGCAAGCGCAAGCAGCTGCTCAGGGGTGAACGTGCCCTGGGGTGCCGTGAGCTGCCTGGAGTTTGCATGGCTGTCCAAAGTATTGTGGGCACGCACCTTATTGTCGATGTCGCGGTGAAACACGCGACTCAGCGCGCCCATCACCGGAATGACAAGTCTGTGTAGCGCGTTGCTGGCGAGGAAGGTCAAAAAACTGCGCGCGTGCAACTCCCGTCCATGGGTGAAGTCGCGGCTACTCAGGGTGCTCAGCATGAGCAACTCAGGCAAATTATTGTGTCCGGGTGAGTCGGCCATTTGGTCTCGCCCGCTCAAGGAGGTAGAATCGTCCACAGAGCGCCCGTTGAGGAGCCGGAGAAGTTCCATGTCGCTCGCGTCGAAGGCACGGTTGGGGGTGGTGACCTTGTCTAAGGTCGAGCTGGGGGCGTTGCGTGCGACGATATCAGCAGCTTCCCGACCCACGATGTTACGAGCGCTAGTCAGAAGTTAACTGGGTCCGTCAAAGCAGGAAAGGCAGCAACTTACGAGAGGGGCGTAGAGAGCGCGGGGACAGCAGCGAAGGCAGCAAGAACAAAGAGAGAGACGTAAGGTGCGTGCATCGTCGTTTTCAATAGATGTTGGACGTAGGAGCGGAAATGAGGGATCGTAAAAGACAGGAATTAGACAAGCCTTGTGCAAAAGGAAATTGGGCTGCTATGGGTCAGCGCGCCATTCCCATCGGGGAGGAGTCGCTAGAGCCACTCATCAACCAGTGCCGAAGTAGAGAATACAAAGACGAGCAAGAGCTAGAGAACCAGAGCTCACCACAAAACTTGACCTTAAGTACCAGGTCGGTTAGTCGCAGACTCGGAGTGAGCTCAGGTGAAATTGAAGCCGACCCCACTGGCCCCGTCATGACGATAATTGAGATACCCAACCTTCGCAGAAGCGCTAAGATGTAAATCATCAGGATAATCCGAGTCCTCCCACGCTAATCAGCAAGGTGCTAATCGAGGTAATCTAGGGGGGAGTTAAACTAATTTAGTGCTAAGTTGTCTGAATCATTTATGATTATTCCGGGAGGTTTTTCCTGATGCCATGGCCTATATCAGCCTCATTGTAACGGATTTCCCGACGATAAAAAAGAACGGGATGTAATCTGGTACCCACTACCCATAGGCCGACTAAAGGCGCAAGGAGGTCATAATCACGTTTGTTGACCCTGCCAGTGAGATGGGATGTGCGTGTTCATAAGAGTCAAGGGATCGAACTTTAAACTGAAGCCAGAATCCATGACCATGATAATTTGAACAACACTAATATAAGGGCCACAAAGAGCACAAGGCGCAGAGGCATAAACTTCAGTGCGATAGCTGTGGGAGCGGCGGGGACTTCGAGTCGGATTTATATATTGTGCATTCCAAAATCCGGCTACGGTATCATGATCTCGCATGCTCTTAGCCATCATCTCCGAGTCGGAGTCCAGCACGCGTCGCACCCAGGACCGAACCTCCATCATGGCATAAAGTTATTCATGGCGATAGTCCTTCAGGTTCCAGGGAACAGCAAATCTGAGCCCAGAACAGCCCCACCCGTACTCATGGTAGTCTCGCGCAGCCTCAATGGATGACTGGTAAAGAGCTCTGAACACCTTCACATTCACAGAACGTGCGATGTATAACTAGTACAGTACTAGCAAGCCGGATGCGATTACATATACGTACTACATATGTAGTTGCTTATCAGGTCCTCCATCACTGCCATCTAATCAAGTTCATCCAGAGAGCAAGGCAAGCGTAAGCATCTGGCCAGGGGTGAGCGTGGCATTGCGCGCCGCGTGCTGGGCGGAAATTTCATCCCGTAAACCGAGGCTCGACGCTAACTCGCCGAGAGGATCGCGAGCCGCAACTTCGCCGGGCACAACATCCCGTAAACCGAACAAGGTTTTGAGTATGCTGCCCAAAAAATTGCGAGCCTGCAGCTCCTCGTCGTGACCGTTACGATTGTCGTCGTCGCGGCGACTCAGGGCGCTCAGCATCTTAAGAAATCCACCACTGTTTAGGACGCGACTGAGGATAGAGTTCAGAAAACTGCGTACCTGCAACACCTGGTCGTTATTGAGATCGCGGCTACCCAGCGCGCTCAGCACGAGCAAGTCACCCAGACTTGGTGAGGTGGGCGTTTGGCCTCGCCCATTCAAGGAGGTAGACTCGCCCTCAGAACGTGCGCCGAGGAGGACCCGGATAAGATTGAGGTCGTTCGGGTTGGTACCAGTGGCGGGGTCGGTGGTGGAGTGGGAGTGGTTAGTAGAGGTGTTGTATGCGAGCGGGCTTGTGGTGGTGTTGGGGGGGATGGCCGAGTCGAACACCGAGGCGTTGCGTGCGACGACATCAGTAGCTTCCCGAACCGCGATGTTACGAGTGCTAGCAGAAGTTAACTGGATCAGTCACAGCGGGAAAAGGGGAAAGCAGCAACTTACGAGAGGGGAGCAGAGAGGGCAGGGACAGCAGCGGAGGCAGCGAGAACAAGCAGAGAGATGTAAGATGCGTGCATTGTGGTTTTCAATAATTATTGGACGTAGAAGTGAAAATGAGGGATCGTAAAAAGCTTGTGCAAAATGGAATCGGACTGCTATGAGTCAGCGCACCATTCCCATCGGGGAGGAGTCGCTAGAGTCACTCACCAACCAGTGTCGAAGTGGAGAATAGGAAGACGAGCTCAAGCTGAAGAACCAGAGCTCACCACAAACTCGACTTTAAGTAGGTCGGCGGTGAGTGGTGAGATCTGGGTCGATGCCGGTCTCACCGGCCGAAATATGACGATAAAATAAATACAATCTCCACGGAAGCATTGAACCAAACTGTTGTGATGCAATCTGGTAAAAGTGCAAAGGGGTCATTAGCACGTTCCCTGTGATTACAGCCCCATATGGTGTTGGGGAACGTGCTAATGACCCCTTTACCAGTGCGCTTTTTGTGGCTCCTTTATTAGTGTTATTAGTTGGTTAGCCCCTGAGTCAGTGAGTCAAATCGTACATATCGATAGCTGATGGGGATTGTGGGATCCTGAAAATCTGAAATCCTCGGCCGAACGAACGGAATACCGTGAGAGTATGCGAAGAAATCCGGTTCGTCGTCCGTTTCACTTTTAACACGAGGCGTTAAGAGCGAAACGTGCGCGTGCTATAGTCGTCCGAATCTGCTTGCATGCAGTTAGTAGCATGATAGAATGAGTAGATCAAAGCGATACCATCACTGCCCATTGATGGAACGATTGCGAATTGAGAGCCATGACGCATAGACGCATACTTCGATGACAGGCAGCGACGGAATCTGACCATGACACCGGCAACGGGCACATGAAGTCAAGGGTGCCGTAGATTTCCGAGTCCCACCCACTGGCATAGTGTAAGTTGTAGCGCAATTACCTGTTTGTTTCTGTGGCCGATCCATGAGCTTTCAACATCCTGTTCCCACTGGCATGATGCTCTCATATTTCCCGGGACCAACTTGATCATCGAGGGCTACAAGGGCCTCCACGAGGAGCCCCCAATCAGGGTCAATCTGAGACCGCTGTGGGACCGCATTGCAGCAGCTCGAAACGCCAGTGTAATAATATCCATCACTGGTACGATTTCACGACCTTTTCATCTCTAGTGAGACATGATGGGGGCAGATTTCCGCTCACCTTCACGGATATGATAACATCAGTTAGGGTCGGTGTGCCCGCGGCAACTTCAAGTTCTCGCGCAACCGCACTGCTCGATTTTGTTACCCGCCAAATCTCGGAGTTCTCAGATGACTCGGTGTTCCCTGAACAGCCTGAATGATGTTGCCTTCGTCATCGCTGTAACGAACGTTCCCGAGTTGCGGTATCGTTGACTTGCCTCCTGTGCCCTGGATCGATATCATTTACCCATATCAGCCTGAGAGCAACCGAGAAATGAGAGATCGGAGCCGGCCAGACTCTCGAGTTGGAAATACTTAATCATGATTTACAGCAATGGTTCGGGCACTTGAAAAAATTTCAATGTTCCGCGGCAGTCGTTATAACAGCATATGGAACGCGAAACTATTTACCACGTTTACGGGTATCTACACGCGCTCCACGAAAAAGTACGCGACAAAAGCCAGTAGGACTACCAACACGGCGCCGACAGGCACCGCAAAGTCGCCCCAAAAGTCATTCGGCAGCTCTTTGCCTACAGGCGGGTCGAACCGCACCCTCACCTTTTGCACATTCACCTGCACGCTCTCATCTGTCTGCGCTCCAGGCAAGATGAAGAGTGTCTGGCGCGCTGCATCGTATGTGTACGTATCCCCCTCCCTGAGCCCTTCCACGATGAGCCTGCGGCCCTGGGTCAGCTGCGCGGGCACGAATATTTCCGTCTCACGCGCGAGAAGTTGTGGATGGCCGGCGAGCGGCGGCGTGTGCACGTTTGGCCCACCTGCATGCTGTTGCTGCTGCCAGTCCGTCGTGTTCTCTTCGCTTGACCCTGAGCTAGGGCCCGAGAGTGGTACCGCCCATGAATACGCGAACGCGCCCGTAGCCATCTCGTACTCGAATTTCAGCGGCACACCCGCCGTCTTGGCTGCGTATGGCCGCACGACGGCATCCAGGATGCGTCCACCCAGGTCGAGCTCTTTCGCGTCCTGCGAAAGCGGCAGTGCCAGTCCGGAGGCACGTAGCGTAGCGCGCGAATTGCTAAACCACGAAAAGTTCTCTCCGTTCCAATTGTCGCCGCGCGTGTCGTCGTTGTCCGGATTATAATTCCACAGGCTACAGATAGGCCAAAAAATGTATGAGGGACTACATCCATAGTTGGAACTGAGGGAGAACATACGTGAAGCCAACATTGGCCCGCTCTAGGGCGGTGATGATCGCGTCCATCATGCGCCGCTGCCAGGTCCAGTCGTCGGTCTTGAACGCCGCACGACGATTCATGTCCATCGGTACGCCGCACTCGCCAATAAGCACAGGACGTTCGCCAAGAGAGCGGTAACCAGCCTCCACGAGGCTGCGAATCTGTGCGGAGAAATTGTCACGTGCTCCCTTATGGCCCCAGTGGAAAGTCTTGAGTGGGTTCACGCCCTACCAGCGACACGTCAGCACAGTGCCACGACACAAGGAGCATGGCAACATACACGCGAGATTGCCTGAACATTTACGGAAAACTCACCGTGTGCCTTCTCGAAGAGCACACGAAGATCGTACCTGATTAGCTCTTTCGTGAGCACAGGGAAGAAGCCTGATGATGGCAGCAAAGCACTGACCAGTGAGGCGCGAACACCATGTTTGGAGGCTGGTGTTCCTGTGTCCATGATGGCGGACAGAACTAGTGCGTGTGTGAGTAAGCTGTGAAAACGCAAGTGCAAATGATCCTTGCTACACCTCATTAGGTATTGGCTCTGTGAAGAATAGTTTCTCATGACCACGCCCATTAGCTACAGCCCTACGGACACGCTCTGTCCACCTCTTCAAGAATGGGTAATAGAAATCCGTGTACCAGTCGATCTGCGCCACTATCAGCGCAGTCCTTCCCAGCAAGTTAGCTGACACAAGGAAAAATAGGGCACCTTACGACCAGTAGCGGGATCGTTCACAAAGTAGCTCTCACGGAGCACTACTCCGGAATTCTTCGTGCTGTCCCACTCCCATACGCCGTGTACCTCCCATAGGTCCAGACCACCGGTCGGGCCATCCTGGCGCCAGGCTTTGCGACCTTGTGGGTTGAGGAGCTTTTGGTCGGTGTGCTTTGTGGGCATCGGGAAGGACCGCGTCCAGTGATTCACGTTGGTTGGATGGCCCGCACCGAGGAGGAAAGATTGGAAGGCGGAGGCTGATCCCCAATTAGTCAGCAAGGGCCCAGGTTCATGACGTTACAAGGTGTACACACGGATGTCGCCCAAATGTAGGTCCGTATTATAGTCAAACTCGTATAGCGAGGGAAGATCAATATACCCCCGATGCGGTTCATTCATCATCTGTACGCAATCATCCGTGACGTAGGTGAGTAGAAGGGATCTGATCGAGGGAGGGCAAGAGGGCGCACTTCGAACCCGAGCACGCTGTCAAGGTCGCCGACGGCGCGCACGACAACTTCCCACATGTCCAAAAATGCGTCCTGCAGGAAACGCTGAATCGGGACGCCGTCGCGCACGCGGAGCTTCGGAGCAAACGTATCGCCACCCCAGAAGCATGTCCTGCACAACAGGGCCACCATCAACGAGAGTCAGTCGAGGGAACGATGGAAAGGGAGGCGCACGCCATTGTTGAGGCTGCGAGTTTCTGGTACCCGCATGGCCACAGACCCCGCTCGGCCTCCGTGTGTCCGCCACCGCACACGCCACGTAACCACGCGGCGCCGCACTCCTCGAGCGCGTGGAGGTCAAAGCCCACGTGTTCAAGCGTCCACGCGGGTGCGCCAGACCCGCCGGCATAACGCGACCAAACGTCTTGGTGTAGTGCGACGACGGCAACAAGGCCGTACTGGGGGAGTAGCGAGAGAATTACGCGGAGGTACGACAGGTAGGAAGCATCATAGACGCCTCTGTATGGGTGCGCTGCGTCAGTCGGCCGTAGGTAAAGAGCGGACAGCAGAAGACGTACGGGCCAGCATGCTCAACAGCCTCCCAGGTGATAAGGAAACGGACTTAACGGAAGAAGGTCAGATATGAGCGGAGAGGGGAGGCACAAAGCAAGGTCTACTCACCGAACGTGAGACCCCAGCGCCGGAGTCGCGCGAGATGTTGCGGCGCCTCGTCAAGCGGGAATGGGCGTCCAACGAAAGTGACTGTCTCTGCCCCTTCAGGAAACGTGGAATGGTCGCCATTGATGGGGCTGAGAACGCGCGTATAATGTCAGCCACGTAGGCCCGCAGAAGGTGGTTCTATGGGGACACACGTCTTGCAGTTCCCCGAAAGGTTCACCCCACGAAGGTTGCATACGCGACCATGCGCGTCAACAAAATGCCTTCCGTGGGTGCGTATTCCGCCGGTAGTATCCTGGGACCAATCGTGCGCGTAGGAAGGGGTGGATCCCACAATGTACGCGGGGTCGGCGGAAGGGTGATGGACTGGCTAAATGTTGGTTGTCAGGCAGAAAAATATGGTGAGGGAGGACCAAAAACCTCAAGCGTTCCAAGAGAAGATACATTAGAATCTATGGGAGAGGTCGGTGTCGAAATGCTAGATGGAAATGTTGCATCCGAAGTAACTGTGGGAGGTCTTGACGGTGGCAGAACTTGAGACTGTTCTGTGCCTATGAGAACAAAGGATGAGTCGATCGTCGGGCTAGACTCTGCCATTTTTGTTTAGATATTGAAGGTAAGACGGAAGAAGTACGCGCGGCGTGCCAGTGCCAGTGCCAGTGCAGTGGTGTGACTGGATTGGGAACTACAGTATTCTCGCTACTACAATACGATGCCGACTGGACCACCGACTGGACCACCGACTGAACAAGAGATATGGAAGACAACCCGTCGGACTATCGACATAATCGAGGACAACCTTGGAACAAAGAACGTCTGCCTCTTTGGCAGCGCAGCTTCCGCACTTTGGGCCGATATCGGCCGCGTTCCCAATGTGAGCATTTCATTTAACATCTCATCCCAGTCAGTCCAACCTTCAGAGGGCTCATCTCATGCAGGATATCGATCTAGTCATCTCAGCCGGTCGTTCCGAGCATTTCGACCCAGAAGACATCAAGGAGATAATCGTAAACGCGGATAATCGCTATTACCTTGAGCCCTCTAAACAACGCAATGCAAATCATAAAGTGCTCTACTGCCGTCTCCCTGGGTGGTGGATAGAGAATCGTTGTGTCAAGGTCGATATCCTTGTCCCACCCACTCTCGGGATCCCTAGGATCTTCTCATCCAACGCCTTCCTCATCAATGATATTCCAGTCATGCCACTCTTCGATCTGCTAGTTATGAAGCTGCAGGGCTGGCGGGATCATAGTACTTCGCTTCGGCCGGACTTCCGTGCCAAAGTCGGGGCAGACGTGACCGATGTCCGCGCTCTCCTGAACCGCGCCATCTCGGAACGCATCTGGTATCCGAGGGAGAAAAGTCATCACCCTCGGGAGTTCATGGACCGTGCCCGTAGCCTCGTCTTCGGCTTTATACAGAGTCATGGCGGGCGCGAAAAGTTTCAGACTCTCGGTTTTCCGGTGTAACTTACCTATCCGAGGCACGGCAGAATTTTGGCGCATTCTGCTCTTTCATGTTAGGTTAGGTCCGGTCATGCAGCTCTCGGAATACCGCGATGTGTACTCCTGATACTGTAGTTGGGTTAGCTCGTCCATCGAACGAATATCAAGTAGCCATTTACTACCAACCATTAGTATGTGTGCTCCTCCCTGAGTCAGCGCGCCGCAACCCCGCAACACTCGCTTCATGATGCCACAGTACTCGCTGAACCGGTGCCCTGCGGCCCATCTCGGTTTGGCAAGTCATGCTCAGGTGTTGAATATATTGACTCTCCGGCAGCGTGGTGGATGACTTCATCCGGTTCCAGGGCTAGGCGCGCCGATGATCAGTCTTACCATAGGATAAATCTCTGGGAGTTGTTTCCTCCCCAAACGGTACCTTATTGCTGTGCAGAAGCAGCTGCGATTGAAATGGGATGGGCAATATAAACAGCGATCAGCCCAAAAATATGGAGCGACCCGGCGCGACCCGATAGTTCGTACTTGTAGCGTTCGCGGAGAGTGGTAGAACAAGGGAGAGAACAGCGAACCATCGTCACGTATTCAATATGCCGCTTGATTGACAGCTGAGTTATCTCGCATCAGACCCCAAGGAGATGGACGCTAGGCACACCTCGCTTCAGGTGCTTGAGCTCGTCTAATGGTTATCGCCTCTGTTTAGGATGACGAACGTGCGTGTTATATAAGTGATTATACTGACACGATGGATGATAGCGCAATCATTATTGACCGTGGCGTTATCAAGCACCAAATCTGATTCAATTCATGGAGGCGAGTTGCAGTTCTCCGAGCGAGGTACCATCAGGATGCTTGATGTGCCCGAGGCCAAGGTGGTCCCGCCGCGGTTGATGGGCACAGAACAACGACTTGAGATTACTCGATACCTATCGGTCAACAGCGATCGGAGAATATTGTCAAAGCCGCAAAACAAATCCTGAAATTCAGGAGCAACCAGCAACCCCGCCCCTGGCTGTCGCTGTTGTTCGAAAAACTTGCGATGGCAAGTTGTCTCGCCTGATGACAGAATGACTCGAGACTGGTGCTTGGCGGAGTGGTTGTCATCTTACACTAGAACAGCATGAGACGAGCGCCAGTGGCCATCAGAGATGACTCGGACGCCGCGTGGGCCCACTAGTAGGCCAACAGCCAGTTTGTTTGGTGGCATTGTCCAACGGCGCGGATCTGAGGACGGCCGGGCACATTCCCACCTCACCAAACATTCGATAAGATGCCGCCCAGTGGCCCTCCAACTGAACAGGAGGTATGGAATATTGCTCGTCGCACAACCAGCATAATCGAATCCAACATCACAGAGAGCGTCTGCCTTTTTGGCAGTGCAGCCTGCTCTCTGTGGTCAGATATCGGCCGTGTCCCGAACGTGCGTGCCACCACCAGCGTCCGGTCAATCTTTGACTGAACTTTTGGATTTACACAGGACATCGATATTGTCGTCTCGGACTTAGATGGAATATGGGAAGAACAAGAACTCGATGCGGAGGAGATAAAAGAGAAAATCGTAAGAGCGGACAATCGCTACTTCCTCGAGCCATCCAGACAACGCGGGGCAACGCACCGCCTACTCTACTGCCGCCTCCCTGGGTGGAGGACAGATGGGCGTCGCGTCAAGGTCGATATCCTCGTCCCACCCACTCTGGGGCTCCCCGAGATCCATTATATGGAGGCGAGCCGTATCGTCGACATCCCCGTCATGCCAATCTTTGATCTACTGGTCATGAAGACGCAGGGCTGGTGGGACCACCGCACCTCGGAGCGCGCAGACTTCCGCCGCAAAGAGAGCGCAGACGTATCCGACATATTCGCTCTGCTGGAGCGCGCGGCGGAGGAGAACGTCTCTTACCTCGACGAGGCCGACGAATACAGACATTCTCAGGAGTTCATGGATCATGCACTCATCCTCGTGAACCGGTTTGTGCGCAACTATGGTAGGCACCGACAATGGAGAGCCCTCGAGTTTCCCGTGTGAACCACAGCAAACCGAAAGGGCAGCTGCACACGAGGTAGCATGCGATATCGGCATGGTCGCCTTCGGAGGGAACCCCAATCTGATCTGATCTGGCTTAGATACCGTCTCGTCAATCCGAGCTCTTGTTCTTCTATGTGGATTGGCACAGGAGACGCTGTAGGCTTATCACCAGTGTCCTTTCTCTATCGCCATCCTCTTTGACACCCGTAAATGTAAAGTTAGGCACACCAATGATAATGTTCGGAGTCTGCTATCCAAAATAGTTCAACGTTCGCTCCCAACTGTTCTCTCTCAAGCCCCCAGCCAACCGGTGGAGAGATGGATTTTGAGGGTTTATTAAAAGGTTTTTCTGGAAAGAAGGGTGGTATTTGGATTTGAGCGCTACTAACTGACCAGTAGATATAACTTGAAGTGGACATCTTTCGTCCTGCTCTGCTCTGGCAGACTCATCCGAGTCCTGCGTACTGCGGATAGACCCGGAGGACGGACTGCGGATGTGCGGCGGCCCGGGCTTGGTTCAACATCCACTGGCAAGCTTACCGTGAGCGATCAGCAACTTATGTATCGCCCTTCCGACTAGTCCCTAGTCCCTATTGTACCGTTTGCTTTCCAGCACCCCCACAAATAGCGGCTAATCACTGCTGGCCGCCCGAGTAAGTTACTGGACATCTCCGCACAGCGGTTTGGGGAAGTGCGCTTGCCCACGGTCTACCCCCGAAAGGTCGTGCCATTCACGAATCCCCAGGTTGTTTGAAAAATGGAATGCGATTTGGAAACTTCACACCACAGGCCGAGGTAATTGACCCATGCCGATGATTGGCGATGAGCTTGACGCAGTCAAGGAGCTCCATAATTCTCTGCGGATGTCCCCCAGTTCTTACCTTCTGCCCCGGAAATATCCTCCCTCGCCCGTTGGATATTCTTTTTGTTGGCTGGCTGATTCGGAGTGATTAGGGTAAAGCAGCAGTGACAACTGTCGTTGGGATACTCTTTGGAATACTCTGAGGATCCGAATTGCATTGCTCTCGCGAGTCCTTTACGACGTGTTAAAATGGCCCCTAAATAATGATGTACTGTACAGTACAACCTCAAACGCAAGGCAAGCACAGAGATACAGAAATCCTCATAATACTATTGTAGAGCAGCATGGTTCGTGACGTGGCACGCAGCTCGTAGAGCCCGGAGGTATCGTGAGGCACGATATACTAGTACATCATTTTGTGTCAAGGGAGTGTTCGGTTCTATTATGCTTGTCTGAGAGACGTGGGATCTCATTCGGGAGCATCTTGACCTTACGCCAGACACCCCACCCTTAAGTAATTACCTCATGGAGTTACAGCGGTGCTTGAGTAGGACCCACAAGGGCAGACAATAACGAGGGAACTGTTATATTCATGATTATCCATAGTACGAGGCAAACGGTGGCAACCACACAACAAATTAGAAGACTGACTGGGTAAGCTCGATCGCGCTCGGACTCGGCCCGGGATTACGTGTGTTTCGCGCCTGTCCCGGGCGGTACAGCCTGAGTACTCGCTAGAACTAGACTACAGTATCTCGACCTCGAACAAAAAGGATGACAAATGCTTCCTTGTTCAAGTTGTTTGCGGATCCCGGATACTTCTATGTTTCTCCTCACTTTTGTTAACCTACCCTCAGGCTAACCGAGCGCTCAAATCACCGTGACGGCCGTGGCCCTGCTCTTTCCCAACACGCGAGCGCAAGCCACCCCCATTCTCGCAGCCTTCCCGGGACACCGTGCTCTGTTCTCTCATCCCTCCGCTGGCATGGACATTGCAACCGTTTGCACCACTCAGGAATCCGCTGGCAGACACACATACAACCACGGTCATGGTAGGATGTCACCCCCACCCACTCCTCTGAGTGAAACACTTGTCGACGCCCCCCGTCACACCGACCGACCATCCATTAACCTCAAGCTCTCCAGCAGTATCTCAAACATCGTCACCGCTACCGTGGTCGATGCAGCTGGCCAGTCTCTCTATTCCATCTCGAGCAACTCGAAGCGCACGACGCTCCTATCGTGCGAAAACAGCGCCGAGGTTGCTACCGTCAATTGGGACCGTTCCAACCCACGGATGGTTTTTCGCGGAAAGAAGATGAAGTGCAAGGAGTGGTTGCCACTCGCGGGGCTCGACACAGAGTACGTACTTGTGATCGCGGCCACCCGCTTCCATTCTGAACTCGAAGGTGGCACCGACCAGGTCTCGCATACTCACGCACGGTGACGCACAATTCACTTGGATGCAGCGATCCACCTCCGGCTACGTGCGTATCTACCCATATGGTGTTAACTTCTGCAGGGGCTGAGGGACCCGTCGCAGCTGATTCCTGCCAACAAACCTGGTCTCGCAGTAGCCAAGTGGCGCACCAAGTGGCGTACTGATGAGCTCCATCTAGAGATATTCAAAGAAGCACCTGTCGAAGCAGGCCTTCTCGAAGCGATTGTCCTTTCTGTCGTGCTGCTCCGATCCGGACGCTCCCTTGGTGACTCCTTCGAGGCGACCACATCTACGAACCAGAGATTTTTCCCCGATTCCTATATGATGGGTACCCATTGACGTGGAGTCCCGGAGGAAACGATGTCTTGATGTGTTGATAAGGCATTTTCTTTGTCTAACCTGTTGCGATTATACGAAATACTCGTTATGATCCCCTGGTCCATCCCTGTACTAGTAGTAAGAGCTTATATGTTGTCGTCATGTAACTTGCCATTGGATCCACTGGTCTTTTGGCTCTCCAACTTTTGTCAGCAGCAGCGTCAATGATTTCCTATGTGTTGTAGCAACTTCAAACATCTCCGAGTCCCTCATTCGAGCAGTAACTTCCAACTCCCTTGCCTTCCAAGTCGTTGTTCGGACACCGATGGCACTGGCAGATCCCAGCATAGCTGGCCGCCCAAGCTCTCTTGGACCGAGAGACCGAACCCCAAATCCGTTTTTTTCGACTTCATACCACCCGAAGACATTCCTAAGATGAGTGAGTAGCCCAAGTCGCATCTTAAGTACTGCCAGCTGAGTGGTAATTCCCAGCACCAAGCCCAGAGGACAGATAGGCAACACTCAGCTGTGTCATCTCATCCCAGGCCTCAGTAATGGTGACTATGATGTCACGCAGTCAAACCCGGATAGTCTACACCTTGGCCCACGCTTGGCACTAACTTAGATGGCCAATACTATCGCCCGGTCCCACGTCCAGCGTAACTCTTATTGGTATGAAATCGACACTTTACTGCCACTTAGTATTGCTGGTGCACTGGCGGCGACTAGTGTTGGGCGGCGTCCCTATATTGCATCAGCAAGATGATATCTGCCGCTAGTGATACCCTGGAATCCTCCAGCTGTCCGAGTCCCGACGTGGCAGCCTTAAAATGAGTCCGTGCTTGCGGGTCCATACAAAGATCGCGCATCCTCTCCTTGCTGACAATTTATCCTGATACGGCGTGGCAGAGTGCAATTCTTTGCTGTACCGGACTAGGTCAAGCCCAACATTTCCAGATTTTCTAGCTCTCAGGGTAGCTTGAAACGTGATTTGTCCACTGACATGAAAACATTGACTTGGCTACTGCATGAAGTCCAGTGGGGTTGATCATGCGTCCAACACCATGGAGTCCGAGTCATCACCTTCGCGCCTACCCCACGTGTTCTAATGTTGGAACCAGGAACACGTCTGAAGCCGGTCAACTCGGCCTTCCCATCGGCTCGCTTTGCGCCTTCTGGGCGACTCGACGCGGCATACCGTCGAAATACTCGAACCCATCCTCTTTTCCAGCAGCCCTTACAGTATGGGACGTTCGCGGCACATGACCGTCGAATTCGAAGAATCTAAGCCCCACACCGGTCCATACAGTGGTACAAGCGCCAACTTACCTCACTCTCACTTCTTTCCCTTCGAACTCCCACGCGGAGAAGTATCGCGTACCGCGTTATGTGCGCATCTGTATTCACACGCCGCGTCATCCGTCAACGAAGTCGGCGACGTACGACGACGTCACCCTAGTCGGCCATCACACCCATCCTTGGCCGCCTGCAATCCTTCGAGCCTGAACCCCTCCCATGAGCACTTCCACACACTCAGAGCAGAAGTTACCCTATGAACGAACCTTCAACGACGTCTACGAGACGACCTCTCCTATTCCGACTTCAAGAACGGTCTAGTGCGACACATTTCGACGAGAAACCTAAGCTTGTCGCGTCGAAACTCAAAATTGACTCGAAACAACAGTCGAGAGTCCTAGAGGAACTCAGCCAAGGCAAACCCTCATTCTTTATAAAGGTTAAGCCTGAGGGAGGGGATGTCGAGGCAGTAGGAAGGCACATTACTTCATGGAAAGACAAAAACCGAGACCCGTCAAACTTCATCTCACTGACATTCAGTGTTTTGTGGGTGTTCTGGAAATGGAAGTCTCGGGTGTCCAAGCTGCAGAACGGCTCTCAGGACGATTCCAAAATGATCCTGATCAAAACCTCCGATATCCGTGGCAGAGCCAAGCTGGGAACCGAGATCCTACGACGAGAAAAGCAGAGTGATGGATATCGCTTTGCAGCTGGTGCTGACGAAGTCATCGTTGCCAGGATTGTACAGCCACAAGCTATCCTTGGCACAGTGACGGTGTCAGAAATCCAGCATTTCGTCCCGTCTTGGCTTCGACAGCAACTCGAATTTGTGGGAGAGCATGAGCCTGAGAGGCCCTTCACGTTCAAGTCCTTTCTCAAGGAATTGAAACCTCCAGATGACGAGGTCGAATGCATCCGCGCATCGCTGTACCTTGCGCTGGCAATACTTGCTCCTATGTTAGTGCTAGGTAAGCAAGAGCATGTCGTTATCGAGAACAATATGGACAAGGGGAGCCACGACTGCTCCGGACTCGAGGTTGCGATGCCTAAAGTCGGCCTCTCGGGATATGATATGCACGATGCCAGTGTCACAAACACCGTAGCAGAACAAAAAACAGCCGAAGAAGGGTACGTGCCTCCTTGAAAAACCTCCCCTAGAAGCTATTTAAGTATTCGACGGCAAGCGGGGACTTGGCGGCATCCAAGCGGGGCCGGTCTCCGGGAGCTGCGAGTCAGTCAACGGGCATAGCTGAGGAGAGTCCGCGCCAGGTGCACGCAGCCAAGCGGGGAAGGTTCTCAGACGGAGATAAACCGCCACACAAACACGAAGGCACTTCCAAATCAGGGTCAGCTAACACGGAACGAGACCCCAAAGGACCAACGACATCCCCCGAAGCCGACGAAAGTATATATATCGGCGCTTTAGCTGCGCAGATCTGGTGTTCGTGTATCTGGGAGAAAAGGTGGAACGGGCGCCAGGAAAGGTGTACGGCACATGCCCGGAAGTTACTGAAACGATACACAGCTGCGATGGAAGAGTGCGTCCTCCATATAAGTTGATACCGTGACGTTCGTTCTTGACCACAATGGGCAGGGAGAAGTTCAGGAAGCCGGTCGAAACCTTGCGTAAGGTGTGGAAGAAGTACGATGAGTGGGATGAACCAGAGCCTGAGGTTGGCCACGAGAATGTAAAATAAACGGAAAAACTACCAGTCCTTGAGTCCGAGTCCTTGACCGTATCCGGGTCGGTAATACTACATAGGACTGCGGCAATCCCCTCCAAGCCGTCGTCGTTCACCTCTTACTGGCTCAGGCTTGCCCTCACTACGCAGAACTGCATTGCCAACTTCTTGCCCCGATTGACCGCCATTGAACGAGAAGGTCGGGCCCGGGACTGGCGGTGTTCAAATGTACCAGGGAAACACACGTTTCTATGGCACCCACCTACTACTAGTAGTAGGGACGAAGGATGAACTTGAAGGGTCCCACACGTTCTGTTCCGCAGTAATACTATTGATGACTTTCTGAATTTACCTTCGGAGTCGTCACATCCCACTCTGAAAATAAAAAATGGCTTAGGTGTCACGATACGGCTAAGACTGTTCCTGTTCATTCACAGAACGTGTACAGTAAGTAGTATAAAGACCCCAGAGTTTGTAATAGTAACATAATCGATCGAGAAGAGTGCGCGGCAATGTAAATACAAGCCCCTAATGTTCACATAGAAAACCAGCGTGTTAGGCTGGCTCGACCTCAATGACTTTGTGGTACGCTCGCTGCTGCTTATTTTGTGGGATTGAGGCTGATACTAGACGAGACTAGGTGATGGTTTGGGGGAGCTGCTACTAGACGATGGCTTGGGGGAGCTGCTACTGGACGATGGCTTGGGGGAGCTGCTACTGGACGATGGCTTGGGGGAGCTGCTACTGGACGATGGCTTGGGGGAGCTGCTACTGGACGATGGCTTGGGGGAGCTGCTACTGGACGATGGATTGGGGGAGCTGCTACTGGACGATGGCTTGGGGGAGCTGCTACTGGACGATGGCTTGGGGAAGCTGCTACTAGACGATGGCTTGGGAGAGCTGCTACTAGACGATGGCTTGGGGGAGCTGCTACTGGACGATGGCTTGGGGGAGCTGCTACTAGACAATGGATTGGGGGAGCTGCTACTAGACGATGGTTTGGGGGAGCTGCTACTGGGCAATGATTTGGGGGAGCTGCTACTAGACAATGGTTTGGGGGAGCTGCTACTAGACGATGGTTTGGGGGAGCTGCTACTGGACAATGGTTTGGGAGAGCTGCTACTAGACGATGGTTTGGGGGAGCTGGTGCTAGACGATGGTTTGGGGGAGCTCATACTGGCCGGTGGTTTCGTGGTGCTGGTACTGGTCGAAGGGATCGGTGTGCTGTTCTTGACTATCGTGGGCGTGGGGGAACGTGTCGTAGAGACACTTTGTCGGGGCACCAGCAGGGATGCTATGGAAGAGAATTTGTTATGAGCAAGTTCGTCTCACCAAGAATGCGATATACCGACCTGGTCGCATTCTCCCGTTCCTGCACAGGTTGTTGAAGAAGGTAGCTGCCGCTCGGGCATCAGAAGGATTACAGCTACGCTGCACGCAAACTCCAGCAGCTTGGGTGAATACGGGACGGGAACAGATACACGCCGTGTCAGCCCTTGGAAACGTGGCGATTTCAGGTTGAGATAGGGTACATAGTGAATAGACTAAGGTACATACAGGTCGCATCCCGAAGCTTGGGCTGCGGATTCGACGCAAGATACGGAACATTGAGGGAGCTGTTGTGCTCGTGAGAACGAGATGAATAAGTAAGAGAGGATGAAGGGAAGGGTGAGGCGGAAACTCAGCATGGTGCTCTGCTGATGATGTGGGGCGGTCAGTGCCATAGGGAGCTATTTATCGTGTCCGCTTCTGAGACTGCGCAATGTCCTCACTGCATAAGGAAGTGAGCGTCCCAGGAGTCCGTGTATATTAAGAGTGACAGCCATCGGCGCTGATGCGGAGTGCCAAGCAAAAATAAAAGTGCTGAACACCGCCATCCTTCCCAGAGCTGGGCCATCATCTATCGGTAGGTAGTATTCGGTTGGTCTTGATGCACAGGCATAATAGCTCTGACGTGCAGGTGTTGTTCCTGAAGCATGGGGCGTCAATTGACCGGGTCACCCAAGTTTGGGGGGAGGGGGAGAGCGCTGAGCGGTCGCACGGTTCTGATGACTCTCCATCGAGTCTGATGATACAGTACAGCTGAACACGTCCAGGCTCAGTTAGGTTGGGGATTTGTCTTGTTACTGTCAAATACCATAGCCGCGCGGTAATGGAAATGGTGAGGCCCTGCGCCCACCCACGGTCAGTTGGTTATTAGGGGTCCAGGGGTCGACTAAAAGCACTGTCATCGATAGGGGCGCGTGATTGGAATGAGAATGAAAGACGTGATATTGTGTGCTGCAACCGGATGTGTTGCCTCGATGCCAGTTAACAGATGCGGATTCTGGTGTACTTTACAAAGATTAGGTTGGATGTACGTCAGTTGAGTCGAGGTGTTGGTAGAACACGCAATAGAGACGTCTTTTAATCACTAGCCAGAACGGAGGACCTAGACCTAGTATTTGTGTGGAGCATGCAAAGAGATCGGTGGCGCATCACTGTGAATGATGGTGGCTCTAGGTAGCATAGCAGTCAGGTCACAGGGCAGCAGCAAAGCCAGCACACGTGACGGCGCCCATCAAATCATAACGGCATGCCAGTGCCGCCGCGGCGTGCCAGTGCCAGTGGTCTCTGCTGCTGCGGCTGCTGTAGTTGACACTGAAACTACATCACAACGCAGTGCGCAGTGTCAGATACTTGCGGCCTCAGACTAGTTATTTCCCCTCACCCCTATCGAGACTAGGAAGACCTTTCCAGCTATTAGGACCGTACATCTTGCACCCCCACCTATTCTTTGATTCGAACGCCCCGCGCCAGCACCCGTATCAGGTTACTTATAAGCAGACGCGATACCTTGGTACATTCTCGTCAGCGAGGCGTAAGTCTCTGCCCCTATAACGAGCATTTTGACCCGTATGCTAGGAAGACAACATTTTGAGGCATCTCCATTTGTCGGCCTCGCAATGCCTGCGCTTGACGACTTTTGTGATTAGCTCATCAACAGTCCTGGTCCTGATGGTCATAATGCGCCATTTTACGTGTTTGTGTTGCAATTTTCTAGGTTACAAGAACCACTGGGATTGTTAAGAAGGTTCTTTCAGAAGAAGTTACTCAATTGCGGTTCCGATCCAGAAAAAGCATAACCCTGCACTTCAGCGTACTTCCTGGTGGAAATGAAAGCTAAGAGGACAAAGACCCGTATCTATGAGGCGCAGCCACCACCGAAGTTCTCACGAGGTGCCGTATTAGCGATCCCAAAAAACAGTCCGTATGTAGGTACCTGGATGGGATGTAGGCCCAGCCTGTCAACCTGTCTCAGGAAGCCAGAAACATGGACTTCGATGTGTGGACTTATCGTACCCTGACATTTGTACGTTTGTCGAGCCTTCGCAACCGTATACTGTAGTACCACCCTGGTGGCATTCAGGGAAGAGTTGCGCCGAGATCTCGGGCTGAATGCCAGCGTTGTTCGGCCTCATCGCGGATACTGTGAGTCCGTCGGACTTGTGGGGCCTGCGAAGCCTGTGAGGAGGGCCCGGGATACCTTCCAAAATCATTGAATTATTCTTCGCACAATATACTCCAGGTTTATGACCTTTGCTCGAAAAACATCCAGCTCCAACAGCAGTGAGAAAGTACAATTACCGCCTTCCTTGTTCACCTCGACATCTCAGCGGCCAGCCACTGAGCTCTATTATATAGTCCCCGTGGTTGGGGCGCCCTGCGTGATGCCCAGATCCCTCAAACGGCCTGTGCCGAGCTCATACACGAGCCCATGCACCCACAAGTTCTTCCGGCCGGCTGCCCACGCCGCCTGCATGGGCTCGGTATTGGCGACATTCGCAACTTGCACACGGACACTCTCCTCGACTATCTTTGTCAATGCCTCGGACTCGGGGAGGCCCTCGAGGTCGAGCGTGCCGACAAGGGCGGTGAGAGGTGCGAGCCAGCGCCCAAGTGGCGTCGTCGGCTCCGGCGGGGGCGCGCCCCCGGTGACCGCGTTGAAACACGCCGCGGCGCCGCCGCAGTTCGTGTGGCCGACAACCAGAACTGTGATGATGCGCGGTGTGAGTCAGTCATTCAGCCAAATGGCATGCAGGGAGAGGGAGAGGGAAAACGAAGGAGAGAAACGTACTGTGCTCGACACCAACTACCGCAGTGGCGTATGTGATCACCGAGAGCACGCTGTCGTCATCCGGGTGGACTTGGCTGTACGTAAGTATATTCGCATCAACGGCGACATGAGTCGGAGAAGGCTAGAACACACTTGGCGATATTACGGTGGACGAAGATATCGCCTGGTCGCGAAGCAGTGACGACACTCTCAGGGACGCGCGAGTCTGAGCACCCAAGCCAGAGGATCTGCACGCATATACATGAACATGAATACATTGAGGAGGGAGGGCAGGCTCCCCGCACCTTGGGAAACTGGCCCTTGGCTGACTGTTCGAAGAAGCCTGCCTCTGCTGCATTCACAGCAGCAAGCCACTGGGCGTTGGACAAGAAGAGCTTCGCGAGGGTGGGATCCATTGAGGTCGAGTAGTGGTGATGACGGCGTGGTTCTTCGGAAAACAAAGACGCGGGGGATTGTCGGTTTACTGTTCGGTTTGCCTTGGTGGGAGAAGTTAAAGTAGGGATGGCCACCTGAAATCCGTGGGGCTGTGTTGCAATAGTACGCGATCGTGTGGATACCGTCCCTGGTCGTAAAGGAGTGCCAGTGGTACTGCTAGCAGTGGCGCAAAGGATTACTTTGGCTGCAGCCACTCTTGAGGGCATCTCAGTTCCGTGTGTCACGGTCGTGCTTGTTCCCCTACTCGTTCTCGCTCTCGGCGACTCGGATCTCTTTTGTCAATCGCGTCAGGCGAATCATCGCGGCTGGCAGCGAACGTCACACTCGGTCAAGTCACGCTCCTCCTTATAGTACAGCGCCGTAATCCTGTGGATATTCGTATCGAGGTAACAGACGCCCCACCATATATCGGTCCCCTCCTGAGCAACGCGACGAGTGGATACATCATCGGATGTGGATCATCCCGATTCATGCATCTGACACTGTCAGTCAACTGACACAAGTCAAGGCGGACAAATAGTTCGAAACGTTCGGGACCTGTCAAAGCTCATATTCCTCATTGGTCGACACGTCAACCGCTCACGTGCAACAAATCTTGTATCAGAGTCGCATTGTCATTGCCTGATTTAGTATAGCGGCCACTGATAGGCCTGACACTGTCAGGACCCGGTGTTCAGTGACCCTCATGACAGGCTGACATGTACAGTACTGTACAGTACTGTACTGTACAACACTGATTCATGCGGACTTGGATCCCTTGCTGTGCCTGTAACGTAAGTAATCCCCAAAATACTCAACGAAGAAAAAAAAAAAAAGGTACAGTACGGTACAGTACTTGTTCAATGCATACTCGGAACTCTGCGAACCCATATTGATGCGCTACTTTTTATAAACGCCAACGAAGGAGGGGGCCAGCATGTCTTCGAAGAAAGGCTTGGACTTTGTTGCCGGATTCTTCTCACGCACTCAGAGCAACTTTTCTGTGTTTTTTCTTCCTCACGTTCGGTCCCAGTGCATAGCAGCGGTTCAGATACATTCGCCCGTATGCCTTCTATCCGCTCAATTCTCCATGCACAATACCTCGTAGTCAGACAGCACCCCTTCAAGCTCATTGCATGTTATACATCAGTAGTCCACTGAACGTCTCAGCACATCACGGGAGACGTCGCCGTCCATAAATAATATTGTTTACTGTGGAAATCTTGTAAAGGGAGCCCCATCGGAATCTCTTGACGCCGACTTGCAAGAGATCTGTTCATAGGTGAATGAGAGTACAGGCTGTAGACTGGGAGGGAATACTCCTCACAGTGCGTAATGACCGTTTCCCTATCAATGCATTACAGAACAATTGTCTTTTTGTGATCGTCATCGGTCAGCACTGGCAATGGGGACCAACCATTTCCCCCTATACCTAACCGTGGCCGTCGTACGCTCATCATACAGGTAGCCATTACATCGAGGTAGTGCAAAGCCTAAAAGGGGCGTATGAAAGCTGCAGACACTATGTTCAAGTCATTAATGTCACTGTATGGCGTGTTTTACGACTGGTGTGAAACCGTCCGGGTATGATGACACTTGTCTTACTTATTTGGACCCTGGGCAGAGCTCCTTTATGGGGTGATTTCACCGCTATGATGGGCAAGGACGCTGTAGACGTGGCGGACGTGGCATCCCTAGATCTGCGGATGATGACCGATTTGATTCCTTTGATCAAAACTGATCCCTTCGTCCCAGCTATCCTAGCTACTTGTTCCTCCCGAAGGTGGAACCTGCACACTAGAGGGTCATGATCAACCCACGTTTGTCGCGTTGCTGAGGGGCAAACATGGTAGGGACTCAGAACGGACAAGTAGGCGCTGCAGCAATCCTAACAAAACCCGGAAAGCAGAAACGGACGCTTCACTACCACCTCGGAACCGCCAAGGAACACACAGTATATGAAGCGGAGCTGATAGGACTCATTTTAGGACTCCACCTCATAAAGACGGAGCAGGCTGGAATAATTTCCTGTGTAGTCGGAGCAGACAATCAAGCGGCGGTAAGAGCGGTACTTTCGGAACTGACACACCCAGGACAACGCCTCGCGGCCGAATCCATATGCGTTGCGTCGCTTATTGGAAAGAAACGCAACACTTCAAAGTACTTGCTAACGTTACGCTGGACCGCAGGGCACATAGGCATACAAGGTAACGAAGAAGCAGACAGGGAAGCTAAGCGAGTAGTGGAAGGCCACTGGCACACATCGGACAAAGCACAGCACCCTTCCATCTTCCGGCGCCCATTAGCGTGGAGCACCTCTGCCGCAAAGCAAGAATACAGCGAAAACATAAAAGGCACATGGATAAAGCACTGGCACGAATCACCCAGGGAAAAGAGTATCCACGCGATGGACCGCACGACTCCGTTGCAGAAATCCATCCAAATAATCTGCAATGCCAAACTATCCCGATTCCCGAAGCTCCGCAAGCACAATAGCGCACATCAGAATCGAACATGTCCAACTCAATGGATACCTCGCACGATTCCACAGGGTCGACAACGCACGCTGCCCAGCATGCGATGAGCAATGCGAAACGGTTAAACACTTCCTCCCGGAATGCCCCGGATACGCATACGAAAGATGGGCTTTGAAAAGACTCTTCGAAGAAACTTAACGTTAGCAGCACCACTAGTCAACGATAAGGCAGCACTGCCACTAGCTAACTACATCAACGCCACCCAGCGTTTCGCCATACAAGGAATGCAACCATTCTAAACTAATCCTCAACACTCTCCTTGTAACGTAGTCTGCGCCCACGCATCATCAAGCCCGCCGGAAAGGAAGACACGAGGAAGGCACCAGAGACGCTGAGGACGGGACACACACAACCTACCAACGCCCGCCCCACCACACACACCCAATCACCTCCCCCAGCGTGAACAGCTCCGCGCACGACTCCATCCGATGCTCTACGATACACTGCGGTAGCCCTTAAATGGGCATGAGATAAGGATACCGCCAGAATCAACCAAAACAGAGCAGCATGAGGGCAGTAGATCTACATACATATATAGTGCTACATAGTGTTCTGTACCCCAAGGCTCACAATAATGGAATCCAAAAAGTAGGGAAGATGGAGAGATCCCATCGAATTTCGAGGGTCAGACCGCCGACGGACCCAGGACGAGCCAGGAGGACGGTGTCCGTATCAGTGACTGGACGATGGATAGTTCCGAGTTTGGCATGTTCAGTTGGATCTCTGAATCCGAATCAATCCCTGAACGGAGTGGTGAGCACGGACGGTTTGGGGCATGCCGGTGACAGCTAGCAGATAGCACGACGAACTTGGGAGGTTGTCAGATAGTCGTTCAGAGACCCTCAGAGCCGAGTACGGACTTGAAGGAAGTCCGCGATTGCGAGGCTCCCGGCATCACCTGAGAAACGAGCCGCTGGTGGACCCGAGCACTGGCACCATCACTGCAGTTGGCAGTGCGCGTGTCACGGTATGTAGCACGCTTCCCGGCCCGTGGCACTGGCAAATGCTGTATCGTGTTCACCCTTCTGGATCATCCAGCATCGAGAATGGAACTAGAACTACACCTGGTGCCGGTGCGACGCTTGACCCCATTGACGTGCCAAACCTGCGGGTAGATTAGGCTGTTGCAGTACTGCGCTGATTTGGCAATTCTAGTCGCAGAGTGACCCTTGATCCACAGTAACCCACGGATACCCATGGTAGGCACCCATGGGTCCATCCATGCCAATGCCTAGCTGTGTAGAACTGTTTGTATACTTGCACGATGTTGTGAATCTTGTCTCGGGGTTGCAGCGAATGCATCTTATTGTCCTTCACTTGCACTGCAAATGGCGCAGCTTTTGCAAGCACTATGCTACAGCTGCAGCAAGTGCAGCGCGCCACCTGGAGTGGTCTCATGCTTTTAATATGTAATGTAGATAGGCGTACATATGTGTACCCCAACGTGGCCATGTGTTGCGGTTGCCTGCTTTGGACCATTTTTATATAAAAATTGAAAGTTCTTACGGTAAATTTCCTCACAGGTAAGCGAGTGCAAGGACGCCACGTGTCACAATAAAACCAAATAGGGTGCTCGGCGTGGCTGTCATTCCGTTCCGGGTCCGTTAACATGAATGGCACTAGTTCTTATTTGTCCAAGTTCAACTTCAGGTTCAAATGTTCGAAACTCAGGACAGCCTGAGAGCGGCCTCGTGTTGGTTCCTGTCCTCTACACCCCGAGTTTCTTCCAAAGCTTTTACACCTTAAAATCCAAAATTCTCATAGCACGACCACTATCATGATCACGATGCTCTATCTTTCCTTTCTTTCCCTTGCTCTGCTTCCTGGTGCGACCGCTCGCCTCTTCACAATTGTCAATGGTTGTCCATTCACCGTTTGGCACGTATCCCACCCCCTCTGTCCTTATGTGTGTTCGAGGCGTTCTGACTGTTGTGTGTGATTTAGGCCCGCAGTACTTGCCTTTACTCAGCTGTGCTTCTCGCCTGCTAATGTTCTCTAGATATTTACCGGGAACGGCACGGGACCGTTGTTCCCCACAGGGTGCGTCCAGCCGTGTATACTTAGTCATACTACTCATAAGGCATCTCTATAGGTGGCAATCTCCTCCATTAACTTCTGCTCAATTTGCTGTTCCGGACAACTGGAGGTCTGGACGAATCTGGGTCTGTATATTCCCCTCAAGTCAGCCAAAACAACTTGAACTACCTCTAACTCGGAACACGTGATCTTTTACTGCAGGGCCGCCGAGCCTGCGATTTTTCCACGAACCCTGGACCGAATTCCTGCCTCGACGGCGGGTGCAACGGCGGGCTACAATGCGATCCCACCACCGGTACTGTACGTTTTACTTCTAACAACAACCTACATGCACACACTCGCTCATGTCGTGTAGGGTTTGGGGCCTGTGACAGTGGCGGAGTGGACGCTCCAGGGTGACGGAAATCTCGACTCTTACGATGGTGTGTGGCTTCCCAGTGTCCCACAAGGATTGATAGAGAGTGAATTGCGCTTGCTGTGGTGGTGCAGTGTCCATCGCGAATGGGTTCAACCTCCCGATGGCTATCATCCCCTCCGCAAATTGCCAAGTTGCCTCTTGCCCCGTCGACCTCAACCCTCAGTGTCCCGGACAGCTCGTCGGCCCGCGGGACCCAACCGGGTTAGTGGTCGGGTGCAAGAGCGCCTGCTTAGCGGGTCTGGACAACCCGGGTGCGTGCCTGGCTCCCTTGTTTCTTCTCAAATCTGACTCGGCTTTCGCTCGCGGAGCAGCCGACTCGGCCAACTGCTGTACTGGCACGCACAACACTCAGACGACCTGCCCTGCCTCGGGTGTACAGTTCTACAACTACTTCAGTGCGTATTCCTCACTTCCACCCCTTCCCCACATCCACACCGAGCGAGCCTTATCGAACACATCCACACAGAGGGCAACTGTCCGAACGCGTACGCCTATGCATTTGACGGGGGCTCCGGCACAGCCCTGTGGAAGTGCGACTCTACGCTGAACAGCGACTACAGGCTCACGTTCTGCCCGTGCGTCCTCGGCCTCTCCTCTCTAATTTATCATCGACTTCGACATTGACACGTGACGCGCGCACAGACCTCCACCGGGCTACCCAGTCCCCGCCCCGATTTCGGCCGTTCCTGCCTCTCTCATCCCGTCTGGGACGCCTTCCCCCACAACCAGCGCAGCAGGTGCGTTGTCGCCTTCTATTCATCCTCATTTCTGTCCCGCTCAATGGCTAGTGTAGGCACTACGGCCACCCAGCCTAGTAGTCGCACGTCTTCCGCCAGCACCGGCAGCCCCAGTGCGAGCAAGAGTCCAAACGGCAACTCTGATACGCGCCATGCGCTCGCACTGGTGGGGACAACGGCGGTGTGGGCATTTCTCGTGCCTGGCGCCGTGGCGGGGTGGTTACTGGTACGGTAATGGCTGGCCCCATATATGCGCTTTCCAGCGTGTCTGGATACACGGTGTACGGCCGCCCAAGATGTTGGACTCTTCTCGTTGATGTTGTTCTTCTCTTTGACGCTGCTCATGATACTGACTTCTTTGACGCTTTTTTAATGACACTGACTTCTTTGACATTTTTTTGATGACACTGTTCCCTGAGACGCTGTTATTCTCGTAGCTACTTTTCCTGTACTTTGTGGCACATTTACGGAGCGTACATGTGATACAAATCCTTTTGTCATTCGTACGATACTCTCAATGAACCCTGATGAATACAAGTCCTACCCACCTTTCCTCCTTCCTTCGCTACACCGCGTCGGGCCAGACCGAACTACGACTCGTCCCGATTTTCCATTCAAGAAATGACGATATCCGCAACGACGAGCCGATGGTCGCTCGCAAGCATCCCATCATCTGACAATGCTGTCTCGACAAATACGCCCTTCGCCTCCCTACCAAATAATCGTCGATATCATTGCCATGCTACCTCTTTCGCGAACGAAACAAAGAGCGGAGTGTACGCACCATCCGCCATCCTTTCGCCCAAACACAAAATCAATACATGCCTCGTCGGCGTTGTTGTGCTCGAACCCGGTAAACGTCGCCCATTTCCCACCAACAAACGCGCGCGGCGCTGCGTCTCGTAAATCGCGCATTACGAGCTCTTCTTTCTCCCCTGGGAAAGAAGGGTTTGGAGACGGTGACGAGGGCAACGGGAAATGCCGAGTGAACTCGTCCGGGACCGGGGGAGCACGCTGCCCGCCTGTGAGTATGGCATACGCGCCGCGATCGGATCCGCTCGCCGAACTGTGTACGGGATCACCAGACCAGCCCGACGTTAGGAATAGTGAGCAAAAGTGTTGGCACTATTACGCACCTGTTGAGGTCCCCCGTGACGAACACTGGTACCCCGGGCCGCATACCCACCTCGTAGCGTGCCCGATGGAGCACCATTGCAGCACCGAGTTGGCGCTGCGCATCGCTGGCGTGGTCCAGGTGCGTGTTGATCAACGCGATGTCGCGCGGGGGGGTTCCCGCACTCTCGGCGGCGGAAGAGGGCGAACGTAGCTAAGCGTGGGCAACCGGCGCCCGGAAAGAGCGACCCAGGCGTGAAGGGCGTGTGGGAGAGCCAGAACGTGTCTGTTGTGAGGAGCGTGAATGTAGTGCTGTGCATGAGAAGTCAGGGGTTGGCAGACGCATGCTAGGAGGAACATGTGAAGGGGGAGATGGGGGGAGAGGGAGACTGTTTCACTCACCGCCGATAGAAGATAGGGCTGAACTCGCCATCCTCGATCCCGTCACTTCTGCCAACACCGACCTGCAACGCAATGAGGGGTTAAGGAGAGGACAAGGGTGCGGAAGGGGGGGGAGGGGTTGCATGGTAACAAACGTGAATACAAGAGACGCACCCAGGCATACTCGCCGCCCAGGAGTTTCTCAAGGTCGCGCACCTGCCTGATAAGCGCCTCCTGGAAGCCTTACATGGGAACAATCATACAATCATCCATGAGCACGATAAGAGGATCACCGTGCGGGAACCTTCCCCTTTCTGATACACACCAAGAAGATCAACGCGCGAGGCCTGGAGCCTCTGCGCCACACGCACCCGCCTCGCACTCCATGGTCGCTCCCCACGCAGCACCCTCTGAGGCGGTGCAATGCAAGGATCGGGAAGCGCCGCGAGCGATTCGGCCACCGTGATGCTGTCAGGCTGCACGTCGTAACGCAAGTTCCACGTTCCTAGTCGGAGCAGGGTTGGCGCTGACATGGTAGTTGTAGGTGATGTCCCCAGTTTTGGGTTGCACAGCAGGGAGGTAATTGGTTTGTACCCCGTCTAAAATCGGCGGTGGCGGCGGTGGTAAGGAGGAGATCACTAATCCTTGCAGCGAACTAATTCGAGGCACCCGGGCCTGGGCACCTGTTCAATCAGATATCTGGCGTACTCTGTGGCGTGAGTGCGCCCGCCCATGTGGTGGGCAGGTGACCCTGAAAGTTGGCGGAAGCGCTGGAGCGATAGTGCTCTAGGTGATACGTTCAGGGGGCATCACAACCGCGTGCTTGGCAAATGGTCAGATCACAGACCCACTAAACGGGCTCGTCCTGGGCTACGGCCGCTCCCCCGAACCCCCCCAAACTTACGGCCATAGATGGATATATTGTGATCTGGGTGAATCTATAGCCTCATCCCGCTACGTTTCCGGGTCATGGTGAAATTGGCGTGAAATATCTGCCAAAAATTGATGACGATATCTTATTCCTTCTAGATCTATTTTGTTCTTTCTATTAACTATCTGACGCTCCAGCAGACACTTTCTTCACGCAGGATGAAATCCCGCACGTTGAAATAGGCAAATCGTTGTGTGTATGTCACTTTCACTGCCAAGTGGACACCTACCTAGGGGGAGGCTATATCGCGTGAATACCAAGCATCAACATCTAAAATAATTTTGCAGCAGTCTGCCGTACTTTAGGGGGTGACAGGGGTTAGCCAAAACAAGACGACCGAGGATGGTGAGTTGATGCGCAAATTGCCGCTAAGATGTCATAAATTGCGTGTACTGGATGTGTGTGGAAATGGAGGGAAGGGAAGGGGAAGGGGCCTGTCAAATTTTGTTCGGCGGCTTTGTCAGGCATCAAGAGAGGTGTGATCCGGGGATGGTATGGATTGGAGTGCGAGAGAACGAATGACTGGATCAAGCAACGGAGCGCCCTGTTACTGGGAAATTTGGTTTGTTAATGAGTCCGATGATCTGGATTCGGGTCTCAGCAGGGTCGCCCGTTTCCCGGTCACAAACAAACAACCGGCCACGGATCCCCTGGACTTCGCTACCCAATTCATCATCCTCGCGCCAACTTCCGGCCTATTTAATCCGAGACACCAAGTCAACCGACTAGCTCTTCATCGTCCCCTCCCCGGCCTTGACCATGTTTCCTTCTTTCCCTCCCCAGCCTCACCCACCTTTTCCACCGGGTACCTTTCCCCAATCTACTTCAACCCCCTCCCAACAAGAGCGCGATCAATCACGCGATCCATCTCACTCTGGTCCTCATCGTGCTATTGGCGCACCTCTCAACTTCGCCACTGGCCAGTTTTCTGGAAAGCATGTGCGCGCAGAACTCATAGAGTTGCAAAAGGCCGATCTTGGGCGCAAGTAAGCTACCAACGCATGATCTCTCTTTCAACCCACTTCCACTCACCAAATTCATCAGGTATGCTCGCAAGGATCGTAGGCCCCTCGATCCCCCACCTGTCGTCCAACTCAAGTTCTTTTACTCGTACCCCGGCACTGACCGACCCGATTCAGAGGTCGAGAATTACGAGTTGCGCGTTCTCCCTCCTTGCTTCACCATCATCACTCGTTAATCTCTTTTAAATATCCCATGCAGCGAGGTGAACAACATGGGTCTCATCTGTCACGTCGACCTCTTTCCCGTGCCCTCCGGGGACCCCTCCGATGGCTCCGCGGACCCCAAACGCCGCCAAGACCAAGCGCAGAGCTCGCCTGGTCGTGCCTCTACATCCACCCTGTCGCCGACACCCTACTCTCCCGGTGCACAGCAGTACCCATATACATACCCCGCCCCACAGCCCCCCGCGCCGTTTCCTCAGGGCGTCCCGCAGCAAGGCGCACCGCTTGGCAATATGTCATCTGTACATGGCAGCCACATATCGCCGCAGCAGCCTGCGCAGGCCCAAGAACAACAGTACGCGCCTAATCATGCACCACCTAACCCCACACGCCCGGAAGAGATCGTGCATTACTTTAAAGGAACGTTCCCCATCGTCGAAGGTTCCAAACAGACCGAGTCGCTTGCTGGTACTACCTTTGTGCAGGCAGCCAACCTCGACTACAAGGGTAACAAAGTGTTGATGTTCGTTTTCGCAGTCTGTGTCTTTCTCCCTTCCCAAAAATTTTCCCACGAGTAATATGCTGACACCTTCCCCTTTTGGGCGACAGGATCTCGCAGTAAAGGCGGAGGGGAACTTTATACTACGATATCGCTGCTTCGACCTTTTCTCTCGTGTCACAGCCACAACGAGCGACGGGCAGACGCCCGTCTGGGCCGAATGCTACGGAGGCCCGTTCCGTGTCTACTCGACCAAAGAGTTCCCGGGCTTGCGAGCATCGACGGACCTCACAAAGGTGCGCCCTGTCCCGGTGCCCTGGCAACCATCTCTGAAAATTGAGTTTTTCCCGCCGTACGTACGACGGAAAAATAGCACTTGTCATACTTTGGCGTCCGGCTCAACCTGCGCGAGACCGAACGTAAGCGACGCAAGAAGGTTGATGACCCGTCGCAGAGCGCGTCGGCCATCAATGCCAGTGCAAGCTCCGGCGCGACCAAGGGCAAGCGGCGGGATGACGACGGAAGCGGGTACGACGATTAACGTTTTTCCGAGTGTGAGCCCCCTGCTTTTCTTTCTCTTGGGGTCGGGAGCGCACTCCCTCAACGAGAGTATATGCTATGAATCGGCGCGCACGGAAACCACAAAAGTCCGGGACTGCGAGTGTGTGCGCACGCTCTTGTCTCCCCCATACATACATTCCCGATATTTCCACCCATCTTCCCGCGGTGGTCTGCCCTGCGCGTATACACGCCTCCTTTCTCCTTCCGGAGAGGTGATGGTGACGTATGGGTGTGTGTGCGTTGTTCTGGCGAAGCGAAGGTAGTGGATCGTGAGCTGGTGACGTCACCACCTGTCCCTGCTCCCAGTCCATGGTCCGATCTGGGTTCGGTATTCGGCGAGCCGCACGGAGTGGCGCGGAGTGTCGGTACGTGGTTGGTCGTCAGCGCGGTTTGATTTGGGACTTGGACTTGGGTAGTCAGTTCGCCTTCCTTCTTTTCTCCCGGCAGTTATTCTTTTCCGGAGTTAGTTGTAGATCCAGTTTTCTTGGTTGTTGATACAGTACGCCGCGCAGCGCCGTTGGGCGTCATTGCTGAGTATTAGGGCGTCATTGGGCGCTGACCTGTGACCGTCCGTCGTTTCAGCCAATGTAATCACGATGAAAATGGCAATTCAATGCAAAAAAGAGGGTGTACTAAGTCGTGGCAATATAAACATGAGACTCAAGCTTGGGCGTCAAACCTACCCGCAGAACCAATCACGTGGCGCATCGTGATTGAACTCTAAAGTCGGCAGATAATACTTCAGTTGTGATGAGCATGAGCATGCGCACCATCACAGCGTTGTTGATTGAAGCGAATGCGATGTCCCCCCTCCGCATAGCCACAATGGATGAGCGCAGAGGTGAAAACATCTTCTGATTCGCCTTTAGTGCCACAAGCACCGCTACCGCAACCAAGGGCTGCAGTTACGCGATCTTGTCAGTTACTTTATCGGCCCAAGGTGAGACTAGGAGCCGGAAAAAAACTTGAACTTTTGTTCAGTAGCTTCGTTGGCGCTGATGTCTGCTCGTGCTTTGTGTTGGTAGCGGAAAGTTAATTATAGTAATCTGATCGGAGTCTCAGGCTGTTGGAACGACCCTACGTGATACTGCAAGTCATCCGCCGGGTCTATTTTCTATGGGGAGGCGGTGGCCTTCGTGATGACTCGGACTCTCCGAGTCGGGATGCCAATTTCCAGGGAAAATACCCCATTCCAGGTCACAATGTTCACACACACCCACGCACACGTGTCGAGTACCAGTGCTGTAACTGCATTGATGGGTTCAAACCCTTCTCTGGTGCTGTATCGCCTCGCCTCGGGCCACTCTTCCTGCCCGAACCTGATATATGGATGACTCGGCATGCAACCAAACCTGGCCTGCCCGCATCCTTCAACTCCTCTTTTTTTTCCCCTGAGTCCTTGGCGCTACTAACGGATCGGCTTGTTCTCCTTTACGCATGTAGATAACCCTCTTGCTGTTATTCTCTCGCGACCGAGTCGAGCAGTGAGATAGCTGAACCGAAGTTGTTTTTCATTTTGGTTGATGATGATGTTGCGTCACATAACTCAATGGGGTTAAAAAAAACGGCCCTCGTGATAAAGTTTTCATATGTGGTACAGACGCCCATCACGGCAACCCTACCAAGCACATGCCTCCTTCTGGATTCTATCTTGCCAACCACATGGGGTACAGGGCTGGTTACAGATGCCATAGGGATGCAGCGTCGACGGTATTAGTTCGCGCGACTGGCCCGCAAGCATCGCGCTCCATCTCTTCCGGGGTATTAGGAAGCTCCAGCCTAACTTACATTTCGCACGCACCTCGAAATTTTAAATGCTTCTAGTGCACGTAGGAAACTGGGTGATCCATACGCTATTCAAGAACTACCTTACCTATACAATTGTCTTACCGCTGTCGCTACCACATTGGAGGCATGGGAGCGAAACTTAAACGCCAAGTTGAAAGAAATCAATTTTCCTAGGCGCACGACTCAGATATAAGTCCTATTATTAACTCATAATTAAAGGATCCCGGCTTTTTAAAAAAGATCGTACGTTATGGCACGCACCTCGAGCGCGCAAGCAACAGATCGGGCATTGGGTAGCTTGTTGTAAGTTACTGGGTACAGGGCCTATCCCTGGGTCTGAAAGTAGTAAGCAATCTACCCTGAACGGCCGCCTTCACAGTAGCAGCAGCAGCAGCAACAGTAGCAACAACAACAACAACAACAACAACAACAACAGAGTAGTAGCCATTGTGTGCCGAATAAGGTGATCCGCCCGAGTATCTTCACGTGCCTGGAGGCAATACACGCGGTGTTTTTGTGACTCCACGTCCTTAGTTGGTTACCGTATAGCAGCGAGGGGTAAGGATCAGATTAAGAAAAGGCAGGCACCATTCCGACTAGTCAGCGAGCATGGTGTGGACATCCCCTTTGTGTGTTGATCACCTCTAAGTCCATACATTTATCTGACGTCCTGAGCAATCCGCTAGTCAGCAGTTCCAGCCAATATGCCACGCGGTAGACTTGATGGCGCCTGTCATACCATAACACGATGCTAATGGGGAGAATTCAGAAGAAGCATGCATGGAAACCTGCAAATGTCACTTGCTTTGCGACTCCGACTGTCTAAACTTATGATGAACAACGATGATTGACAGGGTGGTGGCTGCGACGTGGCTGCTTTTGGGGGCAGAGGCACCGCAGATCTTTGTGTAGGCGAATCAGTGAGGAAAAAAAATGTTGACTAGTTGTAGTAGCATGAGATCTCTGGTGGCTGCTTGGATGCCCGCCTGTGCAGCGGTCGCTGTCACGGTGGCACTAGTTGTAAAGGCACAGAAGAGCCAATGTCTTACTGGCAAGTGACTACAGTAGCTCCAACAAGAACGGCGAACGGCAGGAGTCGGAGCACCCCGCTTTGAGCAGGGTTCATGTAACTTATGTGCCTGGGAATTGTGTTTCGGCCCCAACGCCACTAGTAGGGTGAGACGCCGGGGTCTTTGTCGGTAATCCTGGCATTCTTCTGTCGCCTGTCATAGAACAGAAAAACGGGCTGAAGTGACCCACCTCGTAATGAAGGAAGCAGCATTACTGCTGAAAAAACCCCATGTAGGGGACGAGCTCCTGAAGTAGCGCATCACTAAGGGCATGAAAAATAATTGCCCTTTTTTGACAGGAATTATCCTACTTTTTCTAGAAATGGCCAAAGTGAACAAAATTGCGGCGAAGGCGCCATGAATCCTGCACAGTTTGCTGTGCTTCGGGGGCCGGGTATTTGTATGGTCAAACGCCTCTCTCAATCCGTTCCAGTGTTTCACATATCTGTAAGCCTCGGATTCTCGAAGTTGGCTACAGCCATAGCCAGTGTGCCGTAGGACGGACACCAGGATCCGACCGAATGAACGGGTTGTTGAAGCCGAGAATTCCGTAATAATGATAATTAAATGGGTTGATAATGGCACTTCAATCAAATTATAATCGATAAAAACTTTACAGTCGCACTATAAACCGATTACAATACTTATGAATGAGGCTGGTGGCTACTTATGAGGCGGAATGGATGGATCTGAGAGATTCAAAACTGGCATTACATTCACCTGTACACTACATAGGGCTTCAGGGCGCACGTTGAATCCAAAAAAAGTCGAGCCGGCCAATTATTTATCCACGCACCCCGGTTTTCCGACAATGCTTACAAAAATAGAATAAGGCCACAGATCTCATCGTAATCAGCGAAATCCGTGAGCGCGGTCACTAGGTGTGTAAGGCTCTGATACAGGACTCCCTAATCGACAGGGCCCTGTCATTGTCTTTTCAAGGCTCCTGAGGGCAGCCAACTTGAAGGGCGATCACGTCACAACGGTAAATTTCTCGCTCGTTCGTCTTGTCGTCTCACAACAAGCTCAGGTCAGGGTCTTACCTGGTATCAGAAGTAGCTAGTGGTTCGCCATCCCGGAACTTGAAGCGGTGGTCGCACCGGAGGTAGCACGATGCGGGCGTCTATTTGGACTTATTCCCTCCAGTAAGACTATTAATATTTAGCGATCAAAGCGCTCTGATCTGTCCAAGAATATTGCCCAATGTAGTTCAGTAAATTGTAGGGGTGAATGCCTCAAGCTTTTCGGGCTAGGATCATCCGGATCTGGCCAGCTCAAGGGACACCAGTCATTTAGGCACTCCATTCTCGTTCCGTTTTCTCCCCCTACCTCAGGCTGCCCGGGCTCGGAGGGTCCCTGTCCCCCCAACAAACTATATGTGTCTAGACTCCCAGACGCTTCCCACGCCTTTTCGCTCTTACTCTCATTCACCTCCCTCAAGCCGCGCAACCGCACACCTCCCACACTGCTTTGTTATGACTCTCAAGCCAACTTGTCACCATTCCCTGTGTCTTGCATTGTTAAGTACTTCACCTGTGGCTCTCACTATCGCTTTTCTCCCTTATTGTCTCATTTCATGTATAGAAACCCTCCGAGTCCATGCTCGCCTTGTAATCAAAATCATTCCCACGCGTTTCCTCTTCTAAAGCACTCTACGCGATAACCAAAGCGTTTTTCTGCAATTTCCGAAGCCTTCTAGCGATCCCAAGCTCAGCGTCATCCGCGTCTAAAGTCTTCTCCTGTTAGCTATCTCTCCCTCCTGTTTTCTGTCTACACCTTCGCTTGGGACGATATTGTACCCTCGCAGCACCCATCTACACCAGCGACGATGTTCGCTCACATGTGTTCACGACCCTGCACACAAAGTTGTGGTATTCCCTACGTTTACGCAAATCCCAAGGCAGTGTTGAGGACCGAGTTCTAGTGTTTATCCTTTACGCATAATGACGTTTTGATTCAGCATTGGAACATGGAACGAGGTTCAGAATAGCTAACGAGGAAAGCCGCGACGCGTGGTGTCAGATCAATGAGACTGGCAAATGCGAAAGACGAGGACAGATAGTAAAACGTAGGAAATACACAAAGCAAATGCAATAATGGAAAGATAATGCGGGGCAGATGGGTGGGAGGACAAAAGGACAGTGATTAGGGTGTTTCAAACCGGTTTCTCGCAAGATGGGCATATGTAGGGAGGAGGCGCCTCTTCACTCTGGACTCTCTTCCGCGCCAGGAAGCTTTCGCTGCCGCATTCATCGTCGGGATAGATCAGCTCTTCCACTTCGATGCCCTCCAAGCCATCGAGCCATCGATCGAGCGTGATATCATTCAGGAGCAGTCCGGGACGGCTCTCCGCCCACGGTGTGCCCGCATATAGCTGCGCCCACTCGCGCGCTTCGCACACGGTTTTGACGTTCCCGACCACCCCATGCGTGGGGCCGCCCCTGATGATCGGCACACACGCAAGACGAAGAAGGTCTGGGGGCACTCTGGGCACCCGCGCTTGTGGTATGTCCAGGAAATCTCTAATGCGCTCGTCGGACGATTTAGTAGATATGAAGCCATTTTCGTGGAGACAGCTCTCGTGGTACCATCGCTTGCATCCAAAGCGTGGGCAGAGGTGCATTGGATCTGATTCATCTGGGTTGTAAGGCCGCCCACAGATGCACGTGATGCTCTCGAAGACATTTGGCTGCGGTGCGGTTTCAGCATGGTACAGATGGATCGACGTGAGAGCTATACAGACTTTCAGAGAGCCAAAAAGCGAATTGTACGCCCGACGGGTGTAAAAGCGCTCGGCTGGAATGGGTTCCTGTTCTAACGACATCTCATCGTAATTCATGACGGTTGCTTTCCCTGCAATTGCATTCAGCCAGAAAAAGAGAGGAAATGCAATCAAGCCGTCGAGATACCATTGATAGATAGGGTAGAGATCACTTGCCGATCTTGCGATAGGCTGCGCTCGAACTTCCCATAGCATGATGTATCCCTGTCGCTCGGGTATTCACGGAAAGAAAGACGGAGTACGCAGGCACTTACATACTGATTGGGGTACCAGCTACCTGTTCATGTTCTGCGATATCCTTCCCTGAAAAATACCATTGCACGATGACCCAGGTCTTGGAACGGCGGTGAGTGAGCTCACTTTGTCGCAAGAGAAGAACAAAGATGAACGGACGTTTCGAGGTGAATTGCCACGGATGTCTATGATCTTGCCGACCCAGGAGTCCCACACATCATAGTGTTTGTCTGGCCTCCAATCGTGATTCAGAATGAGGATGCTGAATAAGGAGCGTGACGGGTGATGCTCTCAGCGGTGATGCATTTCGAGACCATGGGAGGGAACTCGAACGTACTCCTCTTCCAGGTGAAACGTGATCTTGTCCCCGTTTCTGGGGTCGTTCACTACGAGGGGTTGAAGCGACACGACGAGGCTAGTTAGGTTGGGGGGCCTACCGGTACAGAATTGCATACGTTTCCAGGATCTCCACTGCTCTGACGTAGGGACACTACGCTGAATATCCTTGCGACGCTTGGAGGGGGAAAGAGCCCTCCTCTGTTGGGGTTTCTTAGCAGTCAGTGTTCGAGCGTATCGCATGGCGTCGCATGCAGAGAAGAACCAATGTCGAGATCGAGATGGAACTTAAAAAGACCCCGCTCCCTGCCCTGCGCGCCTTCCAAAACGGAAATCTTCACACCAAAAACAGTAATAAATTGAACGCCGTTCTCAGCCACGCGGCAGATCACGTGTCAACACGCACTACACGCACGGCTGCGGCTGCGGCTGCGCACTACTCGTAGAACATCCATTGGATCAACTGCGCCTTTGATCTCTCGCACTCTCGGCACATTCATGCCGTAAACGTGGGACACGTTCTTCTCGTCTGCCAGCGCAACACCCTGGAGCGTGGTCGAAATTTGATGCAACCGGCCGCGCGACCACGAACACATAACAACTACATCTGGCTGACGATTGCGTCGATGAAAGTGAGCGAGTGGTTTGTAACCGGAACACTACTGAAAAACCCGCTGTTGGCCCCATTACGATAATTGGAACTTATTGTATTGGATGCCAGGAAGGAACTCTTCACGGCCGCGCTTTGGACAAAGTCGGCATGATCCATCCATCGATACTTTCCGCTCACTACTCCGTATGATGAGGAAACCTCTGAACATATTCTGTGGGAGCGTGGGTCCGTCGTAGAACTACCACTCCAGGTGAGAGCTGCGGGTCTGTAATGAGGGAATTGCCTCCTTTCCAGGATGATTTTGGGAGAGAAAGCTGCAGCAGTGTCTGTTTATCGGAACATGGATTTAATTTAAGAACATTGTGGTCACGAGCGGCGCGAGCGTGAAATGAGGGGACACCCGGCACTGAAAGGGATAGTACTCGCGAGAACAAAAAACGACTGACAGTCGGTCTGTTGCACTATCCCAGGTCGGAGACACTCCTTCTCCAAACCGTGGCGGGCATCTTCCACGAACACCCGGTTCTGCGCACCGCATGCCTAGCCGAGTCCGAGAGATGAATGATGACCCCACAGACTTGGTGATTCAGTTTGGAAACGTGAAACATTGCTCTCCGTGATTCCCGGGTACCTGTCCAAAATCACGTGCGATTATATAATAACAGCCACTGGCGTTTTGTGCATGTCCAGCTTCTTGGTGACAAGTGCTCGTACTGCAGCCGTAGGGAGTGGCGTGCGCAGACAATTTGGCGCGTCCCGATCACAGGTGATGTAAGATCAGCGCTAAACGGCAGACCAAGAGGGAGAAGACGATCTATCGATGATCGTCTACAACGGAAAGTTCAATGTAACTGTGTCGGTAGTAGCTCTCAAATGGCGATCAATCTACCGTTGTCGCCGAGTTCTCTATGAGCTGCAGAAAGTTGTCACATGGAAAGGACGCATGGGGATAGAAGCTCTCTAACAATACTACTAATAGTAATCAATTAGTATCGAGTCATACAAACTTAGTAGCCGGCCCTGCGCACAGAGATGGAAGAGTTCCGACCCACGACAGTGCTCAGTTATTCCATCGAGCTGTGTTTGTCTTTTTTTGACAAGCAATGTATCGGGTAGCAGAAGGACAGGAAGAAGACATGTTCAGGCTGGTACAACGGTACGATGACACACCGTGTCAGTGTGTTATCATGATATGATGCTTCGACAACAATTGGGTGATGTTCTTGTCTCTCCTCCGCAATGCTACTTGATAGTGAGTTTGGCCTTCGTCATTTCGAACATGTACATCCACACTCACCCAAGGAGCAGGTTTACCAACTTGAGGTAACCACTGCCTGATGCGAGATGCGGTGAAGTCCAGTGATCCTGCTTCTTCCGACTCGCACTCACATCAGCGCCGTGATCAAGTAATACCAGCGCGGTGCCCAGACACCCGAATCACGATACTCCGTGCGATGCGGTCCACCCAGACTGATCTCGGAAATTCACATCTGCGCCGTGCTGGATCAATAGCTTTGCAACTTCTAGTCTCCCTTCTGACGTTACGTCTAGCAGAGTCCGGTGGCGTTCATTCCGTTCTTTGGCAGAGGCGCCGCGATCAAATAGTGAGCGTACAACGTCAAGATTCCCTTTTCCGATGCGAAGTATAGCACTCCCATCATTACTGTCAGGGGGATTTGAATCTTGCGAATGACTGAGCGATGACTGTAAAAGGTCAGAATGCCTGTTTTGTGATGCTTGTGTTCGATGGAGACGTACTAAAACCGTTCGAGGATCCATACCTCCCATGCACTCCGCTAGGATCTTGGCGACGTCAAGTGTCCCGTTTGCAGATGATCTAAAATAGTCTCATTATTGCCCTTCCGCGTTGACATCTGTGCACTCGATGTAGCGCGCGAAACGGCGCGCCCGTGAGTTCGAGAGATAAACAGGAAAAGGGTGAGGCGACCGGCGAGACAAGAAAAGGCCAGCCACATCGACGAGCAAGGTGAGAGAGACTTTAGAACGAGAACGAGGAGCGTTCCGCAACGCGAACGTGTCAAGATGCTTGACGGCTCGGTGGCTTCGGTTGGGCGTCGAGAGGTAAGGGCGTCGAGGAAAACAGCAGGGAGAAGGGTTTTGAGGAATTCACACAACTTTTGGAAGGGAAAATGCCTAGAGTGAAGGGTGCTTGCCCCCGAGGAGGCTTCTCTGGGGCTTATACAGCTGCGCATGTGTGTCTAGTTACAGTAATTTATCTGTCAATAGTAGGTGGTCGGAACGAGACAAAAGGTGAACGCTACAGATGTCCGGACACGAATAGGCGAAGCAAATTTCTCGCCTCTCCCGCCATCACGGTGCCTCCGACGCGCGCGACATGCACTTGGAATTCCGGCAGGCCACTCTTACAGGTTTCTACAAGCTCCTTTCTTTGGTACTGCCAACCGATCAGATCTGCATCCACATCCGCAGGAAACATTTTCGAGAAGCTACTCAAACAACACTCGTCGCAGCAAAGCACGGCCAACCCGTCAGATAAATCAAAACGTGAACCCTCAGGCGAGGCCCATGACGTCCCACGGATCAAGATCTCACCCAACAGTGACATATTCACCCCATACACCTCTACTGGCGTCCCCAAAAGCGCGTAATTCCCATCTACGAAGTGTAAGGTCAGCGTGTCCGCTTCCCATACAACCGCACCTTTACACCCTTTGTCCTCAAAACCGCTGCAACGACCCTGGCACCTTAGTGTGCCACCAGACCATCGCCTCCTCACCCTTTGCCTTGCCCGCGTGCCACAACGCCACCACTTGTCTCGCTTCGTCCTTTCTAGATAGCTTGCTGCGCTGCCACGTGCAACGCTTAGATCTTTGCGCCTGGGTATACTACGTGCCTCGTGTTCTCATTGTTCTCTCCCTTTATGGTATGTTTCCTTTCATCCTTCTATCGCGCCCTGTTTGCAGATTGCTGCGGTATCCTATGATGGTCTACCGAGGGCGCACCCCTAACCTAAATTTTTGGGATATATACTTCGCCTGGTTTTTCGGACCTGGGCCCTCGTCTTGATTCTTCTGAGCAATCTTGCCCTCCTGTGCAGGCTTTCTGTGTCTCCGTGTCTCGCTTCTGGCTCGTTTTCTTACTGTCCTCTTCATGCACACTGAATTTGTAGGACTACTTTCGACACTGTACTCCATGTTTCTGGGCCATGTATACCTGTGTTCTCTGATGTATTTAAAGCATCTAGTTTATGGAATAGAAGGGCAAGTGAGGTAGCATCTGAAAGCTCTCACGAACCCCATTTACTTCCTCCCTCAACTCGTGCGATCATTTCTTGAGTGCTTCAGCCTCATGTGAGATCACCCAGTCGCACAGGACCACTATAGCCCCTCCTTCCTTCCCCTCCTGCACCCTTCGGACTCACCAGCGTGTACGCCTGCATGCACATCTGACTGCCTGCTGCCCCAGTGAGACGGAGTCAGTATATTCCTCCATCTCTAAAATCCTACCTGCTTCCTATTCGCATATTTCCAGAGACGGTGTCGTGTGTAGGAGGACCGCGGCTTTCCTGTGGGTCATCTGCTGCTGGTATTTGGCGATCGCAACACCAACCTGGTCAAAGTACTCGCCGGAAATGACGCCTTTCTCTCCAGCTAAGTATGCGGTCGGCGCCGAGGAGAAAGTAGCAGTTACCCAGACATTGCCTTGTAGGTGCGCCTTGAGAATAAACTTTGTCGCTAAGCCCTGGTAGGAAGGTGAGCCAAGCGGAAGATTAAACTACCCATTGCGAGCTGGCGTACAAGATTGTTGTAGCCGCCCTGACATGGAAAGCAATGGAATAAAAATATCGCATGCCCTGAGGCCAGACCAAAAAAGATCCGCGCCTTGGGGAGTGGCGGTCTGAACTGTTCCGTCTGGGACTATGAGCTCGCGCGAGTCAATATTATCGATCGTCAGCCCGAACTGGTTCGTCTTCCACGAATATCCTTTGGCACCACCAAAGACACTCATGAGCAACCAAACTACGGTCGAGTTTGAACAGCCGAGTATAGGTCCAACAACACTGACACCGGGTACACGCCCGCCGACGACGTTCAACCCGGTCCTGTCCAGCACCTTGTAGACACCGTCACACCCACGAGCCTCGCGCCGATCGCAACTATGTTAGCTGTCCGGTTAACAGTGTTAAAACGTGTTATGGCGACGTGCACACCAGACGTGGGCGGGAAACCGGGTTGGTAGAATGACCTCTGCCCTTGATGGCAAAGGATGTGCGCGTGTTTCCAAGTATGCGCAACCACGGTCACAAACGCGGAATGGGGATTGTCAGAGCGGTCGCGGTGGGATTGAGGATACACGTGAAAGGGGAACGAGAAAGGAAACGCACGATCGTGCCGATATCCGGAGGTGTGCGCCGCTCGACGCTGCGCGTAGACCGCGCCGAAGCTGGTGAGGTGTGATTCGTTGCGGATCGGTTCCATTACAGCTCGAGCCGTAATGAGCAGGAAGGAAACAAACGTGGGTAATATACGGCAGAGGCGTTCGAGACTGCCATTGCGATATGTGCACACATATCTTGGGATTTTAGCGTGTCGCTGTCATTTTGTTGAGATACTGTGCGCGCGAGCGCCACCAACGAGAGGAGCGCAGCAGACGCGAGAAGAGCCAGTCTGACCATGGCCCACACAAGCAGAGGAGGATGGCGGAATGGGAGTTAGCCTTGTTAAGGATGTACTCCGTCAAGGAGACATGCGCAAGTTATAATTCTGGCCGATTTCATGTTGGGTTTAATCCCAATAACACGATGAAAACTTAGCCGTTAGGCTATTGTGGTGGACGGAGGATTTATTCAGCATGTCTTGGCTTACTACTAAGAGCGGAGGTATTCGACTTGGAAGGAAGGTTGATGAGGAATTGTGCAAACGCGCACCGGATAATTGGCCTAGCTAAGGGCAATGGTGAGCCAGCGCTGAGAGGCGGTGCCTAAAGGCTCAAGAAGCGGGAGCTTCGGATATTCAAGAGCTCAAGTTGCATGCTGCGGTGAGCGGATAGCGCAGCGGTGAAGTAGGTCTATCAGTGTTTCAATTGTCAGCGGAAAATGGACCTATTGAGACGGGAAATCTCGGTAACTTGACCTGGTCTCTCCGAGGAGAAGCGAACATTTGTCGATTCCGTAAGCGGCTTTATCCAAGCAGACTGCAGCAGGATGCCAGGGTCAACGAAACAGGGCATCACCATGAGCCGCTGTAAGCGAAGAGGAAGGTAGATAACGCCTGACTCGGAGTATGTACGGTCACTAAACGTCACTGGCAGGCTCGGTTCCACATCCGCTGCAAGATCCGTTTAAACGCTTCGCAACACAGAGGGAATTGCATTTTGAGATTTGCTTACAGGTCATCCAATCATCTCTCCGAAAAATTTATCTCCGCTGGTACTCTGTCGGCGGCTTGTCACGGTATCGAGATTCCACAACGACCCTTTTAGAGACCAGGAATCACCCTCGACGAGATGTCGAATTGGTGACTGCACACGCTGAGAAGGACGAGGTTCAGGGTTTTGAGCAGTGGCAGGAACTAACACGCTCAGGCTGGTGAGAACTTGAAGGATTTGGGTCAGGCCATAGTTGCTACTAAGGCTACAAGGCGAAGCACGCCCAACGGAGGCACGTCGAGATGCGATGGTCGGGACATACTGTATCTCTCCCAGGGCCAGAGGAGCAGGCGAACTGAAAGAGGCGGAAGCCATCATGATGTAGTAGTCCCTATTCTATTCGCGATTAGCTTCCCATGCTCACTTCAATTATGGTATTTCACTTCGCCCGGCTCTGCTTTTCGCTGTCTATACTCTGCATATATATTCGCCACGCAATAAGGGTGTCCAATTGTTGACTTGGAAAAAATGCGACGTACGGTATTATTTTGCCCACCCCGGAATTTACGTGACCGAAAACCGTCAAGTCGACCAGCACATCCCTGTCTTCGCGACTGGCCAGGCGCAGTATAGATGACTCTATGATTCAGAATCTTCCACCCGAGATCCTCTATCACATATTCCACTATGCCTGCGTGGACCAAGGCGTGACCGCTCGCTCACTCTCGCTTACATCCAGATATATTGCGTCTGTCTCTTCCCGATTCTTGTTCAACACTCTCTACATTCCGGGAGTGGACCGTCTCGAACGTGCTCTCCGTCGTCTTGTCCCTCTTCCACCCCATCTTCGTAGGGTATACCACCTCTTTGTGGCGGACCGAGATGGACAGATATCACCAGAGCGGTCTCTGAGTCGTCTGGTACGTTTTTCCTCTTCGGCAACCGTGCGTGAATAGCCCAATCGAAATGCATGTTTCCCAGGATCAGAACTTTATTCATATGCCATCCAGCCTACTCTCACAACTCTTATTTCTCGTTGCGCCAACACTCCATACCCTGACGGTTGTTGTTCAAACCGGGCTTGTCAGTGGGATCCTCGAACGCATCGCCAGCACACCTCTGCACTACCTGACGGACCTAACTTTGAGCTTCAACTATACCCGCATCGCCGTTTCCCCAGACTCGCATCTGCTGCATACTTCGGCCAGCGCAAACCTCCCCCGGCTACGTTACCTGCACATCGACACGTGCCACCCCCTGACCACTAACATCGAGCCGGCGGTCGCTCTCGTCACATCACAGGCACCATGTCTCACCACACTCCACGTCTCCGACGTCCTCCTCATGCCAGGTTGCTCTGCCGTCCTCGCGCGGATGCTCGGCCGCCTTCCGTTGCGGGCCCAGCACGGGTGGGTCGTGCCCGACGACGTGCTTGACGCAGTCGCGCGTCTCCCATTCAGTGTGCGGGAGTTTTCGCTGCAGGTGCACGCCGGGCCACTGACAATACCCGGGGAAGTCCGGCTCGTGGAACGCATGGCGAGCATGGACTATGGCGATGGGTTCATACTCCTTCCACAGACCCCGAAGAGGGACTATCAACATTGGAAGGAGGAATGGCTCGCTCGAGCTGTTGGGAGTTGGCCGGAGGAGGTCTGAGCGTACGGTCGGCGCTACCTTGTCAGCCCTTGGACGAGTCATTGTTGCTTGGCACCTTGAAATGATACATCACCGCCAAATGTGTGGGATAACTTCGGGGGTGGCCGTCACCTCGCCTAATGTACCACTGGGTCAAAATTGGCATCTCTCTCCTTCTGTGAACGCCCTGTGTGTCTTTACTGAAACGATTACGATCCCAAGTCCCCCAACGGTGACCATTTCTCTCTGAGTACCCCCTCGAATCATGCCATGGTTCCTGATCCTGCTAAATGTGATCAGGCCGATTCAGACGCGAAGGGTGCGAGCTCCCAGGCCAACAATACGTACCCAGAATTTGACTCTTGTTGATCGGAGGATCCTATATGCAGGCAACAAGCGTGGAAAGGTGACAACCTACTGCTCCCAAGCGTCTCCAGCATCAAGGCCAGGTTATCTTCCGCCGACAAAGGTCACTATGACATAGGTTCAGCTATTGATACACTCCGTCCCACGTGATGCAGCATCCCACGGCTTCAGCTTGACAACCAAGAGGATTTCAACGCCTGGAGCTGATGTGAAATCAGGTTGTTGGCATGACCCTCACTCGTCGCCACAAACGACGTACCTGTATGACCTCGAATCACTAATTGCAAAGGTAGCCACGATAGGGCCAAGAGCTACTTCGGGGCCCGGCCTGGGAAATTGTTTGTTGTTGACCTACTGTAGGGCGTTAAAGTAGACCTTGTTGAGGCGGCTTGTTGCAGCCAGAGCGATCTGAAAAGTCTCACCATGGGACGCGTTGTCACAACAGTCCGAGACTGAGTGAAGGAAGGCTACTTGCGTGTGAGAGGGCACCAGAACCGTGCTATGAGCTCTACCAGGGATAAAAGACCCTCAGTCCACGGTGCTCCACGCGGGCAATATCAGGCATGAGTTCGTTCGAATGAGTTTCCAGGGCCAAAAGCTAAAGCGGCAGGGCATACATGCGGGTAATGTACTGTACTGTAGCATCACCCACGTCAGTTCAACTCAATTGATATTTGATCCTCTGTAAAAACGGTCATCAGCGGAAAGTCCACAGCTTCGACACTGGTCACATATCAGCCACATCAGATCTGGTCACTTTCCCATTATTCAGATTTCAGTTGGCGCCTATTGTCATTTTGGGTCGGTTTGACTACCGCTTCATAGTGGGGATATTCCATAGAGCCTCGGATTCCACTCCTGGCAAGGGCCAGCGTCGCGTGGTTGGCCTATGAAACGAAGAAAAACATGACCCCTGCGTGTGAATCTGACTTATATTCCGCACGGCGTAGCAACGAGGTACAGGGCGGTTGCGTATTACTGAGTAGACGCAGGGGTGGTGGAAGGGGTTTAGTATGAACCGTGGGAAAACGGGAAACCACATCTGGGGCAGAGGGTTGGGTCGGAGTCAGGGCGTTGCCCTCGTTGAAGGTATTACATTGTTTAAAAGGGCCCCTCGTGGCGCCTTTAGTCCTAGGACCGGTTAGGTGTTTCTGAAGCTCCACTAAGATGGGATAGTTCCTGCGAAGGTGAAGTTGTGAGGGCGGGGCTCCTCTACAGTTGGGGTATTTAGCCCCAGAGCCGGAGAGGGTGCTGTGGTTGCTTGGAGTGGGGCAGGTGTTCCGGGGGTACGTTTGGGTGGGGTTTGCTTCCAGCGCTTGACCGTGATCACATGCCCAAGGGCATAGAGGTGCGGTGGCGCAGGAGGGTCTACGCGGTCGTGCCGTCAGGGTCCTCAAAGGACACGGAGGGGGAGGTAGCGCCAGAGTGGTATGTTGTAGGGTCCCGGACCCAAGAGGGCTTCTGGGTGATGGTGAGGGCGGCATATGCAGGGTTCTCGGCGGCAAGTGCTTTGTGCATCTCGTCGGGTCTGTAGGCAACATGACCCCTGCGTTTCCCCATGTTCGGTAGCCCCAGTTTCGAAACCGCTTGCCAAATCGACGTCCGAATTCGGCAAATCGGCTGTTTTCGAAGTCAGGACGTTCGATTTGGCAGGCGCCGGTTTCGAAGAAACCAGAGCTACCGAACGGGCCCTTAGGCCTTAGGTCCGAGTCGCTTCTTAGGCGGTGAAAACTTGAATTTGTCAAGTAGAACCATGCGGTTCTTGCACCCTGACCATACAGTATCGGACCGTATCCACACCGTGACGCTTCGAATGCGGCGTTCTGGGATCTCCCTGCAGGCTGCAGCACACACTAGCGCTAGCGGGGCGTATGAAACCTAATACTGTACGTACTGGTAGGCTTCTTCAAGCCCACCCTTTCCTCACCCGATCAGACGTCTCAGGGCCAGTTGTCGGCATTAATGGTATAATCGTAAACACACGTAATAGAATCCATGTATCCACGTCTGTGAAAGAGCTAATCAAGAGTTCCCCCCCTCCGAGCTGCCGATGGGCAACACATGCGACGCGCAGCAGGGAAGCACGCCCCAAGTCACAGCCCCCTGGATCAGAACTTGAACCCTCCCGCCAGGCCCATGACGTTCGTCGGATCAACGTTTTTCCGAATCGCCGTCAACCGCGGCACATTCGCCCCATACACAGCCTCGACGGACGTCCCGAACAGCGCGTAGTTCCCATACAGGAAGGCATTGGCGACGTCCTGTCCGTCCGCAACGGCTGCAGCACGCACTGCATCCGTGCTCTGTCGCAGCGCGGCGGCAATGTCGGTGTCCAGATCGGCGTTTGACCACCCGAAGTAGAGGTTCGTCGGGAGGAGCGGGCGCGAGCGGTCCGGCGGGTAGGCGGAGGGTGTGGTGCTGTGCGAGAAAAGCCCTGGATCGAAGGGCTCGACGTCATACGAGACAAACGTGCTTATGTCTAACGCCGTAAGCTTTTCGCCCCAGAACTGACGTTTGGGGGATTTTGTCAGCGAGACAGACTCGGAGAAGGCCGGGAGAGCAACTTACGAAGGTTTCATTGACTATCGCATCTAGGAGTGCAGGAGAATAGTCCAGGACGGGGACAGTGCTAAAATATCCTCTACGCGGAACTGAGTTCCCCCTCGGAGGTAGGGTTTGGGCACGACTGACCTCTTGGCAAACGGATCGGACGCGGGGAAGAAGTTGAGCAACTCGGGGAATGTCATCGAGCCCTTGGTGATTTCGAGTATCTCGAAAAAGTCGTCAAAGGTTCCATCAGGCGGCTCGGGCCCATCGTAAAACATCAATAACTCGACCGAGGGCTGTGAAGTACTCAGAGTGTCAGAAGAGGCGTCAGGTAGGAGAAAGAAACCGGGCACTGCGCACCAGATCAGCAATGGTGTTGTAAGTCGGTAGTATCGCGGCTTTCTTATCGTCCCACTGCTGGTGGAAATTGACAATCGCCTTGTTCACCTCTTCCATGAAGGGGGCAAGAAAGGTGGCGAAACCGCCCTTGTTTCAATCAGAATTGGGTACGTGGGCGGCACCCAAGAAAAAGAGACAGTTACCCAGACTAGACCTTGGGGGTGTGCATTGAGTACAAACTTAGTCACTATGCCCTGGCGGGAATGTGAGCCAAATTAGGAGATGCAACCGCATCATGTGAGGCTACATACAAAGTTGTTGAAACCACCCTGGAGCCGAATTCAGCACGTAACTTGGAAAGAAAGGGGATAACGGTATTGCATACCCTGAGGCCAAACCAAAGATCCTCGTTCTGCGATGTGACGGTCTGAATTGTTCCATCTGGGAGAACGAGCTCGAACGACACTACGGTATCAATCGTAAGCCCAAACTGGCTTGTCTTCCATGAATATCCTTTGGTACCACCAAACAGGTTCCATGAGCAACCAAAACACGATCGAGTGGAAAGAAAGACTACATACCGCCACCAAGGATAAATCCAGCAACGCCGACGCCACGTACGCGCCCGCCAACGACGTTCAAGCCAGTCCCATCCAGTGCCGCGTATACATCGTCCCATAGGAGCCCTGCGCCGATTGCGACGGTGCTGGCTGTCTGGTTAACGGTGACGGTGTTAAAGCGCGTCATGGCGATATGCACGCCAGGAGTGGACGAGAAACCGGGGTTGCTAGTATGACCTCCACCCTTGACAGCAAAGGGCGTGCGTGTCTCGCCAAGTATGCGCAACTACGATCACAGCGGCGGAAAGGAAATTGTCAGAACCGGTTTTATGCGATGGGGTAGGGTATAAGGCTAGAGAAGAGGGGGAGAGAGAAATCCAACGCACGATCGTGCCGACGTCTTGAGGCGTGCCAGGCTCGACGCTACACGCAGACTGCATGGTACTCGACGCGGCCCAGTGCGCGATGTCTTCGGTATATTTCTCTGAGGCTGGTGAGGGGTGGTTTGATGCAGGTCAAATCCGTGAGCACTGGGACGAGCGAGCCAAGCGATGAACAGGACTTACGGGGGTAGAACACGGCAGAGGCGCTCGAGATGGCCGCTGCAATGCGCCCACATGTATCCTTGAAGCCTGTCGTGTCGCCGAGGGTTTGTTGTGTTGCAGCGTGCGCGAGCACAGCGAACGAGAAGAGGACAGCATACGCAAGGGCGACCATGGTCCCACACAAGAAGAGAGGGAGAACGGAGGGGTAATAGTCGAGTTAGCCCCCTTTAAGGGCGGACTGGAGGCGCGCAGGGGTGATGCGATAAGCGCGTTCAGGTAGTTGAACTATACCACACTGACTAGGCAGGTACATTTCACAGGCTGGCAGGTCGGCGTTCGGGGAGTGTTGTCTAAGCTGCCCGAGTAAGTGGCGTAGTGCAAGAAACCAAGACCAACCGAGCATGCAGCAACAGGGTAATATCACTACAAGCGGCGCAAGTAGACTGATCCCTGGCGTTATGAGGCCCTGATTTGGGGCCCAAATCCAAGCCGCAGCCGAAGAGCACATTGCGGACGTGGTGTGGCGCCCAATCATAGTGGATCTAGAAACGTTTGACAGATACGTTATGGTCATGCAGCGGGTCCTAGTCCTGGTCGGAATTCGGGCGGAGCGACCGTGACCGGGCCAGGCCTTTGAGAGAAGCAATGCTATTCCGCCGTACTGTCCTGTACTAGTATTTCAGGCGTATTTATCATATGACCTCAGGCTACTATTGCGGTAGAAGGCCGAAACGTGGCAGTGAAGGCACGCAGAGGCTACAAGACGAATGGCATACGCGGGGAGTCTGTTCCAGTATCAAATACTTTACGGACGCCGAAGAGGGGCGAGATTCGAGAATTCTTGTAGCAGAGGGAATCACTGCCGCATAAGTGGGTGCCAGTCACCTAGAGACAGCGGCGGTATTGTTGCCAAGGCTACCGCCGTTGACCGGCGTTGTGTTGTGGCGGGCGACTCGAGGTGATCATCAAAAATACTGTGCACACCCTCTCCTTTCTCCTTCATCAGGCAGGTCCTCTCTTCCTCCTCCTTTTCTTTCCTCTATCGCGCAGGTCGACACACGCAACATCCTCTACTCTACATACTCTCCGCCTACTAATAATGGTTCGCACTCGCAACGATGGTTTCGACTTTTCCGACGGCGCGCAGCCTCCCCTCGATGCACATCCCGACATAAACTATGGTGTCGATGCTCCTCCGCTCGATTATCTCCAACGCAACAGGACAGAACGCAAGCGTCTTCAAGGCCTTCAACGATCCAATACTGGTTCGTCTAAGTCCGTGACCCCTTACGAGCCCAAGACGTTTAAGGACAAGTGGGACCTTTGGATGATCAACGAGGGCGGGAAGCGCCTCTTTTTCGCCGTCTGGGTCTTCCTTCACCTCCTCGTCGCCGTCTTTGGAGTCTTGAACTATGGGTTAAAGGATAACCTCACCCAGGCCCGCGCTTTGTTTGGCATCACCTTCAGTTTGTCTGCTTCCTCCTCCTTGATGTAACTGTCTTCTGAACAGCCTTAGCCATCGCCCGTTCGGCCGCCCTGGTCCTCCACATCGATGTCATCTTCATCCTCCTTCCCATCTGCCGCAACTTCATCTCCCTCCTCCGCCGCACCCCTCTCAATCAGATCATCCCCTTTGACGAGAATATCACCTTCCACGTGGCCACAGCCTGGTCCATTGTTGTCGGCACCGTTGTGCACGTCCTCGCCCATATGGTCAACTTTGCCAAGCTCGCGATAGCTGACACGGACGCAAAGACAGGCGGTGCAAAGGTTGTCGTTTTCCTCAATGCCAACTTTGCTACCGGGCCCGGCCTCACTGGCTGGATCATGACCGCAGCCCTTGCCGTCATGGTCGTCTTCGCCCGCGAGAAGAAGAGGCGCGCCAACTTTGAGCGTTTCTGGTACTCCCACCATCTCTTCATCGTCTTTTTCATCTGCTGGCAGCTCCATGGCATGTTCTGCATGATCAAGCCCGATCGCCCGCCATACTGCTCCTGGAACACCATTGGCGTCTTTTGGGTCTGTCCACCTCGTGTTCTGCCTCGAGCGGAATCTCACGTGATTTTTCCCCCCTCAGCGCTACTGGCTCGTTGGCGGTGTTATCTGGATCTGGGAACGCGTCCTCCGCGAGATTCGCTCCCGTCACAGGACGTACATCTCCAAGGTGATCCAGCATCCGTCAAACGTGATGGAGATCCAGATCAAGAAGGAAAGGACGACAACTCGGGCGGGACAATACATCTTCCTCTCCTGCCCCGAGATCTCTTATTTCCAGTGGCACCCATTCACGCTCACCAGGTGCGTCCTCCCCTTACCCCTTTTCCTCCTCTAGCTGACAATCTCTCCTTGTAGTGCGCCGGAGGAAGACTACATCTCGGTGCACATCCGCGTCGTCGGCGATTTTACGCGAGACTTGGCCAAAGTGCTTGGCTGCGATTTTGACAAGAAGAGCGGAGGAGAAAAGGGCGAGAAGGACGTAGGCGGCAAGGTCGTCGGCACGAGCGCGAACCCGCCCTTGAACCACATCCTGCCGCGCGTCATGGTCGACGGTCCGTTCGGCTCGGCATCGGAGGACTTTTTGAAGTATGAGACGGTGCTGCTCGTCGGTGCCGGTATTGGCGTCACCCCGTTTGCCTCGTGAGTGCAAGATTGCCCTTATGGTTCGGGGTTGCTCACTTGTTTAGGATTCTCAAATCGATCTGGTATCGTATGAACAACTTTAACAACTCCAGGCCGACGCGTCTCTCCAAGGTAAAGATTTTCACTCCCTTGTTTTTCTTGACACCGACCCCAACCTGCGCAGGTTTACTTCACCTGGGTCATTCGCGACTTTGGCTCCGCCGAATGGTTCCACTCGCTCCTGCATGCGATCGAAGAACAAGACACGCAGAACCGAATCGAGATCAACATATACCTGACGGCGAAAATCAAAGAGGATGACGTGAACAATATCATCGTACAGGACGTCGGTGCTGAGAAGGACGCGATCACCTCGCTCCGTGCGCCGACTCACTTTGGGCGGCCGAACTGGGACCGCGTGTTTGCGAGCATCACCGATAAGCACCCCGAAACGGACGTGGGCGTGTTTTTCTGCGGGCCCCCAGTGCTTTCGCGCCAGTTGCATCAGATGAGCAACAAGTACTCGACCCCTGGTGGTACACGGTTCTTCTTTGGCAAGGGTGCGTATTTTTTTTTCCCTCTTCTTTCCCTCTTCCTTCGCAATATATTGACTTGCGTGTATACAGAGAATTTCTAATTCGTCAAGAACGATGGGACCCGAGAGGGACAGATATGTAATCACGGCAAAGTCTCAACCGACCTGTCGGGAGCATTCAACTTTTTTTATGGGCACACGCGCATAGCATGTATATGTTAACTCGTCATTTACACCCCCACTTCTAGGGGACCTGCCTTGATGGTCGGTATCGTATTGACCAGGCGCAGCGGAGCCTGCTTGTCATAATGTTATGATGTGTGTGACAACTTTGGTCGATTTTCGGAAGAAATCCTATAAGGCGATCGGAGATGTGGCCAGTCTAATACGATTGCGCGCGCGACTCGAAATAACAGTGAATTTGGTTACAATATCACTTTTCCCCGTGCCGCGCCACTCAAAGAGTCTAGTTAGAAAGCAGAAAGCCCCATTCGCGTTTTCTCCTGCTTACCACACTTGGTCTCTCTCTCCTAAGGCCATATCGTCCGAGGCATCTCACGCAAATCCACCCGTCGACAAACTTGGCGGTAATACGCCACACCCGACGTGCGGATCGTCCGTCAACTCGAGCTCGACCGTCGCACCGCGTACAAAGACGTCCCACTCGATGTAACAGTTTGATGCCCAGAGCCCTCCGTCGATAGTCACGCTCTGCCCCGCGTCAGTCAAAAAAAAACAGCCACGCAAACGCGCACGCGAGTTGCAGGGTAGGGTGGGAGAGTGTACGCACCTTGATGAATATTGACTCGGGAGAAAAGTTCTTCGCCTTGATGGTTGTCCGGGTATTGAAGAGCGGGTTAAAGAACGATATCCTTGGGAAGAATGGGGAGGAGAGGAGGAATTGCTCTGTTGCTGGCACGGGGTACAGCCCCGCAAGATGGAAAAAGGCGAAACTGGCCATCGCACCAGAGTCTACAGTACATGGCGAGTTATCAGAGGGTGATGAGAGGGTAAGCCGGAGAGTGTGGATATACCATCGTTCCCCGGTAGCCCATTCACAGATGTGTTGTAGAACTGGGCGATCGTCTGGCGCGAGCGCAGCGTGCTCTTTCCTGGGCGGTCCGCGTAATGGTACATGAAGGGGATCTGCTGACCAGGCTCGTCGGAGACGTCAAAGTAGCCCTGAACTTCATTTAGCCTGCGAGCGTCACAAATCTCTGCGGACTAAATACGCTACATTGTCGATGATGAAATCCAACCTATCGATAAACCTCTGAGGGCCTCCTTGAAGTTTGACGAGACTAGCCATGTCATGCGGAACATACTTGACCCGCCTCAGGTGGGCCAGTGTGCGACCCCAAGGCGGGATAACTCACCTGAGAGTACTGCGAGAGAGGGTACAGATCAGCATTGGAGGCACTTGGAGTATTATCACATCTCGCACCAGTAGCGGGGAACTCTCGTAAAATCCGTCTACAGCGTTCGGGTCCAAAAAGCACGTCGAATGGGTCGGGTCGTTCACACTGCAGTGCCGCGGGTCCGTATAATTGAACGTGCCATCCATCCTTCTCGGCTGCCCGTGCCCACCGGTAATCAGAGACTAAACGCTAACGCAGAAGCAACGACAGACCTGCATCATACCAACGATACTTTGCGGCCCACCGGGTACAGTTGTGTTGGGGTTCCAGTTATTGACAAAGTATCCGGCTCGCGTGGCATACTGGCCGTGAATGTACCGATATGAGTACATGTGGGTCACGGGACATATAAAGGCCGCCAATACCTTGGTGGCGTCAGCCTGATGGCCGAGTATCTTTGCCACTTGAGAGATAGTAAAATCATCGAATGCATACTGTTCAGCCATATATGAGTCGGCGGCAGCGCGTTCGGCGGCGCGACTCATACCTCCAATGCCCGAGATACAACGCGTGCATGGGCAGAACCTGCGGTTCCCGTCTCGATGACATCCACGGGCAAGAAATCTGCACTGAAATCCGCGAACGCGTCTGGCAATAAGTAGAATGCACGTACGAAATTGTTTCCACGCATCGACCTGCCGACCCTGGAGATCAAAGTTTGGCGGGGGTGTCTCAGCATCGGCAACCAGAGCGGCATAGAGACTCGCAGGGGAGATGTTCAAAGAAGCCGCTTGTTTCGAGAACCTGATCACGTTAGAGCAACCCTATCCAACTTTCACTCATTCGCTTGCTTACTTGACAAAGAACTCAGAAACGATTGGGTCACCGTCTGGCTAATGTGAGCGAAGAGCTACGCAAGCAAGCCGCATGGCTTACTGCTCCCGCCCTGTACCCATTGTTTCTGCGTGGCACCATGGCATTCGGGGAGCCACCCTCCATATTGTAACGTATCAACGTTCGACTCACAAATGAAGATTCAGTGCGGACAGACCTTCATGCTGCTGGATATTGATCATCCCTCGCACAATCAACGCGAATCGTTCGGGGTCGTGTAGAGAGTATAGCGGGAACAGAGTGCGGTAAGTGTCCCACTAGATGGTATATTGAGGATGGACGGGGCGGGTCATAAGAACGAAGCTTTACGTTGCAGTAGAACGAGTCATAGTACGGTTCCGAGGATGTCCACAGGGGATTTTCGCCGGTGTCTACACAGCGAGCATTCAACATCCGTCGGAAATAAAAAGGATAAACAAGGCACTCACAATCTGCTGGGCTGATATGCGTTCGATACAGCTTGGCAATGTTCAGTTTCGCGGCCCTCAAGCGATGCAGATTAAGCAGGACATACCGAACTGTACAGCAAGACACGCAGATCTTCTTGGCCGGCAGCAATGTCGACCTCGATCCTACCAAGCAAATCATTCCACGCAGTGCGCGCGGAGTCCGCGACATTGGTAAAGTTGAAATCAGGAATCTCGGCCTCTGCATTTGCGCAGGCTTGATGCGCCGATATGAAAGAAACGCCGCTACGCACAAGGACGACGGTCGGACCAGTCTCCGCGGCAGGAAAAGTGAGAAGTGCACCGAGCGGAGAGGAGGAATCTATTTCAAGTAGATATGGAAACTACTCTAGGCCGACGAGAATGCGTACCTGCTGGAGAGCCCTGCACGGTTCCACGGACTGCGCCACTGGAAGACCAGACACCGTATTCCATCGGGGTCACAGCTTGAGGTTGCGAATTCGACTCCGGTGTCGTGATGCGAAAGTCCACGCAGGTGAATGCATTGTAACGACCTGGCCCAAACGAAGCTTGGAAATTGGAACCCCCTTTGGCATTGTTTTCCTCTGTGAGGGCGGCGATCAGACGGGGTACACCTCTACGTACCGGTCACCCTGCCTGTAGCTGGGTCAATTAAAATTGTCGGTCCTCGTGAGCTCACTTGGCCATCGTTGGTAAGGTCGACATTAATGCGGGGTAAGAAGCCGCGAGCGCTAGCTGGGAATGTATACCGCTGGATTGAGGTGCGACGCGTGGCGGTAAGTTCCACACGGACGCCCGAAGACTATATCCTGTTAAGAAAAGAGCACGGATATCAAATGATCAACCTCACTAGATTGGCGGAGAAATAGCCTGGAGATGCAAAGTCATCGGGGGAGCCTAACGAGAGGTGAGCATTATTCGGTCGGGAGTCGGACGATACTAGTCACCATCAACAAGGAGCATTCGGGGAATTTTGCGGTGATCGAGGGACGTGGGGCAGGAGTCGAATGAAGAACAGTTGGAAGAAGGAAAGACTTTAAAGTTGGATAAAGGAGGGTTCTGTTGTGTTTTTGTAGTTGATTGCTCACAGCGAGTCCGGAAGAAAGGATCGAGGGAATACGCACTCCTCCAGTCCCATCATCGTGCAGCTGTGAAAATCCTGTGACTAAAAAGGATGTATTTGCATCATATCCAGCATGCTGAACGGGCGATGTGTGAGCGTATCGGTGAAAGGTGGAAGGTACCCAACATTTCCTGGTGAATCGGTATCCATTCCAACTTTAACCATTCCATGCGGGAGAGTTGCGCCTGCAGTGAAAGCAGAATAGAAAGGTCGCTTAGCACACAACTTTCAAACAGCATTTGGAGGCGGCCCCAAAGACGAAAGTACATCAAGGTAGAGCGAGATGTATGCATGTTGCAGGTAATATGTGAGAAGAGCTCAAGGCACTGACCAGGGAAGGCATGACCGCCAGCCGTAGTGCCTATGAAAAGGTTTACGAAGCTAGCTGGATCCTGGCAGTTTGCAAATGAAAATAATAGAGGCAGAAAAGGGAGTGATCGCATAATTGTAAAGCTGGCGTGAGGTTGAGGGGAATGAGCAAAGACTCTAACTTGCTGGCCATGTCTTGTGCAACTTTTTCTACTATTAATTTCATGGTCAGAATCTGACACTAGTGTACTGTGGTCAGCCGAGTGGACCCTTGGTTCTAGCGTTCGTTCGAGGTTCTAAGTTAGTGTTACCACCTGCTCGGCCCGAGCCGAACCTCGGGTGCCAGTGGTCGTGACCAAATTTAGTAAATTAGCATCAACTCTTGCGAAGTGAAAGTGAGGCTCTCCACCACCTTCCGAGTCAATCAGTTCTCCTTTTCTGTCAAGAGCACGGTCTACCTATCGACTGTCAATGAATAAGCATACTTTCTGTGGTAAGATGGTAACCACAGGCTCAAGTATCGAAATGAGCTACCTCTTTCTTTCTCGCTCCGACCCGCAGCACGAGAATGTGACAAGTTGGTTAGCCAAAGAGGTCCTGCTTGGCGTTGTAAAATATTGATGATCTCGTAATTTCGCGCGGCTGGAAGTGTCAATGGCATGTTGCGCAAGATGACTACAATGGACGGTGATCGGCGGTATACGAGGGTGGGAAAAGATATGGCCCACCAACTATATTGTGGCGGAGCACGTGGGGGACTATCAAATACAGTACAGTACAAACTTTCGAGAGGAAAGAGAAAGTACCTGTAATGACATATCGTTCCCTGGTTGAGCCCGGTCGCGAAATGGTTGGTGAATACTTGGATCAACCTTCCAGCACTCCCATGTCCGGGACGCTTGACACCGATGGCTTGAATATGTGCAGCAGGTACAAGTGAGTGAGAGATGGGTGGGAAACCCCCACCACGATAGCCTGAGGCAGCACCACCGCGGGTCCGCGAGGAGGGCCGCCGCGCCCCATGCGGCCACCTCGTCCGCCATCACGACTACAGCTGGGCTCACCCGGAGCAGCTTCGGAGACATGAGAAAGATACAAAAATAGGCGAATGCTTGAGAGGAAGAAAGGAGATGAAAGGAACTATATCGAAAAGGAGATGGTGTTTTCTGTATCGCTTCTTCTCGAAGACGTTGCTGCGGCAACTATTCAAGGAGAGCGGTCTGCATCGTCGCGTTACACTCGTTCATCGAAGGCATCGCTTCATAATGTGGGGCATGCCACAAAGTTCTGTCATTGAGATAACCGTCACCAGGAAGCCTCTGTATGTTGTACACTGCACGGCAGTAGGCACTCTGATAGACTCTCTATATCTTTGGTTGAGCATGCATCTGAGTATTCAGCCGTTACCAGTCAGCCGTGACTACACCACGTACCGTATGTATATACAGGTGTGAGGGGCTGCCATCACAAACGTGATACGAGTTGGCTGTACTCGGGAAGGGTTCATGAAGTCTCCCTAGCCTGAGGTGTCTCGATGACTAATTACCATTATCTAATCTCTTCAATCTTGTTGTTTCGGCACTTCCAGTTCACTACACGCGTGAATGTATACAAAAAAGCAAGAAAAATAAAGACAAACAAGAGACAATAATTCTGCTACCGATGCAACGACATAACTAGATTCTCTCACCTTTCAGCTCCCTCATAGCAACAACTTCGTAGGTATGATAAAAGATACACCTAGACACGTTCTTGGGCTCTAACTATTCCTTACTCGGCGCTAAGTGAGTGCAATCAATTGACGTTGTACTGCTCTAGTAACTGTGCGACCGCGTATTGTCCGCTAGCCATTGCCACCTGAGACGGCGTCCGGTTCTGGCCATCACACGTGGTGGTCTCAGCGCCAAGTTCAATTAGGATCTGAACGACGGCTAAGTTTCCCTTCGCCGAGGCTGCATGCAGGGGCGTGCTGAAACTTCCCCCTGTAACGTTCACGCTATCTGGATCCTTCTCTGCGAGGTGCTCCACCAGGCGTGGGAACCCACACAGCGCAGCGTAGTACAGCGGCGATGGGGCGGGTCTCGTCGGGCACTCTGTCGGCATCGACTCACGCTCGGGATTATCGATGTCATGTATCCATATCCAGGCGTTAAAAGTCAGTTCTTGTTCGAAAAGGCGTTCGATGCCCAGCCGGATCTCCTCCCTTTCGGCGACATTCCCGAATCGCGCGTGGTGCACCCAGTGCTGAGCTGCGTAGTTAGCCATCGTGAAGATCTTGACTGTCTCCCGGTTGAGCTGCACGGGTAGCTTATCGTCGAAGTGCAGAAGCGAGGCGATGCACGTCTGGGTCGCGACCCAGTGGGAGTCTTGTATGTTGATGTGGAAGCGCCTGACCCTGTCTGTGACAACTTCGGCCAGGATGCGGTCCGAGAAGAGCAGGTTGGGCACCGACACATGCGCGAACTGCACAGTTGAGACACCGTTGATATTGTCCACAGTCACGAGGTTGTGGCAAACGGTGAATATATCCGCCTCTGGGGTCTCGGGGTGCCAAATCGCCTCGTACTTGGGTGTCGTGCCAGTGTCGTAGTCGATGGAGAGAATCTCCGAAAGCTCGTCGACGAGAAGCGGACGGACACTAGCTGCCAGAAATTGGAACATACGATGTGTGTGTTCCCAGTTTTCGTTCGGGATGCGCTGCAACACGCGACCGTAAGTCGGATCGATGGACGGGTTAAACCGCTCAAGGACGTTCTGGACGGTGGCAGGTAGACAGCCGGGTAGAATCCTAATTTGACACATGACCCATCGCCAGCTATAATATCATGGTATGAGTAAGCTATCTCAATCGGCCAGTGGGAGGGTCACTCACTCGCCGGCAGCTTTTTCGGAGAGTACTTCCCAAGTGGAAACCTTATCTTCGTATCTCCACCTTTTCATCCTCCTGTTATTCACAATGCACCACTTGATGTAGAGAACGATATTGTCCAGATGCCCCTGTGTCTCGTGAAGGGACACACTTTGAGATGTAAGAGGATGAAGGGGACTGTGGATGTCTGGTTCAGGTAGGCTGGTAACAAAAATCCGCAGATCTTGACGTTTCAAGCCGACAAGAGCCTGAATGAGCCTGACCGCTTCGCGCGGGGGCTGTATGTTGAAAGAGAGACACTCGTCTAAGGCATCGATGATAATGTATGTTGTACCTTGCGCGGAAACTGCGAGCATTGCCTTCAAGCATCGAAGAAGCCTATCGTTGTTGGGCTGCTGGGTGCCTTTCCCACATTGTGTATACAATAAATGGAGAACGTCACGGCGTGAGTCGGACTGAGCACTGAGTTGTAACAAGACGGAAGAGACCAGGTTGCGAACACGTCGCTTGGCAGGATCGCGCCAATCACAGTAGAAATACGCCAGGGAAGCTCCCTCCGCGCATAGCGGCTTCAGGTTCTCAATGATCGCCGAGCTGCCGATGTGTCAATATCGAGAACGAACCACCGATTAGCTGAAGTGCTACACACATAAGGATGGTCTTGCCCGCGCCCGCTGTGAAACAACATCAGCTGGAAGGAAGACGCATAAGATGGCAAGGTGCCTACATTTGCCATGTACCCAGAATAGCGAGCCATCACTTTTCCACGCTTTCAAGTCATCACCTTGGATGAGCCATTGAGAGGTCTCCTCGTGGTGGATTCCGTGCGCGATCCCGTGATTCGTCGATGGATCTGGCGGAGAGAGCCACTTTTGATACACCTCTACCTTCGCGCCTGTGAGAGAATCTCAGTTTCTGGAAATATCAAACGCCTGCTAGGAGTACTCACTCAACTCAGGACTGAGGAGGGGATCGAAGGGCGGGGGAGCGGGTGGTTCCGGGTTTGAAGGTTGTGCCTGGGGTTGTGCCTGAGGCTGTGACTCAGACTGAGCGTGAGCCTCGGGTTGAGATTGAGATTGAGACTGGGACATCGGGGTTGTGATGCTGGTCTGTTCTCAGAGAGTGGGATGTGGACGTAAGGGGGGGGGCAAGGCGCGGAGTGGGGAGTGTGATAAGGATCCAAGTACAAGGGAGGAGGGCATAGGGTTAAAGCCATGGATTGATGGCACGTCGCACGCCACGCACGGCCTTGATTCCAAGTCCGCCAGCACTGATAGTTGCCCACAAGCATTCATGCCAGATATGGTGGGCATAGACGCGCGGTTCCTAGCGGACCTAGCCAGTGAAACAATTACGGATCGGGTGTGCACAGACTTTCTACCACAGTTTACTACCATCAGGGTAAAGGCCTTGATTCCGGTGGTTAAGATGCGATTGAAGTCCACGACAACGACTCGGAGGGAGAGAGAGGGTAAACTTAAGACGGGACCAATCGACTATTTCTGCTCAGTGGCGTGGAAACTGGAAACATTGTCATGGAAATTTCCGCGCGCACTCAGGCTGCTCTATGACTCGGAAGTGTACTGTACAGTACTGCAATCAGGCAGGACGCATGGCAACAGACTTCTTCTATCCGGAAAAGACGATAATTTGGCACCGGCGATTGCCAGCGTCGAAAGGAACTTGAACGAACTTCAAGGTGGATGGGCACGAGTTCTAGCGGGCGACAGGCTCTGAGTCAATGTATCCTAGGATCTCCTAGCGCACTTTTTTTGTAAATGACCTTCCTGCACATCGCCTTCTCACATCAACTTGCCTCGCCGCGCTAACGAGGGATGTCCATGGTCCGTCCATGTGCAAAAAGGCGTGCGATTTTCGCCCGAGAATCCTAAGTCGCTTCGAAGAACAGGCATAAACGATTCAAGCAACAGGATATAATACGGATAAAACTTCGAATATGTTTTCGAAACGGACCACACGCAATATGCAGACGCGCTTCTGTTGTTGTCCGCCTTCCATACCCAGACTTCACATCAGCATCGTTTTCGTTCTGATGAGAGATACTCGATTTGAAGTTCTGGCATCATTCGTTGGCCAAATGCAACGCCCTTTTTCGTCATCCATCACGTTATCATGCTGCTAGATTTTATGTGTGAAAGGGGAGGTAGCAACCGAAGGACAGTATTTGTATTCAAGTTCTTGATGTTTCTTATAAACATTTGCATTCGATAAGTTATGTTTTGCCCTAAGGCCTCGAAGGTTTGCCAGCAGAATCATGCCAGTATCAGGTAATTATCCTCGAGCCTACGCAAGAGCAGATCATCGGCAACAAATCGGTCGCCGAAATAAATGGGAACTTGCGTTAACTCCGAGTCGTCCTCATCCTCGAGATATTCATCAAACACCTCCGAGTCCGTGGCCCCAGAGGCTGCAAAGACCCAGGCAATAGCTAGATGAAGATTGCAAATGCGAGAGTCACCATTTCCCTTTCCAAATTCTATTTCATCGCCATCGTTGAAGGGAATAGTGTATGATACGTCCTTTGGTCGAACGACTCGAAAATAATATTTCCACTTCCATGGCAACGTGACACTAAGCCACGACCGTATACAGTAGCTCATGACCTCATGCCCACCTTCAGTTATGATTGTCGAATATGGCTTCGATGCCTCAAGCTAGTTTCTGATGCCTTGAATCGTGGGCGTTGATTTCGATATTAATGGCATTAGCAATATGGTTTATGAGCTCCCGAACGAGCTCTGCCCTCAACATCTGGCCAGTATGTCTCAATCACACGACGCGCATTTGTCTGAATAACGCATAAATGAGTGGGACAATATCCTAGGGAAATTGTTGCACCTTTGGGTGGACGGCGAATGGGATGATGTGCGTGCAGTGGGGTATTACAACCCTACCATCCCTAATAAATGGGTAACGAGTAATGGTGCAACGAGCGCCATCTCGAAGCGAAGGCCTAAAGGATATCTTTAGCGGAATCTTCAGTCGTGGTCAGCGGTGGATCGAAACGTACAAGATCTCTCAAAGCCGATTGACTCCAACGAACAGTGGCAGATTGTAACGTTTCAATTTTCCTCCATGCGTCTAATATTTGGAGTAGAATGTTCGGTATCCTGAGGAGTCTTTTTACCACCTGGATTTCTGATTGGGAAAATAGAATTTCGGATACTAGATTCAACGGAGGTTGCATCTTACATGGGATGACAAGATGGGACAAGTAATAGCTTGCAAGGGCTGTGATATACGTCAGGTTTCCACCACTGAGTTCCTGATGCACGATTGCTGCCCAGTCATCCGGACTGACAGAGCGTCGGCTCGCCAGTGTGCCGCAAAATATTTACAGTAACATGATTACTGTCATGCAAGGGAGAACTGATCACGAAGGGCGTCACCGAATTTCTTCACAGCCACCGTGACGATTTTGCATTTCCCAAGTTCCACCAGAAATTCTTGGGCTAACATTTCTGGAGACAGGAGTGCTCAATCATGGCTTGCAGGAGTTTGTGCGCTGGCATATCGAAAGTCGAACTTTCTGCTCCAATGCGTCTGGCAGTCCCCAATAATGGATTTTCCATGAGCTTTTCATCAACCCCAGGAGTGCTAGGGGTATAAGGTGCCAAAGGATGAACTGCCTTGATCTGAGGTTTTGGATAAAAAGGTCATATTGTAATGGACAGGAACGAATGATACTGTACCATCCAACCGGCGTTGCATCCGAGTCACATGATTCACGAATACTATAAACACAACGCACTGCTCAACTTTTCACTACTGTATCATAAACACCTTACTATTATGTACAATATGCCATTGCAGGAATTCAGACGTCAAACGCGCTGCTGCCCCACCCCGGGTTAATCTCTTCCTTCTCTTGTTTCTCAACGACCAACTCATTAAGCCGCGTAACTTCTGCAACCCAGCCTTGGCGCTCTCCCTCGCTTGCTCTACCACATCCTTCGCCACACCCTCGGCGCCCTCCATGCTGACATTCACATCGACATTGGCTCCGGCTTCACGCGCCCGCTCACCTAGCGGGTTCGCCAATGTACCCTTCGGCCCGTGCTTCTCTGGTCCAAGCACCTGCGGCTCCGCGCCGAACGCAACCTTTGCATTGCTGCCGTTGCGAACAATCCCGGAGCCCGTTGCGCGCAACCCGGCACACAATCCGCCCTGCGTGCGCCGCAATCGACCAACTTCGCTCCACCAAGCCGCAGCGAGTGCGGAGCCGCGTGTGAGCCCTGCGTCTTCGAACACCTCGGCGCGTATAGTGGTATCCCACACGAGTGCATCCGCGTTTTCGAGAGCGCGGCGGATATTTTCACTCAGCGTTGTCTGCAATGCGCCTCGTAGACGCGCGGTAAGCAGTGGGCGGAACACGGTGAGTAGTACCGGATGATTTGATTCGGTCACGCGCACGTCAACGTCATCGGAAAGGTTGACCTTGACATGATCAACACGCAGGAACCTCTGTAGCTCGGCGCGCTCCGCGAGTCCTCCTGGTGTATTCGGGATCAATCTAACCTTGATGTCGACGTCAACCCCTCCGGGTGGGAGTGTGACCTCCGCGAGACCCGTGAACTCCGCAGGCCCGACGGTGGCCTTCAGGTCACGGTAATAGAAAGAGAGCTGACTGAGTTTGAGCTGTAAACCTTTAGCATGGACGTGCGTCAGCGCTCCAATGGCTGTTGATGTGCCCCTCCGCTGGGCGCAGCGATTTCAACGTCGGTGATGTTGCGGATAAAAACATGCCCAGGAAGGAGCCCAATAGCAGAGATATTGAGGTTTTCGAGCACGAATTCGATCTTATTATCAACGTATTCAGATCTATCACCGTGCCCGTGAGCGACGAGAAGACATCCGAATGGTGGAAACTTACCGGGGATTGGGATACTCTTCAGCATGCAAACAAACCGTGGCAGATAAACATTGAAGAGATCTGTCCAGAGCCACGACGTGCCGCTGATGGCAGCTTGCAGACCCACTGTTGTGGCATCAATGAGAGTTTCTTCAAGATCGCGCCCAAACTGGGCGTGCGCAACCCGCACGGCCTGCAAATCCTTGTCCTGCTCCATACGCTCCTGGAATTCATGGACTTCTCGACGCAGCGCAGCGAAATCCTCCTTCCACTGGCGGCGGTTGTCAGAATCCCACTCGGTCAGTTCTTTCCACCGACGGTGGAGGTGCCGGCGAGTGTTCCCAATCTCCTCCGGGTCACTGTCGCCAACTTGTTCGAGTGCGTGCTGCGCAAAAGAAAGATAATCGTCAGTCCATTGCTGCAGGTCTGGATCACTGCGAATGTCGATGACGCAAACGCGCAGGGCGGAGTATAAATCCTCTAAGCTCTTGCCACCGGCAATGTTCTGAGCGAGACCGGCCATACAGCGTATGGCACGAATGAGATGTTTCTCGGGTGTCGGGTCTTTGATGAAAGACTCTAAGGAAGCTGACTGAGCAGCGTCTGCGGCCACGTTCCCGTCACCTTGAGCCACTTTCGAATGAGATTAAAGAGCGCATCAAGCGACCGACGATATTCCGGGTCCTCCTTTGAGCGTCTCTTCATCTTGAGCGGTGTTATCAGCAATGATGGACTTCTCAGTAGAAGGGCAAATTTACCGTTGAGACGGCTGCTTGAAGCCTCGTACGAGAGCGATCCGTAAACTCGACGGCCTTGTTGCTGGCAGATTGGGCAGAACCAATGGCGGCAGAGCCAGCGTCTTTCGTAGCATCCATGCTCTTCTCAAAAGCCTCGCGCACGTCGGCCTTCTTCCAACTCTCTTTTGTCTGCTGCTTGATACCAATATCGTCGCGTTCGCCCGCCTGAACTTGGTCTTCAACTTTGCGCAGCTTCTGGGCTGCTTGGCTGGATTTCTCTCCGACCACCTCGGCGGCGTCTGCGAGTGACAGACGCGTAAAGGACGCGAAGTCAGAGAAGACCCCAGAACCCTCTGTCACCGTGTTCTCCCAGAAAATCTGGAGCGACGTGCGCAGGGACGAGGCGATTGCTCGGGAATCGTCCGAAAATCCCCCTGAATCCATTGGGGAATCTATGCCGAGCGAAGACGCGGCGATGTCGGCTTGACTAAGGTGCCACAAGGCTTCCTGAACAATATCTTCACCTATGACAGACATTAGGAGCATACGTAAGTTGGGGATGGAGGGATCGTACCGTTCTTGTGGGCACCAAAGGTCTTGTAAGCCTCCAGGACGCTACGAAGGTTCCGGGCTAGCTTCTTGCCATTCTGGCTCAGCTCGCCCCCACCTGAGGTCTGCTCGACTTTAATAAGTTCGGATTGAAGCAGCTCCTCTATCCAGGCATTGGTCTGGGACTGTGAGGGTTGCTTGCCTGCACTGAGTGCGGCAATGACGGATGTTATTTTGTCCATACTACTAACAAGTGGTGAATTATGAAGCGAGAGAGATTCAGGCAGAGAACGAGCTTATTATATACGTCAACGGGAGCAGGAGCAGTGTGGCGATCTCAGCCCGGGAATGACGTTTTCGAGGACGCGTATAGGCATGTGATTAGGAAGACTCCACCCGGATGCAAAAAGAGGTGACGCGCGTGTCATCGCGTACGCGGATGCATTTCCCAACGCATGAAAAGGAATTATCATTTTAGGTGCGTGTAATGAAAGGGAGAGATACAGGGCATTTGGCGGAGAATGCAAGGAGAAGACGATGGAAGAAATGAGAACAATGCAGTAGGACCCGCAATCAGTCGAAGAGACCAAAACCCTAGGAATAACAATGGTCGGTCAGCATTTCCCTAAAAGGGTCAAAAGGAATACATACCATGTCTTCGTCTGATTCCTCTTTCTCTTCTTCCTTCTTCTCTTCTGCGGGTGCTTCGGCAGCAGCGGAGGCGGCACCGCCGGCAGCAGCGGGTGCACCGACTGCAGGTGCGCCGCCGCCTGAACCAACATTGGAGAGAAGTTCCTTCACATTTTTCCCTTCAAGGGCCTTGGCGAGAAGGGTGGCCCAGATGGGTTCAAGGTCAAAGCCTGCTGCGTTGGTGATGGCAAGGATCTTCTCAGACTGGGAAATGACAATCAGATGTCCGGCCGGGTGTATTGCAGATAAACTGCGTACGGTGATGTCTACACCATCGTCAGCGAGGATGAGGGATGCGTACGTTGCGGCAAGTTCTGTGGAGGCCTAGGGAAGTGGGTAAATATGTCAATACGTTTGGTTCACTATCCGTATCAATAGTCATCCATCCACTACAGCTATGGTCTTCAATGACCGAACCAAAGTATCCATTGTGATTCACACTGAGTATAGAACGCGTATACTTACCATTGAGTGTTAATTTGGCGGGAGTTAAGCGTCGGTGTAATGGAGAACAGTGGCGAGGGCAGTGAGTAAGGTTTTCCGGGATGGGATGGGAAAGAATCATGTGATCAAGTAATACGAGTAAGGTTGTTTGGGGTTATTTGTAGTGCCACGTCTTTCTTGAGTGCTGGTGTGCTGGTCATTACTGTACTTAGTTGCATAGAATCATCATGAGCGGATGTAAGTTAATGTTCTATTCCAGTATCCGTCCACCCTCATCGTCCTCCAGTCCGGTTCCTTAACCTTGTTCGACCTTTCCTACCCATTCTTCCTGAAGTATCGTCACCCGATCGCAAGGTTCTTATATCCCTCACTCCTGGCAACTCTATTTATTTATTCCTCTTTCAGGTTCCTTTCAACCAAAAAGTGCTATGGACGGCTGTTACTCTCCTTATTTTCTTGGTCTGCTCACAGGTCCCCTTATACGGCATCATGTCCTCCGACTCGTCTGACCCATTCTACTGGATGCGTGTCATCCTTGCCTCCAATCGTGGTACCCTTATGGAACTTGGAATAAGCCCTATAGTCACTTCGGGCATGATAATGCAGCTTCTGGCAGGTGCTAATCTCATTGACGTCGACTTTTCCCTCAAGGAGGATCGTGGCTTATTCTCAGGAGCACAAAAACGTGAGTGTATGCCCATACATCCCCCCTAATCTCTGACCTTTGGGACAGTTTTTGCCCTTTTGATCTCCCTCGGTCAAGCCACTGTCTATGTGCTCACTGGCCTTTACGGCCAGCCCCGGGACCTCGGCGCCGGGGTCTGCCTCTTGCTCATCATCCAACTCGTAGCTGCTGCACTCATTGTGATTCTCCTTGATGAGCTCCTTCAAAAAGGCTACGGTCTAGGCTCCGGTATCTCTCTCTTCATTGCCACCAATATCTGCGAGTCGATCGTCTGGAAAGCCTTCTCACCCACTACCGTTAACACCGGCCGTGGCCCCGAGTTCGAGGGTGCCATTATCTCTTTGTTCCACCTCCTCCTAACCTGGAACGATAAGGGTCGTGCCCTTCGTGAGGCTTTCTGGCGTGAGCGCCTCCCCAACGTGATGAATCTCATCGCCACACTTGCCGTATTTGCCGTCGTCATCTACCTTCAAGGTTTCCGCATTGAGATCCCAGTCAAGAGCAACCGCTTCCGTGGCCAACGCGGCTCGTACCCCGTCAAGCTCTTCTACACCTCAAACATGCCTATCATGCTCGAATCCGCGCTCACCTCTCATATCTATATCGTCAGTCAGATGCTGTTCTCCCGTTTTCCCGACAACTTCCTTGTTAAGCTCCTCGGCGTTTGGGAGGTGCGTTGCTGGGCCACCCACCATCCCTTACCGCTCTAACTTTACTTTCTCTTCTTAGCCGATGGAGGAATCAGCCCAGCTTGCTGCCACATCTGGTATCGCTTATTATATTTCCCCTCCGCGAACGCTCCATGCAGCGTTCGTTGATCCTATTCACACGATTCTATACATTCTGTTCATGACATCTGTATGCGCAATATTCTCTAAAACATGGATCGAAGTGTCCGGGTCTGGCCCCCGTGACATTGCCAAGCAGCTCAAGGATCAGCAGCTCGTAAGTGGTCACTCCTTCCCTCTTTCGCGCCTGGCACTGATGCACATCAGGTCATGGGTGGCCACCGCGAGGGTTCGATGTATAAGGAACTCAAGCGTGTCATTCCGACCGCCGCTGCACTAGGAGGTGCCGTCCTCGGCTTGCTATCTGTTGCAGCGGACTTGATGGGTGCGATTGGCTCTGGCACTGGTATCCTCATGGCCGTCACAATCATCTATTCCTGTGCGTATCATCACCTTTGTCTCCATGCTGATATTCATGCGTTTATTTCAAGACTGGGAAATCGGACAGCGGGTACGTGTCCTCGCTTTTCCTCACAAGCTTAATGTAATCTAACTGCCATATTTACGCAGGAGGCTGGCGGACCTGAGATGGCTGCCCTCGGTGATTTCCTGTGAGCCTTTGCCCTCGGAAATTAGCCTCTTTTTTTCGGGTGAGCCACAGTTATCAGGACGTATTGGTGGAAAAATAGGTTAAGGAGCGATGTGACCAAACTCGTGGTACACGCCAGCCATTTAATACCTTGCATATCGTACCGCGTGCCCGCTGTGCTTGCAATGCAATGCTCCCTGTCCGCAGGATGTATCGACATGAGACCTTGCTGTGCATCGCCAGATCCTGGCGCTTGATGAGAACAATGGCGGTGCCCGGCGGTCAGGTTGTTGTCCAAGTCGTCTCGTTGAACTTACAAGATCAGCCAAGGCAGAGCACCCACACTGCAAACGTTTTAGTTCGATAAATAATAATTCTATCTAGGCATTAACGTCTCATCGGCCAGCGACCTGACCACCTATGCACATACCCTATACACACCGACAAGTACCACGCCATAAACATAAGGATCACCACAAAGCTCCAAAAAAGAAGTCTGGCATAAAGCCATGGTAACTTAAACAGGTTATCAACACCCCCAAGGAAGGTTGCCGATACCATAAAATTTGGGCGAAGCAAAGTTGAGGCAGTCCGGCACGTCGCCGAGGGGCTGCCCACTCTGCAACACAACAAGTGCGAGCACAAACGCGTCAAGTAGGCCTGGTATCCCGCAGGCGTCTCCGAAGACATCAAGGTGCTGCGATTGGGCGTCCGGCGTCGTGCGCCAGCGCGCGAGAGGGAGGCGAGACGAATCTGAGTGGTCTGCGCGGAGGAGCTAAAATGGGGAGTGTGTAAGTGGAGTGATCGGCGCGTGCCACAAGGGAGGAGGTGGGTTCGTACGTAGCCGACGCCATCTTTGCGCTCTGTGATGGTGTACCGGGCGTCGTCAAGCGTGAGGACACGGGATCTGCAACCAAATCAACCCATCAGGACCGAAGTTAAACGTCAAAAAAGCATTGACACGGGTGGGGAGTAAACGTACTGCGCATTCGGTGCTGCAGCAGAGTCCGCGAGCGGGAGCCACTCTTTACATTTCACCTTGCGTTTCCGCTTTTTATTATCGCCGCGGCCGAATCTCATGCGCGGGCTCGCGCGGTCCCATCCGAACTGAGCCAGTTCCTCGTCCGTTACGGCCACATCTGCATGCACGTCAGAGTCCGGGCAGAGCCCCGCGCGCCGTACGGATGTCGTTTTGAGCTTCGCGTCTGAGGAGGTGGTGTAGAGCACGCGACCAGCCGCATCGAGTATGGATGCGTTGAGGATGCCCGCGCCGGGCGGTGATGTTATCCTAAGCTTGCGCGCAGTCCGCTCGGTGTACGCAGGTGGGGGTGTAGAGGAGGAAGGACGGAGGAGTTGTAGGTCTTGCGAGTCGGATTCGGGGGTGTAAGCGGGGGGGTCAGTGATAGGGGTGGACATTTTTTCTTTCGGCGGTGCCGCTTTGCCACGCTGGCATGATGCATGATGAGGTTTTATGTGCGTTTAGCAGAGGTACAGTATTACAGTACTGTAGTACAGTACAGTACAGTGGCGGACCGTGTCTGTGTCCCGAAAGAGGACAAGGTCTTATCCATTTTCGCTCGCGTCTTTATATCCAAATTTGGAACACGGTACAATCCCCTGCCACAACGGGAAACCTCAGCTACGTATCCGTGGCAAGTAATCAAACCCTCGGGCCCGGGTTGCATGCCCGCTACTACTGTAGAGACGGCGAACAACGCCCTGCCCTCCCCACTTTGTTTTTCGGGTTTGATCAGCCTCGGACTGAAGTTTTAAGTTGTCATGAACGTTCAAGTTGTATGTTTACTTTGTCGATTACTGCCTGCCCTTGAACTCGAGAAAACATAAGGTGCGTGCAGTACTCTTCAGCCTTGTATCACACAGACCTTACCCCCCTATCACGTGTCAAGTCCAAAGCATGGATGGAGGTCCAAAATGGGCAAGAGCCATTGAACATATGGGCCAAGACTAAACTGACCACCGATGCGTCGCAAGTACAGCCTGAGTGCTACGGAACAAGCAAGGTTCCAAAACGCCACCATTCTACCCGCGTGCGGGAGACCCAATGAAACAGCGTATTTATAGCGACCAACCCTGCTTGATAAATTCGTCATGGAGACTCGGAATTGCCAGCCACGCCTAGTTTCTATATGAGTCTCCAGACCATGACACTGGTAATATTGCTTTACTACGGATGACATATAGAGCGGGATTTTCTTACAACCCTTAGTTCTCCGACCTTTCCGCCACTTGTCGGCCCTATTCCAGCGTTCCTAATGCGGTCTGGGTTGTTTCTGTACATACCAAGCAGTTAGGTGCTTCCCTTTCCCCTCTTTCCTCTCGTGCCTCTTCTTGATTCTTGTATCTTACTCCCGGGTTGGATAAGGGCCAGTACGCTCTCTTCAAGCTCTGATCGCCTAAACGAAGTACACATACTTTCCCTCTCCTCCTGTAATTCCATCCGGCTCTGGGACCCTGAGAACTCGAACAGGGGACTCTTCCATGTGGATCACTGGATCATGACCAAATCCTTGGTTTCCCGTAGGTTTCATAGGCCCGCTGGGTGAACCCACCCCGGCTGTTTCCCCACTAGTGACCAGCCGTCTAATACCGACCAACGGACGGTGAGCTAGCCCCTGCCAGCCACTCCTGCAGCCCGAGGTTGAACGCGACCCCCCAAGCAAGCTTATACGATGTCGTCCCAATCATTGGGTTTAGCACTGTGGGGATCCCTGGCGCAGCCGTGTTAGGAAGACGAGGAGTGCTGGCCGCCCGGGTGCTAGGCATCTCCGTGGGGAAGTGCGCTTGCCCACAGCCTACCCACGAATCCCCTGGTTGTTTGAAAAATAGAATGCGATTTGGAAACTTCACACCACAGGCCGAGGTAATTGGCCCAGGCCGACTCGGATGATTGGCGATGAGCTTGATGCAGTCAACGAGCTCCATAATTCTCTGCGCATGTCCCCCAGTTCTTACCTTCTGCCCCGGAATTCTCCTCCCTCGCCCGTTGGGTATTCTCTGTGTTGGCTGGCTGACTCGGAGTTCGACTTGGTTAGGGTAAAGCAGCAGTGACAACTGTCGTGGAATACTCTTTGGAATGGTCTGAGGATCCGAATCGCATTGCTCTCGCGAGTCATTTTACGACCTGTTACAGCTGTTTCGAAATTTTAGACGTCTCCGAAAAAATCACTTGTGGAGCTGTGGCGCCAGGCCAAACAAAGCCAATTTGGGTAAGAGCCGACCACAGCTTGTCGCAGGCAGGCCTGAGGCGCCATTATGGTTGTGCGACTACTGTCACGGTTGTAGAGTGGTCAAAAAATTTGGTGACTACTGTGGTGTTATTTACTGACCTTCCGCTTGACCACCTTCAACTTCTCCTGCAGCAGCCCTTTGTGGGTGGGCTGGTAACTGCTGTGGTGCCTGGAGAGGTGGATGTGCGTTCCATGGCTGCTCGAGGCACCTCCATTGAGTGCTCCTTGGATCGGGCTAGAGCAATATCTTGGGGGCGGGAGGGGTATGGGACCAGTCCCAAGAAGGTGCCAGTACCTTGGCACTCCAGGGCTTGCACTGTTTGGATTGCTGCCATATATGAGTGTAGATGAGGACCTGGGGCTGGAATGACTTGATGCTACTCCGCTCAGGCTATAATGGCCTTTCTATACAACTTCCTTGGCAGGATCATCACTTAGCTAGTCCTCAGGACCTATGCAGACTGAGCCCTGCGGCATTCACAGCATATACTCCACACGGTGTCATACTTATCATAACCAGCAGCTGACACTTTACCCGAACTGAATTTCATCAATGCCAAGCCGATGGGGTATTTGTCATCATATCTACAAACGTCTACAATTTTCGAAACAGCCGTAAAATGGCTCCTAGATAAATGATGGTATACACTGGTACTAGCCCGATCTGTATTAGTTGAGTCAGGATAAATGAGACATCCGGACGCACACAGATCTGTTTTAGATTACAGATAAGATGGAGAGATAAACAGTGGTATACGGGACAATAATACTTAGTAACTGTTCGGCAGGCACCCCCCATCAATCTGCGTCACGGTGTGATCCTCTCTCATGAAGATAAAACCTAGCACAAGGCAAGCACAGAGACACAGGAATCCTCAACATACTATTGTAGAGGAGCAGCATGGTTCGTGACGTTGGCACGCTACTTCAAGCTGTAGGGCCCGGAGGTGTCGTGAGGTGCGATATACATCACTTTGTATTCAGGGAGAGTTCGGTTCTATTATATGTTTGGCTGAGAGACATGGGATCTCATTCGGAGCCTGAGGAGCATCTTGATCTTACGGCAAGACACCCCACCCTCAATTACCTCATGGAGTTACAGCGAGAGTAGAATCCACAAGGGCAGACAATTAGAACGAGGGTACTGTTAGACTCATGATCATCCATGCGAGGCAAATGACAAGTAAATGACAAGGGGCCTTGATTCTGTGGCAAACGCACGCGCTGCCCAGTCGTAGCTGCACATTATTTAAGTCAATACAAATACAACAAATCAAATAAGAAGGAAGGGGGCCGTGCTTCGCGGGTGTATGACTAAGATGAGGTTATATGACTTCCCGTTATATGACTTCCCGACGTAATCGGGAATTCGTGACGTAAGTTCTGTTCTTCCCTATAAGTACAAGACTGTACCTCTGTAGTTCATGTTGCATCGCATTCGTGTTCGGAACTTTTCCCAGCACGTAACGATATTATCAAGGTCCGTTCCGATCCATCCAGTATGACGTTCTGGTGCCCGGTGCAGTGACGGTACTTCGACTGACCGGACCGGCTGTCGCCCCGAGTCACCGTGAGAACTACCAGTCCACGGCTTGTCAGGCTCCAAAGGTCATAACGAATGGTCTTGCGACGATAAAATCGCACCAGTTTCATTCATTTTTAAAAGTTGGAACCCACGATCGAGGATTTTTGTGCGCCTGGTAGGGGTGCTAGTGACTTCTCGTCCCCCTAGCCGGACTTGGGCAGTAAACATGCCCAGTATGCTATATCGTCCTTCTAGTTCTCGATGTTATATCCAGAAATTTCGTAGGACCCACTCTGCCGTTCGACATACCTTCTACCCCCAAAACGCTATGATGTAGTGCCGAACACTTCCACGCCTGTTTGAGGACTATGGTTGAGTCCAGAGAATGATCCATGTCAATAAAGTGAAATTAAATGGAAGCGCTGAATATCCGAAGGACCACTCAAATGCCATGCCTGCCAGTGGGCTGGACGTAGCCCGCACGACACCGCGACGGATGTGCACTGTGATATGTAAGGCCCTGTTCGGTTGAAATAATTCCAGATTATAATCCGGATTATTTAACCAGATTGACTATGATTGAGTGGCTGAGCTTGTTTCACCAAGAATCGATTATTTTTTTTGGCGGTACAATCTGGATTATAATCCGAGATTATTTCAACCGAACAGGGCCTAAGTTATAGTATGGCCCCCACTAGCCTGGAGTGCTCCGGTAGTAGCCAGGAAACCATCAACTTGAAGCTAGGATTATCGGCTATCCGCCAAGTTTTTTCCGTCTTTATCTGGGCCATGTTATGTTATATGCTTGACACCTCTGCGACCGTGGCCACAATAGAAGACAGCTGACGGGTCTCATCTCATCAGTTTACCCAGCTCTGCCATCCCTTGATTCCCTTCAGTATCATTGCGTAGGTGCTGGACGTCGGCGATATATATCGGCTATGGACAAACCGCTTCTACCTTCCCTTCGCGTGCCCGTCTTGCTTGATTCAAGCCGTCCCCCAACCATTTCCATCTTGTTCTCGGGGTCGAAAGCCCCATCACCATGTCTCCCATTCGGACTACCGAAGCAGGTTGTCAGCTGCCTAGCACTTCCCTATGTCCTCCCGGGTCGTACGCTTGTACGTTCCTGTCCTGGTTAAGGAACGATATCTCTGCTGTGGGCGTACGCTATGCCACTACTAGAACACGCACGACCCGCAGTTATTAGCTAACCGACTGACCCCGCATAATTCGCCTTGATACATATACAAGCTGCGAAGAATGCGCGCCAGCCTGAGGGAGACCTAGGAAGCAGAGGTGTCCTCCATCTTACTGTGGCTACCCTCGGTCGTGACCATTGCATCCGCTGCTAGTACACCACTCCCAGTTGGATTTGTCGGCACGACCTATGCCACGCAACGTGGTTCGGTATTGAAGTGCGTACGACTAACGCACGCGCGAGATCGAGAAAATGGGACAGGAGCACCGATAGAAAAGAGAGAAAGATAAGGGGAAAGGATTCACGCCGACACGTTTGCTTAACGAGGAGGAAGTCCTATACGGTATAGCTTTGCTTCACTGCCCTTCAGCAGGGCTTCTACTGTAGGTTATATACCAGGGCGTGTCAACGATATTACGACTGAGGCACAAACAAGAAGGGGAAATAATGTTGGTAGTGTAGGGAACGAATTTGGCTTGTCAGAGAAAGCGGCGATGTGTGGGGACCTAGGATGCATCTGGAGAAGGGGAACGGATAGGTGTCATGGGCGCTCCGAAGCATCTCATTCCGAGCGTAACGGCATGTCTCGCCTTACAGTATGTGCATCAAACTACGAGGGGATCCCTCCGGGGCCTTGATCTGTCCTGGAGCTCATTGACAAGTTGGCACGGTTTACAAACGGCATTCATCGGGTTCGCGAGTTTCAGCCACGGCTCTTTGCACCATTTGCAGTGGTAGCATGCTCGGATCATCGGTACCTGCCAATAATCGCGCATGGTAAGAAGGTTGATTTATCATCGCTGGCCTGGGGACCCTTAACAATTAGTAGGACCGCCGTCTTCTCATGCCAAGTTTGGGCTGTCAGGTGTAGTGCCCGCATGGCTCATGATCAGACAACCGTCCGCATTGTTGATTCTTCGACGCTCACGCACACGTATCAGAGAGGAGTGTGTTCTACAATAGATTCACTAACAAGCAGACAGCAGCACGACTAGGCGAACATACAGCAGACATTCCTCATACATGCCACAATACATCGGGACAGCGGACTGGCAACGGCCAAAAATAACCGAAAACACACCTCGTGCCGCATCATGATGACCGCTGAGAACCTGTCGGCGCAATGTCCATCTGAGTTACGAGCTGCGACCAAACTTCGGTGAGACTGAGACTCCCGCTCTGTCGCAGCACGCGATCATGTGCGCGCGAACCACTCGGCGGCGTGCGCGGGCGAACGAATTGAGGCTGCATGTCCATGTGTGGTACAGCCCAGCGAGGGTCAACCGCACCCGCTCCTGCACTCCCATCTGGCATCGCCGAAACAGAGGATGAGCCTCCCGTGTATTGTGGGATTTGCAGGGGAGGACGTCCAGGCAGCCCCGGTTGCAAGTACGGGAGCCTTGGTGGGCTTGCGGATCTCATAGACGTCGAGAATGGGAAAGGTGTGTGGGGTGTATGGGGTGATTCATATTGCTGTTGGTGCCCGTGGGTGTATCCTCCGACTGTGGGAGACGGTGCGATCTGTGCCTCGAAGGACACCAGCTGATCTATGAGCGATGGATGTACCTGATTCCATGGTGAGGGTTCAGCCTCCATACCAGGAGGCTGCGATGGCAGCTGTGGCGGAATTGGTTGAGGCCTTTGCGGCAATATTCCGGAGGCAGGACGGTGCGTCTCTTGCGGTGGACTTGGCGACGGATCAGTCATCATCCCTGATGAAGGGAGAAGTGACGACAGGGGTGCGGAGGCTGCAGCGCGCACAGTGGATGTCATGCCCGAGAAGACAGCAAATTCATCTCGCCTTGGCACAGCAAATGGCTCGGTGGCCGTACTGGCCGCGCGGAAACTTTCTGTCGCCTTCTCGAGATGCCTCTTCACAATGGGCTATGTGAGAGCCCAGTACTGGTTCGTCAGTTCCGTCATGATGGGGTAATGGAAGAGAGACACACAAGCATCTTGACTGCACGGCCACCGAACGGCGCAGCGCCCTCAAACAGCTCATAGGCAGAGCGGAGCTCCATTAGCGCTCCAGGTGCCATCTTACTTCGTGGTGCGCGCACTGGAACCAAAGCGAGCATCACCTGTGTTCCTGGATCAGCTCTATCCGGGTCGTACTTATGAAAATAACGGCTTTACCGAGGCGGAGAAGGCATGTGTCCACAATACCCAGAATCTGGAAACACGATTGGGAAAGACGGTGAAGGCGGCGCGAAGGTTAGACAAGAGCTGGCAAGCGGAGCGGTAGCCGGAGAGGATGGACGGTGCGTATGTGCCCCGTAGTGGGTCGGTGGGATGGTCGCACAGGCCCTGTGCGAAGAACGCACGATGGACGTAGAGCAATGCTGCCAGCCCATGGAACATTACTCTCGAAGAAATAGCGGTCACAACAATTATGACGCACTCAGACAACGGTAGTTTCCCGGCATGAAGTGTTGCATTACAAGAGAGAAAGGAGCGCCATCAGGCAGTGGATCAAGGGCATATTTGGGAAACTCCATATCGCGGATCTGGCGATCAAGGTCGAGGATGACAGAGTACTTGGGTGGGCGAGCGGTGAGAATGCCCGCAACAACCTCGGAAACACACTGCTTGCCGAACCGAGCCTTCCAATGTGGAACTGCACAAGCAAATGGTGTCACAAGTGCCAAGTGAGTACGATTGCGAAGACGCACAAGACATTTGAGGGGTCCCCTCGGCATCCATAAGCTGTTCAAGGTCCTGTGGAAGCTCACAGTCGACGAAAGGAAGCGAAAATGTTGGCAAACGGCCTGTGGCAAGACTCTGCAAGGGGTTAGGATAATTATTCTGAAGAAAGAACACTCTCCCACCTGCCAACAATCCGTAATAAACAACTCCCAGAACAATGCTCGGCGTTTCTGCGTTTCGGTAGGCGACAGGTCCCATCTTGCACAATCTCGATCTGCCCAGCGGCCATCCGATCAGTGGCAGCTGTGTAACCTTACGCAATGAACCTACGGAGGCCAATCTATATCCTAGATAAGCGGGGCATGAATTATCATCGGATGAAGAGCTCACACTCTGTGCCAACTTGGTTGCCAACCCCATTAATGCCCAAGTACTCTCAATACTGTCTTGGTTCGCAACAAGGCCCTGATATATTGCCATCAGACTGAACGCTTGTACAGTACTTACGGTAGGTGGACGGTCCAGTGGCTGTGCCAATGCAAGCGCCGCGCGAGCGAGCGCGTAGAAACGATCCGCGTCTGCATTCCCTGGTGGAGGCGGCAGCGCATCATCTGTCACGGCCCCAAGGCAAAATATGACAAACAAAAGGGCGAGATCATGAGTTGTTGACGCGAAGGAGGGAGGGACTCCACGTGGCCGAGCTTCGAGATAGTATAAGGGGAGAAGCTCCTCATGAAGCTGGCGCGCCTTTACAGCGCCAAAAAACCAAGGAGCTTGCTCAAGGTAGAATGTACAGAGCTGTGAGGCACGTGGCCAGGGAGGAAGGTACGCCTCGAGCACGTAAAGAGGAAGGCGTGAAGAAGCGTCTGGGAACGACGCTGAGGCCTCGATAATGGATCGGGAAAGTTCGGGAGGTGTGTCGCCAAGGGTCGGTGGGTTCGGCATGTCCCCGCCACCGCTGCTGGGGGAGGGCGAGTCTTCTTGAGAATCTCCTTCACTCTGACGAGAAGAATCGGGTGTTATGGGGTTGAACGGGAATAAGACTCATGATCTCTTACGAGAAGGAGGCTCTGAATATGTCTCCTTTAGAGAGAGAGTATCAAACCAAGAATAAGATACTCACTTCATGACCGGCAGACCGCCCGTAGAACGTGGACGCTCCGTCATCGCGAAGCGCTAGCGTGCCGAATGTATCGAGTACTCGGTTGTCATCGGGCTCGGTAGACTCGTCATTTCGGTTTGTCTGTTCGACGGCGGAGTGGAGATCAATCATGGATTTTATTTTGAGGTCACGCTGGAGTAAAGGATGTGGATCACGCGAGACACTGGAGTGCGAAACCGCAAGAGCGTCTTCCAGTTGGCGAATACGGTCGCTCATCTCCGCGATCTTGTTGTGGAGTCGATCGGTATCGGCAAGGACAAAACTAGAAGCATACTTGTAAGGGGACGACTCAAAGAGGTTTGATATATGCACACCGTGTCCCTTGCCCTGTTACGAGGCTTCCTAAAGGCAGACCATGAGCACATGCTTATGGGCAAACTACACAACTGCACTTGTAAAAAAAAAAGAAGAATACGGATAAGATACTTTGGTGACTACAGCTTCGCGTATTGGGAGACGGGGGCCAGGTAAACAACATGGAGAAATCTGGTGGGGATATCACGGAGGCCGAGCTAATGAGGACGCACCGTTCGGGCAGATCGAGGCGCACCCCCTTCGCGTGCACGACGAACAGGGTGTGCCCTTGTCACATTTTAACTTGAGCCTAGCAATAAGAAGTTTTACTGGTCAGGTGGATGGGGGGAGACGGGCGAGAGATACAGACCGTCTGCATTCCGCACAAGCTATAGCGCCGTGCGAGCGCTTCCACTCTCGCTCTCTGTACTTGGTTGGATTTGGTGGATCGCTACGTCCCGTCGGGCGAGTGGGGTTAGGTGGCATGAAATGAGGATACCCCACTGCTCAAAGATTGAACACTAGAAATCTCGTCTCGGGGAAGGGGGGAGAAAATGGAAGACATTTTAGAGGATGCGCTACACTATCTGTATGTAATAACCCGCCCGAGAGTTTGGCTATGGCAACCCTGACGGGACGGCGATCACCGTCGTTTGTTTGAAATTTCAGACGGGTCGAGATCAATCTTATATACGTAAACTAACGGTGACTCGCGGTGCCCTCATTCATACCCACGACGAGAGCGCTCCTCTCGTTCTTTCTCCAGCTTTCCGATTCTATCCTCTGCTGCATGGAGCATCTCATCCCACGCTACAAAGAGTTCCGACAAGCTGTCGACCTGGATGAGACATTTGAATTAGGTCAACTTGCGCCGCGGTGGGGGGATGTGGAGCGAAACAAGCCTGTATGGCATACTGCCGGACGATTCCGGCGACACGCTTTTCAAGGGCAGCAGCTCGCTCAAGATCCTCTTCGTGTCGTAGTAGAAGTGCCTCGAGTCGTGGTTGTAGTGTTTCGTAGTCTACCGCGCGGATGTAGAATTAAACCCAGCGTACGGCAGCGACTGGGCGCACCTGATAGCTTCCCTGCACCAGTGACCCCTTTCTGCTGCAGAGCATCAATCTCGCGCATGTCGTTGTCCGCTGCACGGATGTCGGGTTCAAGTTCTGTTACCAGGGCGGCCAACTCGGCGGGAGACATGTGGGTATATTCTGACGGTGTAATGGTTGGGAGCGTGCCAGAAAGGGCGAAGGCGGGTGTCAAATATTGCGCATGCTGTTCGTCTGGGTTGTTATGGGTCTAGTTTTGGCAACGATAAAGAGATGGTGAGAATGGCTCACAGTGACTGATAAACTTTCGTAAAACGTCATAGGTGTTCGCGATATCATCCATCCTCCGCTGAGCGTGTTCAGCAGCACGGACCAATGTTTCACCGCGCTTCAGTTCTGGCTGGCGTACCCGTAAGCCTGCGAGCGATTCGTCGTGCTTTGGGCCATAGAGGAGTGCCTCGAGCCATCGTATACGCAGCTCCAAGGACTGTATTGGGGCCAAGTGAGGCAGGGAGGGAGGGGGTGAGGATACGAGAAGATTGCTCTGGACGTCACCAATGTTTGTCATGAGTTAAGACGGTAAAATGGTCACTGCCACTGCCACCACCTGTACATGTAGCGCAGCACCTGGAAGCGCCCAAAGAGGCAACGCAACGTTGACAATTGACAGGTGAAAAAACACGCGATATCATACAGTACCCTTTGCTCTCTTCCATCACCCTTCCCTTATGCTTCTCTATCTCACCTCTCGAGTCGTCAGGTACATCTCACCCTCTTCTCCTCCCTTCTCCTCCCTGATCTCTTTCCTCACAGTTGCCTCTCTGCATTCCTCTATCCGGGCTATGCCTCGTTCAAGACCCTATCCCAGAGACCTGCGTCGGAGGAAGATCTCGAACGATGGCTAATGTATTGGTCTGTGCTTGCCTGTGTCGTAGCCGTTGAGTATCTCGCCGAGTGGCTCATTTCTTGGTCCGTCATTTGTGATCCTCTTCCATCTTCCTCTCATTCCCTCATCGACATCCTTAGGGTCCCATTCTACTACTTTTTCAAGATGTTGTTTCTCCTTTACCTCGCTCTTCCACAGACACAGGGTGCTTCCTATCTCTACCAAACACAGCTCGAGCCAATCCTCCGTGCACACGAACAGCAGATAGATGCTGCCCTCGCCCAGCTTAGGGCCCGCGCATTCACTTTCCTACAAGCCCGTGCACGCATGCTCTGGGATTACATCGTCACCAGTGCCTCCACCCCTCAACCTGCCCCCGCGGTCGGGTCCTCTTCGGGCACCTCTGCCCAAGCGCCAGCGCTCAGTGATTCTGTATCCGGCCCAACACAAATGCTTGGTACGCTCTGGCGCACCTACGGCCCAGCCCTCGTCGCCGGTGGCACCGCGCTCCTCCAGCGCCAGGGCGTCGCTCCCAATCCTGGCGCCAGCAGCAGGACCGTCGATGCTACCGCAATAGAATCTCCGCGGGGTTACGATGTCGGCGATGGTCCGGAACCTGTCCCCATGCCACGCATGCAGAACCGCACGTCATCCTCCGGGTCCGCCGCCGGCCTCAGAGAACGGGTCGCCAGCAGTACGAATATTGGTCCCGGTGGCCGTTTCGAGGAGATTGAGGTCCCGAGCGATGCCGAGAGCGAGCGGCTTGCTGGCTCACCCCCTGCCGCGCCCCCGCGCCCTTCCAGCGGGTGGTTTGGCTGGATCTCCACCGCGCCAACACATACGAAGACTGACTAAAGACATGGCAGTCTTCCGGTACGCCGAGGAGAGAAGCAGAGGACGAGTTGATCTCTGTCATCATCCACTTTCATTTCAGTAGACCTCCCATGTAGTCTTGGAACAATGTAAGATACATCTTGCTCGACTAACCCATCGAGTCAAAAGGGTCCCTCAGGATCAGTCGGACTGGTATCGCATGCGCAGTCGCACCTGATGTCAGGTGGGAGCACAAGCATTTGACTAAAACAACGCGCGGGCGAAACTTTTCGATACGATGCAATTTCCGTTTGAGTAATTACGGAAGATATATGCCTGTAAGTCCATGGGGAAGCAGTGTACAGACCGCAGATAGTAGAAAAGCGGACAAGGCGTAGAAAACGATCAGCAAGACTGTAAATCTAGGGGGGTGGGGTAAAACGTGCGATCCGTAATATTTGAAACTGTCCAAGCGTGTTCAAACGTCCAAACGGGTCAACATCACAACTGATTACACAATGAACAGCGAAGGCGGATAGTGTCTTTGAAAATAATGGCTGAAGGCCGGATACGAGTCAGCGTACGGGCGTTAGAAGGAAGAAAAAGACTCACGAGCAACAAGCAAGGTGGCAAAGATTGCGATGACAGCGGTGAATATGGGGAGGTATTTGATAATCTGCAGGAGTCGTCAGCTACGTGTGAGGTTAAGGAATGAACCACACCCACGATGGCACGACGCTGCTTCCTCACTTTGACATTGAAGATCGGCGCGTGGATCTGCTTCGACGGTCGCAGCCAAACTACAAAGGATTGGGTTATCTCGCAACAGTACAATCAAGGAAAACTCACAGAGTAAGATCGAATGCAGCTTGTCGACATAAGGGATCAGCAGGGCGGGGGTGAGCATGAACAGTAGAACGTGGCCGATGAGGAAGTCGGAGCTCCAGAGGGATAGCTCGATGATCTTGACGATAAACTCGCGCGCCGGTTGCGAAAGTATGTGCGCGCCTAGGCCACGATTGTACCACTTGCCCGTCCACCATGCCCGATTGGTCTCATCATGCTTGAATTCGCGCGAGAGGAACACCGATATCAACACTTTGTGGATAGCACGTTGGATGGCTACAATTGTGATAAGACCAAGGACGGCATGGGCCGTGTCCCAAAGCTCGAGGAACCACTACATCGGTCGGGTGAGGACGATCAACCTACATCGGCACGACGGGGTAAAAAGACTTACGAAGAATTCAAAGAATCCAATCATCCCGATTGTGCCAAGAATGTGGGCGATAGTTGCCATGATTGCGCCGAACCGCACGCAGCACGAGTCGAGTATTGGCCCAAGGGAGAGTGAGATGAGGAAGAGTACAAGTAAGACGGCCGCGTTCCATGCTATAGGGCCAATTGACACGACAGCAATGCGGATGAGCGGGCTTGGTGGCGTCTGGTCGGAGGCTGGGAAGGACTTGACAAACATATACGCGATGACGAGGACAAACGCGAAGCAGATGGGGAAAATGACCTCAGAAATGATGACCGCACGCCAACCTGCGCGAGGCACGTCCCCTGACAACTTCTCCGATGGTCTGCCAAGTTTCTTCTTCTTGTAGCCTGTGATCATCGTACGCGACAAGCGGCAATATCCGATCCAAGAGTTGTTGTGCGAGCGCGAATTTCCCCGCGACATCCAACGTAAAAACTCGCTGTTGCTTTCGTGAGCGGATGTGACGCACAGCTCAAATTAGAGGACTCACCGATAGTCAACAATAAAGTCCGTGAACGAGAATTGGTGGGGATTGAAGAGGAATGGGGCGATACAAAGAGCGAGGATAGATACCCAAAAGTAGATCAGGTAAGGCGTCCAGAACGACAAAGTCACGTAGAGAAGCATTAGCAAAGTCCGCATGCCGAGGTAAATACTAGGACCAGCGAAACGCGAGAAGAGAATGCTGAACGAGATCCGAGTTGTCGCAAACCCGCGTCCTGTGGCAATGTACCGCGCGCCGCCGAAAGTAAGATTATTGAGGATTGAATGAGTATATATCTGAGTGGCGAACACTTCGAACAACGGGGACAACGACATAAATTGTTTGCTGAGACGCCCGAGTGCACGGCCCGTGCCACGTTCGACCAGTTCTGGGAGTGGTGGTAATTAGGGCTCGAGAGTCTCACGTAGGGATACGAACAAGCCAGGCACTTACCTTGAAGGAAAAGTGGCAACCATGCGATCATGAAAACCAAGAAGATGCTGATGATGCAGTGGTGAATCCAGTTAAAGACTGGATGGAGGTTGTAGCATCCTCCTTGTCCGTTCAGCGGCTGACCGGTGCTCGAATATTCACATATTGTGAGCTGGGAGTTAAGCGTTCCCAGGAAGACCACTGCATAGCGTCAATTCCTATGTGGAACCAGAATGTGAAAGGTAAGGAACGTACTGGTCACAACGAAGAGTTGCACAGACAAGATAATGAGCATGTTGTTGATGTGGAAACCTGGGTGGCCGTAGTAGAATGTGAGGAAGCGGTCGATGGGGAGCTGCGTTCCTAGATAATAATATTCGCGACTGAGCATCTGCTCGCCCATGCCAGTACCAATCTTCGTCTGGAAATTCAAGATCGTGCCAAAGCCGAGGTCCCGGCCCTTGCCGCACTGGTAGTATTCCGTGTGCTTGATACGCCCGCCACGGCCAAAGGCATTCATACCGGCATAGATATCCTCGTTGAGATGCAGGCCCTTCTGCGCTTTAGATACACCACCACGTGTGTTCATGAACGTCGCGTTGAGGAAATCAGGATGCCCATAGTGTAGCTTGCCACCGATCCACGCAAGCGAGCGCGCCGTCAGGGTACCAAAAGTCTGCTCCTTGCCAGCAGCGATATCACCGAGTATGCCAATGTTCTCCGAGAAGATGTACTCACGCGCACCCACGATGGCGACGGGTGCAGCCTTGAACTCCTTCTGTCCCCACTGAGCGTACGGACTCTGGCCGCTGATCGAATACTCCTCGAACTCCGCAAGAACGTTACGAATCTTCAGACATTCTTCAAGATAGTTATCTTGATTGGCATCGATAAGCTGCAAATATTCACCGCGGTAGAAGATGATCGCGTGGTTCTGGTTGTCCGACTTGCCATCACCAAGGATTGGATTGCCGGGTAGTTCGATCCGGAACTTGGGTTTGCGCCGTCCGGTCTGCGGGTTGAACTCGGAATGACCATCGATGAGCGCAGAGTAAAGCCGCGGCTCGCCACCGTCCCTGCGGGGCTCTTCCTCAAGATAGGCAATCTGAAGTTCCGGATATGCACGAAGTAGGAACTCGGCATTCTCGTGCTCTTCCTTGTTGAACTTGGAATACCGCTGCATAGAGACGACAAACTTGAACTTGCGGCGGGCCATGCGCTCAAGCTCGCGCTCCAGTTTGTCGGTGTTGCCACTAAACATTTGAACTACCTCGGGGTTCTCGACGCGGTACAATAGTTTAATCGCCTTGGCATAGTTCATCATGCCCGAAACCGTGCGGTAGAGCGTCTGAAAACGCAGCGAAGCCCAAATACGCGTACGGAGGGTGAATTCAGGGGCAGCACTCTTGAAGCCGATACAATAGAATGGTAAGTCGTCGAGTTTGGACGAGCCCTTCTCATCGCCTGGAAATGCGCCGTCGTAGATATCTGATTCTTGGGCCAGGATCTTGGTGTCCCTGACGAAATTCTCCCATTCTAGGCTGTGCAGCTGCTTTAGATATTCGAGAAGCGTGACACGAGTGTTGATATCAGATTCCTTGATGATCTCCCGCAGAGAAAGGAGGATCTGAAGGCGTCCACCTTGTAAGTAACTGTAAAATAAGAATTTTCGAAATAAAACATACCTTTTCGTTGTAATGTGGGGTTAGGACCGTAAACGTGGGCATGGCATCCACTGGCAGCGCTTCCGGCAACGCCGTCGTAAGCGATTGAGCAAAGAACGAGATCCGGCGTTCCGCCTCAGACCCAGGCGGGAAGAAACTGCCCTTGAAACTCTTGTCGGTCTGCGCAACGAAAAATTGTGGAGCACGGAGACTACGACGGCCATCTGGGGTATCGACTTGATGATAGAGGAGCTTCTGCACGTGATCAATGGACAACAAGTGCTCGCGATACATGGAGATGATGATGGCGTTCCATATTTGAGAAACAAGGACCTAGGAAGGGTTAGCTCAAGGGATGTAGGTAGGAATGCGACAGGACGCACCTTGGGCTTGTACCGAACCTCTAAGTCCGAAGTCGCTAGAATCTTGGAATATATCCGCTTCGGCAAACGGGCGTAGATATCCCTCCAGGGCGTCCAAATTGATAGCCCGAGAACGAATGAGCGAGCGATGGAAAACACAGTATTCCAAATAATATACCACAGGAACGTGTCGAGGAAGAAAAGTACAAGATCCATGAAGAACATGATCGTGAGGGTAAAGATCGCCTGATTACGACAGAGGGCACTGCCGAACAGTTTTTCGTGACAATTTTGGATCTTCATTCCGGCCATAACGCGCATGGGGTCGCGAAAAGCAAGGGTCAGGAAAAAGTATGATTCAGTGAATTTGCACCCAAAGACGAGGAACCATAAGAAGACGCTCCCGAGACGCGCTTGAGAGTGCAGGATGGGATAACTGGCCGTGAAGGTCTGGGACGCGAGATACTTGCGCGACTTGCCGGCGACGCGGTCGCCAAACATCCGCCCGGAGGGCATGATGCCGAACAGGAGGGTCGCGATGACGGAGATGAAGAACTGAGCGATGCCGAGGATGAGAGCCAAGGATCCACCACCATCCGACTGGTTCTCTACGATTGCGATGTAGACAGTAGGTCCGCCTGTGAGGCCGAGAGTGACGAGGAGGAAGAGCAATCGGCGAGTGAGATGCGACGTGTTGTTCCAGGTTGTAGGGATGTACGAAAATTCTGCAAGCGTCGCAAGAATCATGATGACTGTTGCCACGGCGCCTCCGAGCGCTGTTGCAGACCATGTCAAAGCAGCCGAGTGGCCTCGCTTGGGCTGATAGATGGTCGGAGCGTTATACGCGGTATAGAACCAAAATAGTGAGATATGGATGACCCAAATGCGATTGAAGTTGACGAGTAGGTGTCCGAACGAGCGCTTCTCGTAATATGTCTTGAAAAAAGCACGATTCCAGTCAATGCGGTCGAAACGCATGAAGCGTTGCGCAGGCGGAACGTCCACGAGACGAGTCTGACCAAGGAAAAATTAATAAAAATTGGTTTAGGCGGTATTAAAAAAAAAAAAAAAAAGAACCTTGTCGGTGAGAACTATGCGCGCGATACCTTCCGGATACCAAAACAACTGATTTATATCATCATAACCGATGATACGATGGTGATCACGTTCTCGCCGTACAAACTTGCCGTCCACGGCCTCATAGCCCTGATCACGAATGAAGCGGTACAGAGGCTTGATAACAGCGCGGAGGTAGAGGCCTTCTGGCATGGGATCGATCCGACTCTGGCACTCGGGAGAACGGTAGTAGTCGTCTGCACATTTGAAGATAAAACAGAGGCATTCAGGGACGAAACGGACTTGAGCCGCCTCTCCCCAGCAGAGGAGATAAAGGGCTATCTGACGCATGCGGTCATACTGGGACATGTTGTTCATTGCCTGACGCCAGCGTTCGAGGGCACTGGTCAGGGACTTCTCGAATGGTTGCGGCCACCACCACGTTTCGAGCGGAGGCGCTGGAGACCCGGGTTTTGAGTATGGCCAACGGCATCATCAAGGTCAAGTTGGGCGGCAAAGTACCACTTGCGGTAATTTGCATGCTGACCCCCGATATAGTCCGCATGGAGGGTGAGAAGTGCCTGGTTGGGAGACATCCGGGACGCACGACTGTCAAGGAGGTGCATCGTAAAGTCGAACTATCGCAAAGCTGTGAGCAACAGACGCCGAACGATGGAATATGTCGTGTTGGCAACGTACCATGTTCCGCATAGAGTCTCTTTGAAAGCCAAATTTCTGCTGGAGGTCGAGGAATATGTCCTCTATCTCCTCCTTCGAAAGTGGGATGGTGCGGTCGGCTCCCCAGGCTGGATAAGGCTCACGGCCACTGCCGTACTGAGCTGCGCCAAAATCGCCCAAGGTTGGCGCCGAGGAGCGCCCGCCGTTGAAAGACTCTGTTGATGGTGCAAAGCGCTGTCCATTCTGTCCGTATACATCATGATCCGAGTCGGTATCCGGGTGACCTAGAAAATGGACGGTGAGGTCGAATGACAGCTAATCATGGAGGGGGGAGAGAAAGACGGACTATAAGGGTCAGGATGGTCGTAATCGTTCAGACCGGCAGCGCTGCTCTCTGAGCCATAGTTGTCCCTGTGGTAAGGGTCCGATGGCTCGACATCATTGTCGTAGTACTGCCGGGAGTTAAAAGGCTCGTTCATGTCAGCAGGAGAGGCAGAAGGATAACCCTCTTGACTGCGGGAGCGGTGATGGTGGCGAGAAGCCATGATGATGATGGGGGGGGAGGCAACTAAAGTGCCGGAGAGGACGTGGTCGTGGTCGTCGTGGAAGAAGTGAAGGTTGGGGGGGAGGGTGAAGGGGAAGATGAAGGAGAGGAGAGGGAGATGATAGGAGAAGGGAAGCGAGGGAAGCGCTGAAAGTGACAAACTGCCTTGAGGCCTAACAGACTCCGGTGACAGACAACCGCGCCTTAGCGACCCGAGAAAGGGATAATGCTCATCTCGGTCATTCCCGGTCACGCACAGAACCCGTCAGATATTTCAAACCACCAGCCCAAACTCTGCTTAGTCTCGCCGCTCTTTCAAATTACCACCCATACATGGTAACGGACCAAGCCCTGTGCGGTAAACCCGCCCACCTGTCATTCCCAGCGCGATTGATATCATCAACTCACCCCAGCCTCACCGCCCGGGTAAGACACTTCTATTCTCCGGCGACAGAGAGCGACCAACCATGACTCATCGGGGAGAAGGGAGCCGTTCAAGGACAAATTCTCGCGCATACATCCCTCGGAGCATTTTACAGTCAATTCTCTCATAACCCATACTCCCTCATACCCCATAGGTTTTTGGAATGACGGAGTTGGTAACTCTCCAATACCCAGAGCTGCTGTTGAGCAAAACCCACACATTGAAAATAATGTTGGAATCTTGCCTGCACCCTTTTGAACTTTGTGCCATCATGTCTGAACATTGTGCCACTTCCACTAATCACATGCCTTAGTTCACTTTCTTATCTTATCTTCCTTATTTTACTTATCTATGACTATATTGTATGCCTCAACCCTACAATTTTGCATTGATCTGTGGCCCTAAAACCTCTTGACATCTTGAAAAAGAAAAGGTCTTAAGACCTTGCAGGTTCAGCTGAAGAAGGACCAGCTTCAACCTTGTCTGGTGGATGATGCAAGACAGGCACAGGAAAACACTGTCATTAATGGTGGTCCTATTGAAGATTGCCCTACATGTTTGTTATGAATCCCTCTGTTACGTTTACTTACCGTGACTCTTACTAGCTGTCATGTGATCCTATATCATGTGATACGTCTTGTGACTCAGCCCATGTGACCCCACGTGACTCCTGACTCGTGACTCGACACACACGTGTCTTCTAGTTCCCTTTGTCCCATTCTGCTTGGATTCGCAGTAACTCACAGACGCATCTACCTGCGTCTAGATATGTTACGGTTCTACTTACGATACTGGTCACTACTTAGAAGCAACGCGAATGTACTTAGGGCCTTAGCCGAGTGAGGCAGGCCTTGTATAAATAGTGCGGACAGTTGAGCCTGGTAGCCCCAGTCTCAACTTCGTCCTCAATACAAGTTGATCACCTTCCTATTGCGAACAACTTCCCACTTGAACAGACCTTCCCTCCTCGTCTCTAATCCTCACTCCGGCTTAGTAAGCCACATCGAAGCTCGGTAGAACGTGCTATAACGTCTACAAAGGTCGCACCTACTGGAACCAAGTGCTCGGGCACCTCGGACATCTCGGGCACCTTGGCCCACTTAGTTCCAGTACGACACATGGTCACGTGACCAGACGTGGTCACCTGACAACCGAACTCAAGCTCACTTCGAGCCACGGCCCCTTGTAGCCGTGACATAAGTTGAGACTCTCCATCTACGAATGAAGGAGCCGTGTAAATACAAAGCGTTATTCACGATGGCATCACTAAGGATCACATTCCCTGAAGACGGGAGAGCTTTCCTGATCCAGCCACAGCGAGCAAACGACGATCTTCCACCAGGTGTAAAAGGAAAAGCACAGTGGAAAGAATATAGTGCATATCGACACAACGCATACTTCATTGAACACAGACAAGCAGAGTTTGCTGTTGAACTCATCAACAACAACTGGTACAACATCTATTGGTCTGAGCCAAGTCAAGGCTATACCACGAGACACGACTGGATAATTGAAGAAGAGGAACGAAAGGCATACGGACTAGGACTTCCCCTATCTACGCTCCTCAAAGAAGCCAGCTTTACCCAAGCACGAATTTCCCCAGTAGAGGAAAAACTTACAACCGACCCACTGACCGACGAGGAGCGCACACCAATGACCGAATCTCCTGAAAGCAGCAGGAGTTCCAAACGCCTTAGAATCGACTTCGATCTCAGCGCCGCGCATCTTGCAGCAAACATCCAGACAGAGTTATCACTAGCACCTAGCACCTCAAATATCAGGGAGGACCTAGGACCCGAACAAGAAATACCCGATTTCCTCATTAAATCGATAGAACCCAGATTATTCCCATCCAGCAGTATGATGACAATACAAACTGCTATGGAAACGCCACCAGTAGTACACCCCCTCATCGCACCTCTCCAAATCGGTAGCTCTACTATTACCAGCACTGTCACCCAGCACCCATCGCAAGTCCAACAGAGCGGTGGTGGAGGTGGTGGTGGAGGAGGACAACCTGGCGGTGGAGGAGGTGGCGCGGTGGACAACCTGGAGGTGGAGGACCCCCTCCTGGGGGACCTGCCCCTGCAGCAGCAGCCGCACCCGCCGCACCAGCACCAAATGGGAAAAGCCTACATGGGAGTCCGCCACAGATCTTCGACGGCTCCAGGAACAAGAGTGACGTCTTCATCCAGGAATTCTCACTCTACTACATGATAAACCGAAATCATGACGCCATGAGACCAACGAACCGAATTCTCATGTGCCTGTCCTACATGAAGGGACCAAAAGTAAATGACTGGGTGAGCGCACGCGCAAGAACTCAACGAACAGTTAATCGCCGGAGCAAACCCCGATGATGAAACCCTCTGGGAGGACTTTAAGCGAATGTTCCTCGGAGCATACACCGATACCACGAAGAGAGAGGACGCAGTACAGCAGCTCCTCAATCTAAAAATGCAGGGAGAAGATCTCGACAGTTACATCTCTGCATTCGAATACCTAGCCAAAGCCGCAGGATGGGAGCGTGACTCGCAAGGAACCATCTTCATCTTCAAGCGAGGATTGAAGCAGGGCCTTGGACGGCTGTCATAGAAAGGACACACCCACACCCTGTCACATTCAGCGACTGGGTCGATGCTGCCCACAAACAGCACGCAGCATATGTGGAGACACGAGCCACATATGGGGCTCCCTACACCCCTCAGAAAGACACCCGAGGCCGATGGAAACAGGTCCTCGGGGGAGGCAGACAGAACCAGCGACAACGCCGCGATCCAAATGCAATGGACGTGGATGCCGCGCAGATGACACCTATGAACGACGAAGAGCGCAAGAAACTGCGTGCAGAAGGGCGATGCTTCTTTTGCAAAGCCCAAGGACACCTATCGCGGAACTGCCCCAAGAAAGGGGGTAAGCTGCAACGTACCAACCCTGGAAACAACACCCAGCGCAGCCAGACCGCAACATAGAGACTATGGAGAAATCTGAAGAGGTTGACCAGATCGAGGCAACCTACCAGGCTCTCACAAGCATGACCAAGGAAGATAGAACTCAGCTCCTGGACCGAATGATTGTCGACGATGCAGATTTTTAGATGGCCTGACCCATACAGCCTTGGTTAGGGCCATAGCTATGAAAGTGAACTCGTGTATATCAGTACCAAGAAGCCTTGAATATACCAATCTCGTTTACCAGTTCACTCCAAACGGCTGAAGCGCAAGCATTGATCGACAGTGGAGCAACGGAGAACTTCATCGACTATCGCACAGTGGTGCAATGGCGACTCCCTCCAGGAAACTGAGGGTCCCGCGACAAGTCATAAACTAGATGGGACAGACAACAGACAAGGGTGGATAACAGAGGCATGTGTCCTATGAATCCGCAAGGAAAGAAGCAAAATTGCAGAAGTTCTACATCACGAACTTAGGCAATGACCGGATCCTCCTGGGTACCCATGGCTGCTGCCTTCAACCCAGGAATTAACTGGGAGAAGGGACAATCAATGAACAGGTCAGATTTGAAACAATCCCCTACGCATGGCGCCTATGGCAACAACAGAAAAGGAGCGAAGCCGCAGCATAGCCAGAACCAACTTTGCCCAAGAATGGGCAATCGAGGCAAGCAAAGACAAAAAGAAAATGCAGTAACACTGCCCAAGGAATACCAGCGACACGAAATTGTATTCTCAG